>PTEX01000251.1:1044020-1076160 GCA_003342815.1 Eudromia elegans
TTAACAACACGTCATGTACTGTAAGAATCTGATTTCATGCTTTCCCCTCAAACTCAAATCCTGAACTTTCTCAAGAAGGCTTTTGATGCCAGAACTAAAAACACTGCAAATCTGAAGCTGTCAAGACCCAGAGGACCTTAGTAGACCTTAGCTGATCTGACCATCCTTGCATGGGACCCACAACAGATGTCCAGGAGCCCCATTTAAGCTCAGGTCTGAACCTTCACTTCTTTTAAAGACTTCTTCACAAACCTCTTGTGAGGTTTGTCTCCAGTCCTGTCTCCTGGAGAGACCCTTGGACTTCTCTCCAGCCCCATCTTTTCTTGCTCATAAACCTGACTGAGTACTTGCTTTGCCTGAGGGCCTTGCTCTGACTGTTGTCTGTGGATGCCAGGGGCACTGATAGGTGAAGGCCGTTGTCTGCACTTTGGGCACCCTTGTCTCCATAGATCCCTAATCCTTCTGCTCCTCAACAACATCTTAGGATGACTGGAGCCAGATTTGGGGAGATAAATACYCATATATAACAAGATAATCATGACAAGTTCTGGGGCTGAGAACTTTGAAAACAACCTCAGCTGAAAAGTCTGCTCTGTCCAAACTCATGATTTCCAGGGCCACCCAAAGACCACTTGGTTTCTTGCTGCATTGGCACAGAGTGGACAGTTCTTCAACAAAAGTAAACCTTGCATAACAAGACCCTGAACCTGCAAATCTTTGCTTTCCTAAAGAGTTGGAATGACTTCTCTGTGAGAGGCTTCCACATAGGAAGAAAGATTTCCTGGGGAAGACATGACATTAGTAGTCACATTGCTCCTGAATAAAGTGTTCTCTCATCAAGTATTAAAACTAACTGCTAAAATCACTATTTTAAGTCTCTCTCCTGACTCTAGGAGGCTGATTTTTTTTTTCCCCAGGGAGCTCAACTTGCAGAGCTTTTAGCACTACCTGCGGCCTACATTCGTTAAACTTCAGCATGCTCTGAAAGTCACTTCTAAGCAAAGCAGGAAAATGCCCTTTTTGTGCTAGAAATGACAGTAGTCCAACCGACAGCACCAATCAATCTGAATCACTGCAATCTTTGGGGGCTTCGCACACTCCCAGCGTCGCTTGTGAGCTTCTGTCCTCCTCCCTGCCCCAAACAGCTCAGCGCAATATTTTGACAGGAGTGACAGTGCCCTTTGGGCACATCCACACTAAACAATACAGATGAGCTCTGGGTCCCCTTGGCGGATGCCTAATGATTCAGGAGAACAAGAATTGCAGTATGCCTTGTTCCTTGCAGCCTCCTTACAGGTAGGTGGAAGCATGCACACACTGCAAGTGGAGTGTTTTCCAAAGTATCCCCTTGACACAAGTCCCAAAATCCCGGTACTGTCATGAGGCGCTTGATTGGTGTAGGGTGGTCATCTGTACCCCATCAGGACTCAATAAAAACAGACCTCATTCACCCTATTTCCTAGTCCCGTTAGTGATCCGTGGCTTTCAGTGATACTGGAGGCACCCGAGACAACAAACATGCAGTCATTATGGTTGGAATAAACCTTCAAGATCATCAAGTCCAACCATAACCATAAATTGTAACCATCCTAGGCTACACACCATATTCCTAGGTAGCTCAAGAGAGGGAGTGCATTTTGACTGATGCCACAAAAGATTCATACTAACCCCAGGGACCGGGAACTCAGGGGAAAGAGTAAACTGGCGACATACAAGTAGACGAAATTATGCAGGAATTCAGTTATATCTATCCGTAAGCTATCTCTTGATGGCTTTTTTTAGCAGTTTTCCATCCTTCTCACACACTTGCATATTGAAACATCCAAATACCTTTGGAAATCCAGGCTCTAGTGTCAGTGTGAGCAAAGAGGTGAGATAATAGAATTTTTTTTTAATCTCATTTCCCTTGCATGTGGATCATATGCTTGGAGGAAGTGCATTTGAAAACATATAGATAGATATAGAGAGAGACTTCCCGTACTCAAACATTGCATGATATCAGTAGAAAAGGAAGAAGGAAGGATATATCACAGTGTGACAGTCTTTTTATTAATCCTTCCAACAGCTCAGTGAATGGTACAAAGATGTTTCATCTATGAGTTAGTCAACACTAAGATTGCTAGAGGAATCCAGACAGCAATGGCTTGCATCCATAGTTTATCTTGCAGAGGACATGCTTTGGTCCTTGCGTCTACATGTCTCTGATACCTCTGCAGCATTTGCTCAGCCTTGATGAGCAGCTCATACCTTCTCACAACGGTCCCTGATATTGGATTGCCAACATGCCCTACTTGGAGCCTATAACAGAACAAGGAAGGCGTGTAGAGCTACAATATTTCTGTCGTAGAGCATCTTTGTTTTCTAGTGTGAATATCTTGCACGTATTGATTCATAGGAGGAAGAAATGCCAAATATTGGCACTGAGAGCTCTCATGCAGACAACAAAATCTCCAACACAGGCTAGATCCAAAGGCCTGAGATGAGCAAGCCTACTGAGCTTCTGTCATTCCTGGGGACAGCAAGGAGAGAGGTGCTCAGCACTGCTAAGGATTTAGCCCAGACTCTCAGAAGCTCTTTCAGCTTCAGAGTAAAGTAATCCAAGATGGAAGACAGATTTATTTTTAGTTCTTCCCCTTTTTCTTGACATAATTTGAGTTGGAGGTTTCACACTGGAGCTTTCATGCTCATCGGGCCGATCCATCCCCACTGCAATGACACTGCTAAGAACTAGAAATGCGTCATCAGGGTGTCTTATACACTGATCATACCCAGGCCTCTGCGGTAAGAGAAAGTACAACATACTGAGATCCTCTTAATAAAGAGAAGACAGTATGAAGAAGCACAGCCTTGGCTGCCTCTCTTGCTGCTAAAGACACATTTGGAGAGGTGCCAGAGGAAGTGCAGAGGACAACCCACACAGAGGTTTGGTAATACCATGAATCACAAGGAGAGAATGGCTTTAATCAAAGAAGTAGCCACTATAAAGAATAGACAACAGTGTTCCTGCAAAATTTGGAGTTCTTCCTCTCTTAAAARCCTTTTGTCATCTGCTAACAATTACAAGAACAATGGTTATTGTTAGCCACACTATGAACAGCATCCAGAGAATCCAACATTTATGCCTTCCTGGTTGCATTGCTGCTGAAGATGACCAAGAATTTATTCCAGATTAAAAATTGTTCATACCATAATAAAATGATGCCACACATTGCCAAAGAGGCCTTAGGGACTCGCACTTCTTCAGCCAGATTTGAAATCAGTAAAGTGTGGCTGTGGACTCATAGCACCATTTGTAATTCGTTTAAACATCGGATTAGAGGCCTAATATGAGGGCGGCCAAGGATGCCTCTCCATAAACAGCTATATACGTAAGTCCTATCAACCCTTTACTCAGCATTAGACTTGGACCCACGGGGCAAAAAACCATAAAGTCATAAAACAGAGCTATGTTTTGATAACACATCCAGAAGCGTGTTGTGTGGCAGCACAACTGTGAGAGCCATTTTGCATGCAAATGATGAAGAAAAAAAAAAGGTAGTTGCAGAAGAGCAAGCCATGGAGTTAGATGAGATGACAGGCTGCACAGCTTGGTTGTGAGTTTATATGCCCACAAGCTGCAAGGCTCTGGGGTCATAAGTCTCTGTGTGGTGTTATCTTTTCATAAGAAGCTAAATAGAGAAAGGCCTTTTAATGCATGAAGCTTTTAGGAACTCTTGCATATGCTGATCTGGCTTCGTAAAAAACTTCCTCTAAACATCTAAAACCTGCAAAACTGACTGAAGTGAAAAACACCACCGGAAATGCTTTCCTCAGTCAGAGAGCACAGATTGATCCCAGGCATGGCTAAATCTACGAAAAGGTTGCTAATGAACCAATTGTAGGTATATGCAACACAAGGAAAAGCAAATGGGAGCATGCTGAAATGTGAGGTTAAAACAGCTGAATTCCCCTGAGGCAGAGCACTTGGCCTCTACCTGCTTTCCTGAACAGGAGCCAAGTGAGGAGCACTGAGGTACGGTAGAAAGCACCTCTCAAAGCAAGGGGATCACTCGGGAATCTCAACTTGYCAACTTGAAGGAAGCAGAAGGACCTGACTGCAGCAAGGGAAGTGGCAGCCAGTTGAAGCTCAGCCTATCATCTCCCTCTGAACATCTGTTTGGTCTTCTCAGTCCCTTCCAGACTGTGCCTATTTGGGTTTAGGAAGATAGTTACCATCAGAAGGCACAGATTCAAGTGCAGCAGTCTTTGCTGTAGGTCATACACTGCAAAATAGGGTTGCTCGATGCCTGCCTTGAGGCAGTGCTGTGGAAGCCCTACCAGGTCTGAGGCCATCACAGCAGTGTTGATAGGCAGAAAGAAACCTGTCACTCCACGTGCTGCTGCTCCTTTTCCTGCTGGGAGAAGATGATAACCCTTGCCTCCAGCAGTCTTCTCCCACCAAGGGAGGGGAAAAAATATAGCAGTAATTAGCAAGGAATAGTTAAGAATAGTTAAGAACAAATAAAAGAGAGTGAATGATCATCTGTGCTATTTGTCCAAAGCCGCCTCCTCCGAGAGGTGTGCTGAATTCCCATGGCAAGAGATGTCCCTTGCTCTCCCATCCATTGCACCCCTCCTCCCTGTGCTCCGATTACATTGGCTGTCCTGGAAGAGAAACATCCCAGCTCCTGAACACTCATTGAATACAAACAACTCTCAATGGATGTTTTCTCACTCTGCTCCCAAAATGAATATAGGCACCTGCACATAAGACCAGCATGCTAAAATCTCTCTAGAGAGTTAGAGCTAGATCTATGTTTTTGCCACTGTAAATGAACACACAATACAACAGGGGATGCAGTTTATTAGTAGGAAATTTTGCAAAGTTTACACCGTCTTTCAAGTGTGAAGGAATGTCTAGATGACCTGTCTCTATGTCGCAGAGCCACAACATTCCTAGCTCTCTGGACCAACAAATGTCCAAATAGCTTCAAGGAGAGGAAACGCAGGGGTTAGTGCTACTTGTTTTTTGGTTTATGGACTAACATAACTTGAAGATTTGCTAAGAAGCAAACACAAACAAAACAAAACACCCAGCAGGCAYGTAAGTCTAGCTCACAGCCAAGGGACTGGGAGGATGATTTCTGTCCTTGAAAACCTAGATTCATGGCAGCTTTCTGGTCATTTTAAATAAATCTTAAAAGCAAAAAAGACAGTCCAGCAATAGCGATAGGATCTTTTCTTTTATGTCTCCTCACATGATTCTGGGGTGCACATGCACTTGGCACCTAATGAGGTATTTGCCCAGAGGATACGACCAAGTCTACTGTCACTGATAGCTTTTATCAGATGATGCTTTCTCCCACTGCTTGTAGTCAGGGCTGTGGCAAGTTTTGTGAGGAAGTTTGGCAGTTCAGACACAGAAATTGAGATTTTTAGTGGGAGAATGAAATCAAGGTAAGGGCAGACTACAAAGACCCACAGCAAATTTATGGTATCCGGGGACCTTGGGGGCTGAAATTTTTTTTTTTTTTTTTCTTGAGGAGCCAAAGGTGTTGGAGAGGGCTTTGTGCCCGCAGAAGGGTTAGCAGGAAGCAAGTGTGGAATTGGGAAGTGTTTAACATGTCATGAGTTATGTACTCCAAATTATGAATTTCCAATATCCCACTGAGTCACAATTTCCCAACTCATGTTTTGCACCAGCCTGTGGTTCTTCTTGACTTGGTTCCACTTACATAATTTCCTTGGGCAGATCTGCCCTGCAGGATGAACTACATCATATTTTGGGGTGCCTATGTTCAGAATCTAGAGACTGGGATCTTTTGAGTGCAGATTATGTAGGGGCTACTCTGATTCCTCTCAGTTCACAGTGGAAACTTTGTGTCCGCCTGTGTTCTCAGGAGGCGAAGGACTTGTTAAAGGTGCACTGTGCTTTTCTGGCTCCAAAGAGCCCTCCATCATGTGGTTATTTGGGGCAATATGAGTATGAGAGGTGGACAGAGACAGAAAAAAGAAACAACCCTGAGTCTATTCTTGTTACAAAAAATAAAATAAATAAAATAAAATAAAATAAAATAAAATAAAATAAAATAAAATAAAATAAAATAAAATAAAATAAAATAAAATAAAATAAAATAAAATAAAATAAATAAAATAAAATAAAATAAAATAAAATAAAATAAAATAAAGCCCTTCTGCCTTTAGATAAAGCAGAAATGGCAGTTTGAAACTTTCCTCAAAACTCCTGCTGAGCCAAAGGCAAACTTCTGAGCTCTGGAAAGGCACAGATGATATTTATTTGTTGCCTTAATTATTTTCACACCCTTCTGCCCTTGCTGGTTTTATCAGTGAATGGCAGTGGAAAAGCACTACTGAAACACCACATGAAAGTCTGTTCTTGCCATATGTCCAGCTAGTCCAAAACAAGTCATGCTGGAAATCGCTCAAGAAGCCCTGATGCCACAATATTTCCAGCTCAGCTTCCAAGCAAGGGAAGCTCACATTTCTTCTGGTTGGATATCCACAGGAGGAAGCTTCAACCCACTCTCACAAGAGCAGTAACACAGTGGGTGCAGGCACCGGTCAGGGCAAAGTGACCCACAAAGGAGCTTCAAGTCTTATAGAATTAACTACTCTTCACTGCACTGGTCAGTTCAGCCTGTGGCTGCTAGGAAATGCAATCCACCTCTTCAAGCCTGTGAAGACTTGATGCTGTCCCCTGCTTGTAGACACCTCTCAGTCCTCACAGCACATGATGAGATTAGGATGTGTCTCTGATCTCTTGTCCTTTTGAAGGTCAAAGCTTGCTTGTTAATATGAGATGAAAATAAGGACTAGAGTACTGTCCCTGAGTGTCCCACAGTTTGCAGTTTTGAGTTACTAATTTGCAGAGCTAACTGCACCTGGTGATCTCCAGTGCATTAGAAATTAGTGTGAGGGAGATAGAGGTTGTTGAACAATTTTTTTACTCTAGTCTAAATGACTGCAATATTATTAAGTGTCTGCAGAAATATTCTAGCAAACAGCAGACTTGCTTTGGTAAGGTGATGATAACCTATCAGAGCTTTAGCCTGGACTTAGTACCTTGGAAATGCAATCTGTGTAATCCATTTATCCATGTTAAGATGAGGAGGATGGAGCAAATGGCTTTTAGTGCACCAGTTTTGAAAACTGCATGCTTGAGGCTGGTGAGGAAGTGCCTGGAATGGCTGATTTTGAAATACATAGGTCCTTCAAATTCCCATCCCTTGTAGCAACTTCATTTTAATTTGATGAGTAGTATCTGTGCTTCATTTTGGTAATGTTGAGCTGACCTTGTCTGTAGCATGTCATACTGCATGAGTCCTGAGCTTTGTTTTCAGTATTTTGATGGGTCATCCTAAGAACACCCACTTTGCGCAGGATATAGCCTTGCAGATTCATTAGTCAGCTATTTGCAGCCTAACGCTGAGAGGTGGAATGAAATAGAAGAGCAATTTGAGCTCTTGTGCTTGCTTTTATTTCATTTGAAGTACCTGCTTAATGATGATACCCAAATTTCAACCGTCCTTCAAAACAGACAAACAATGGTTTCTCTGGTGGATGAGAACAGAGGAACTGGAGGAATTAAATACATGGTTTCTAGGAGAACTTGTGATGTTCACCTGCCTGTTTATGCTTAAGCTGCCCACTGTCCATGGGTAGCATTCRCCTCACTAAATCTGAGTTTCATAGAGGTTGAGAATCTAAGCCTGAAGAGCTTCCCCAAGGAAGCACCTTGTAATGACCTGCTCTGACCAACGCCCCTAAAGACCCTGAGCACAGAAATGTTTTCCACAAGCCTTTGCTGAATTATGATGATATTTTTCTCCCAATAAACCTCAACCCTCAAGTAGGAATATTACCTGATTTGCAGATAACTGTTTTGGCATCCAGGAACAGGGCAACACCTATCACCAACACAAGCTGGAAGTTCATATATTTATTTATATATCACTTTCATGTGAGTAAAGAGAATAAATATGTCAGTACACTATGGGTCCATGAGGGATTTTTTGACACATAAAAAACATTATTAAGGGCCTCACCTGGGGCTCTACAAAAGCAGGTATCAGGGATTTCTGTCTCTTGATGAAGTGTCCATGAACCTACAAATAACGAAATGCACACATTTGGTTTCTAAAGGCATTTTTCTGCCTAATTTAAGGTAAAGTGTATTCAAAGTAAAGTTTTATGGGCAGGAAATTCCTCTCTCTTTTTTCTTTTTTCCCTACAGCTCCATTGTTAAACAGACAACACTGGAAAAAATTGAAAATATTGTCAAAAGATGTGATTCTCAAGTGCCTCCACATGCTGCAGAATCATTCTGATACATGAGCATACCACTGAATCCTCATAAATTTACTCCAGAGAGAAAAGTTGTCCTCTTATTTTTCTATCAAAAAAAGCAACAACTCACAAAGCTGGGATTGGCTTCTGGTTTTCCTCTCTCTAAAACACAGGCAAAGTGCATTTTATGCTATGCTGGGATATGCTTTGCCTGTGGAAGAGTGAAAAAGCGGCTTTTGGCACCCAGGTTCCCTGCTGGTGTCTTTTTGCTTTGGTTGTTGCACCCAGAAATTTCCTGACCAGGCTGTCAGGTCCCAGCAATTAGATGCTCGACAAGCACCAGTATCTGCTTGCAGATGCACCCAGTTTCCCATCCTCAGGAGAGCACAGTTGGAATCAAGCTGAAGAACTTGGGTGGGATTTAATTACTACTTTCCAGAAGTCACTTGCTAGGCAGTGGCCCTGTGTCATGCCGGAGATCCTTGGATAAGAGGAAGATGATCTATGTAAAGCCAAGATACCTATTTGCTTCTATCTTTCCGCTCCCTTTGAACGGATGCCTGCTACCTGTGATGAGTTGCATTATGGGAGTGTTATAAGCAAAGTAATTTATGCAAATAAAATCCATTATGTAAATGCACCCTCCACACTTGCTGCTTAGGATTTTGTTCTTTTATGGTTAAGAAATACCGTCTCTCACTCTCCTATGGAAAGACAGATTGGTTATGTTTATGTTCTGAATCCTTCTGTACTGCTTTGAAAGAGCAAAATAGTGTATCTCTCATATGTGTTACGAAATACTTACCATTGCACTTCCCCCCATCCAAAAATTCCTTTAAAAAAATCCTTTTGTTTAAATTTTAATTGTTTCCCCATCGTCATCCCGACTGCTGTTGCTCTGAATGATAAAAGACATGCAGAAAAACCCACGTATGCATTATACATTCCTTCCCAACAGGGGATCTGTTCTTTCATCATGTTAATGCTAAACTGAATTATTCAATTAATTCAAACATCTCTCTGAGCTTCATTTCCCAAACTCCTCTTTTGTAATATCAAGAGTCAAACCATCAATTGAYTGGCTTCCTCTCTTTGGCAGTTAGCGAAGAAGTGTGTATGTTGTTTAATACTGTTTGTTAAGCGTTTCCAAGCTAGGATAAGCTGTGATGAGCTGCAGTCAAACACCAGCAGGTAGGAGGTTCCCTGGGTGCACCCAAGAGTTGGAGGTGGGAATCGAGCAGCCAGGGAAATAGTCCTATAGTGGGAAACATGATCGTACACTGTGCTGCACGTTTCATGAGCTGGATTGGCACCAGCATGTGCATCAGACATGGGCAATAAGGATGCTGGTCATCCTGCAGTGCCACGTGGGCTGTTGTTTTCCCAAGTGCAAACGATTGTGCAAGGTGAAGAACTGAAATCCAAAAAAAAGTCTGCTTACCTCATCAGCTCATAGTGCATAAAGACTTCCAGAGACATGGGGTTTCACATTCAAATAAGCGTAGAAGCTGGGCACAGCCCCTTCTAGGGCAGAGCCCAACCCCCAGGCATACCCAGGGAAAGGAATAGTCCTGCTAGCAACCAGGGCTGACCAGAACCAACAAACTGACCTGGTAGCCACTTCCTTGGCTTCTCAGTGAGAAAAACACAGTTTTGCTCCCCAGGATGCACCCACTAATTGCTAGATGTTTCCTGAACATTGCACAGCAGGCATCAAACACAAATGAACAAAGCCTCTACTGCATCCTAAAAAAAAAGACATCCCTCATAAAAACTGCTGTAATTCTGGGCTGTTTATCATGAATAGGCTTTAACAGATAGTATTAGTGCTCTGATCCTCTAATATATTTGCTTCAATAAACTATTGAAAAAAAAAAAAGTTTTTTAAATGGCTCCATATCCATTAAGGAGAAAATAATGCTTCAAAATTCCCATAATTCTGACAAGAGTTATTTGTACTTTGACACTGTGGTAGATGTTGTGGCCCATTGCATATGTGCATTTCTGTCCTTAAGTATTAATTCAAAGTATTGCTCTCTGTAGCACTATGGAGATAGACCGTAGAAGCTCCAATAGAAAAGAGAATAAAAAACAATCTCTACAATGAACAGGTCTCACTGGAAAGAGTCCTTCACTCTGAACACTACCACATTGCATTTCCTTTTGCCATAAAAAAAAGAAAAATCAGTTGGAAAACCATGCTCTGCCAGATTCCTATTCATAGCAAATGCCAGCAAAATGTGTTTTAATTAATCACCTCATGGTTGTTTGCAAGCAACACCAATGGATTCTTGGATGAGTTGGCTCCAGAAAACTTTGTGAGGAGAGCATGGATACACAGTGTGGAGAAAATGTAAGGGAGGGATGGCAGAACAATCCCCCACTGCCTGCACATTCTCATTCCTCTGTGAAATACTTGTCAGCACATTGGCCATGTGAGTTTGCATTATCCGCTAGTCTTTAATTTTCTTGTTCCAAAAGGTTATTATTAAAACACATGGCAGATAAAACAATGGAATTAGACAAGCAACGTCTTAAAAGTATCTCCTAGTCAAAGCAAGCAGTCCATAAGCAACCAGCCCAGACAGAAAATAAGTCAGCTGAACCTTTTTTTCACGTCTACAAAACCAGTCACATTCAGAGACAATTTGCATGACTGCAAAGTTTCAGAAAGATATTCAGCTTCACCTATTGCATCTTCTAGGTGTGGGGTGACCTGGATATGGCTCATGAGACCATTCCACAAGGTTCACAGTCCTTTCCACAGCTCTGGATATGGTCGGGGCTGTGGGATGAAGGATTTTCTCTGGATTAGTCCACATAGCTTTCCCCATAGACGGGGGAACATGCTTCCCCATCACCTCTGCCTGGTGATCTTACCCTCTGAGCTCTAGGAAATAGATACAATGACTTACTCAGGAGTTAGCACCAGAGCACTCAGCAGCTTTGGCTGTGGTTGTGCCTCCCAGACATCAAACCTGTTAGCTGAGTGAGAGCTGTCCTTCCGCCTCCCTGCCCTGCTATTGAGTTATCTCATTTCTCTTTTATATATCCCATTTTTCTTCATATTCCCTGGTGCCCATTAAGTGATTTGTATTCCTCCTTCATGTTTACACTCTTCAGATATGTGGAGATGACAAGTTCCTCTCCCCTTAGCTGTCACATGCATAATATATTTAACTCCTTTAATCTTTCTTCAAGGAGGCAATCCATCCCAGCTCTTGAAATCCTTGGGTCATCTTTGACCTCTAGAACATTTGTCTGCCTATCTCAAGCACTTGGATAGTCGAGAGTGAATGTGTCAATCTTGCTGTAGGAGAGTGAGCTCATTCCACCTATGTGTGGGACCACCACTTACTGCAGTTAATATTCTCATTTGTTAAGACTGTGATGCCTAGAATGGCCCATGAAGAAAGGACTTGCTTCTGCTGAGACTCCCAGAAGGCTGCAGGTCAGGCAGTCTGACTTTGGGGGATAAAACCCCTGCAATTCACTGGTGGGAAAGAGGATTTGGAGAGATTCCACATGGGAGCAAGCATGGTTTGGCTGTATCGTGGACTGCAGACCCAGCCACTGCACTCCATCAGTGACATTTGTCCTCACCCATCCCTGTGCCATCAGCAAGATGCCCTCCTGGTGTATACACACACACATGCACATTGTAGAGGTAAAAAAACAAAGCACTGACAGGGTAAAGAATTTATTTGCGGTCTTGCAGGCTGCCCCGGAACTGAGCACAGGCTTCAGTGTTACAGCTACATGACCCTTTTTTGTGCTCACCACAGGCACAGAGGGAAGGTGCTGTGCTTTACTGCCATCCTATGGTGCTCCATCTCTCTTCTCTCCAGCAGTAGCTAAATGCTGTTTTAACTCCAGGCATCTTTAAGACAGATGCAGAGCCCATGGAACAAAGATGCATGTGTTGTCCTCCCTCTCATCACCCAGTATCACCCATTCTACTGAAAAAAAAAAAAAAAAAAGGAAAAAAGATGGTGATGCTCAAGCAATGATCATATGTAACCAGAATGAAGGTGAGCTTAAGGACCCAAACCAGAACAGTTTTAAAATTTCATAACTGCCTGCATGGTCTTCGCTTTCGCCTAACTGGAAGCGCTGCTTAGTATTCCCATCGTGGCACTCGGCTGCCGGCTTTGCCTCATTTCAATTAAAAATGAATGTGGCTGAGGCTGTCCTCTCCACCCCAAAGGCTGCTGGTGCCGAGATGCAGCAAAAAGGGGCAGCAAATGTCTATTAATGAAGCTGTTGTTTCTTGCTCCAACCCAGAAAGTCAACTTTTTCTTCCCCCTCAGGCCTGTTTTTGATGCTCAGAGGGGGATGATGCTCAGAGGGGGAATTATCTTAGTCCATGTCCTGCAGAAATTCAGTAGAGCTCCCTCCTAAACCCAAATGATTTCAATGCATTAAATGGTTTTGCTTTGATTGTCAGTGGACTTTGGAAACAGATTCTTATATAGAGCGAAGACACCTGAAGCAATGTATTTTAATATCGCTGTTTAATTATGGGTAGTTTGAATTAAACACTTCATTCAACGTCCCCTCTGCTTTTCTAGTCCTGAGGACAGCCTGAATTTCTCCTCGAGAGTATAGCACATGTTGGCTATTTGCCTGATTTATTGTGCCCAGCAGCAACTATTAGCTCCAAAGGTGCCATCTCTCCTGTGGCAAGAAGAAGACTTGGACCTCGGAAGACCCTCCTTGGAAGAAAGACAATCTCCCATTCCCACAGGCCTGATACACTAGAGAGCAGGTACTTGCACCACTTTTGCATGTTTGTCCACATAGAGGGAAAAAAAGCGCTTGGATTAACGTTTACCTCTGGTGACACTGGTTTTGAGGGCTGATCCTCAACTCACTCCTTTAGGGAAACTTTAAAGCCAGGATCAAGCATATGCAGAATTCCAGGCTCCAGCATTATCATTCCGGCTCCCCAGTGCAATTTTACCACAATGTTAGACTAAGCTCCTAGTGCTGAAGCTGTCAGTCAATGAACTGCATTCAGAGGTGGATTCATCGTTGTAATAGCATATAAGCCAATGCAGTTACCTAAAGAATTGTGGGGATAGGTCCAATCAATCCACATATGTTTAGGAAAAAAGGTAAGAGCTCCTGGTGGGAAAACTAGTTTGTTTGTTTTCATTTTCCCTGGAGTTTTATGCTTTAACTTTCACTAATGATAAATGGTGTACCAGATTAGTATTTCCAGACTCACACATGCTGGAGATTTGTTACCCTTATAAAGTAGATGATTGCTCAAGAAGTAAAAACAGCCAAGAGGGGAGCTTCCCCCTGAGCATCTCCAAAGAGCAAGGCCATTCTCTGGTTTACTGAGAGTGTGAGAAACATAAGGAATCACCTTTACTAAATGGCAACAAGCTGTGACCTGCTGGAAAGCTCATCTCATGGTACCTTTTACTAGTAGGCAACCACTCCTGGGGACACGGCCTACCTTAGAGCCCTCCATGACTCTGGCCATTGAGAAAAAAAAAAGAGAGAGAGAGAGAAAAGAAAGAAAAAAGACTTGTGGGAAAGCAACAAAGAAACAAGAAAAGACCTTACTATGATATACTGTGCCAAAAGTCCCCAGCTCGAATATAACCTAGTTCTTCCTCTGAAATATTTTTTTTTGCCTACAGCGCTCTCCATCTTCCAACCAACCTTATAAAACATCATAAATGCCCAGCTCTTGCAGCAGCATATGTTGGGAACAAAGAATACAGGAATATGTCATTTTATATAAAGGCCAGAGAGGGTGTTGTGACCAGTGAAGTGCTAAAATGACATTTGCACTTCAGTGAGAAACAAGCCTAAGTCGCCGTTAATAAAGCCCCTTTTTTGCTGATGTAAGTGAAGTTTTTTGTGGTTTAAGTGACTTTAAGGTAAAGACTGCCCTCTGGAGTGGATCTGCAGGAAGCTCAGATCTTCGAAGACCACAGGCTGTAAGAATCACCATTATTACCATCAGGCTTAAGAGTTTTTTTCTTTTGTTTATCTGTTTGGCGTCATATCGCTCAAATATGTGTTTTTTTTTTTTCTTCCATGGAACCATAATTGCCTTCTCTGGCAATAATACACTTTGCAATCATCATTTTGGTCATCTGGAGATCTTTTTGCCTAGACTCACCAGCTCTCATGCTGCAAGCTAGTCTTCCTGATAATTCTGGTGAATCCTCCCACTGCACACAAAGCACCAGGTTTTCCTTAATCCAGCTCCTCGGAGTAAAGCAAAAGGGCAGTGACATCTACCTTGTTCACATTAGGTTTGGGGTCTGTATGTGTTGCAATAGTTATCAGCTATATATGGCATYGAGATATAAAGGTCTATTTTTTTCCTGCATGAGATTGCAATTGTTAACTTTTAATTTACTTTTTGAAATTTTAATTAATTTTAAATCACATTCTCAGTGAGACCTAAAGGACTCTCATTTGAATCCTTGCTTGCATCTCTAAACAAATATTGCTCCCCTTGTTTACTCTGTCTAACCCGCGTAACCCTGCCAGGTCTCTCTCTCACCCCATATAGCAAATGGGAAGCTGAGAGGGAAAAAAAAGGAAAGGCACCCTCTGAGCCCAGCAGTGAAACTTATTAGGAATGGGTACTCCTCTTTCATCACAACAACCTGTTGCAAGGTTGTAGCCTGCAGAGCAGCTCTCCTGTTCCCCTTGAAATGCAGCAGGTCAGGGAAAGCTGGGAGTGTCTCAAGTTCAACTGTGACTATACCAGCCTGCACAGATAGAAGATAGAAGATCTCCTGCCCAAGATAGGAGATACACAAGGAATTAATGCTGTTTAGTCAGGTGTTTGATACCAAGATGATTGCATTGAGCTGGTAGACCAGGACGCAGTCTGAGCAAACGTTTTAAGAGGGAGCTGGTGCCTCCAGCCAGCATCATCTCCCTCAGTGATGGTCTGGGGAGTCCTGCCTTGGCTTGGACCAGCACCACATATCCTGTGGGTATGGGAACTGTTTTTGGTTTTGGTTTTGGTTTTGGTTTTGGTTTTCTATTCTACTTCTATTTCACTATTCACCTTTCTCCATTTTTGAAATTTTGCTTTCCTGCTCTAGTAAATAAGGTTTCTACCTTTTACAGTACCCTACCACAGCAACTTTGGGACTTTTCTTTTAATGACAGAAGGTCCTAGGACTCAAAAGTGTGCTGTGGATACATAACAGTAACCAAACAAAAAAAATATTCTGTAAATCTATTAAACAAAAGCACGACACACAAAACCTTCTCACTTACCGTTTAGGTAGTCCCTGTGCACTGAGCCCTTTACAGTTTTGAATTTCCTGTCTGTCATATATTCCATCTTCCCACTCCATCACTTTTCACATTGACAATAGCAGCAGCTCTGAAAATCTTATTCATCTCCAAAACACCATGCATGCTTTCTGCTCCATATTGGCAGAAGCAGTGATAAAAACAAGACAATCTAATGAAAACAAAACAAAACAAAACAAAAGCACAGCCTAAAGCTTAGATGATCTCGCTTACAGCTAGATGATCTAGATGATTGCTCCCAATGTGCATGTGGGCATCAGGTCACTGATAATTTTACTTGTGCAGATTCAGCCTCTCCAGCACCACCAGCTTCATCTTCTGTGGATGAGACAAAAAGCTACGAACAGCACCGCTGTCTCATCCCTGTCCAAACCAAGCCAAAGACATGAGGAAAGGGCCTGGAGCTTTTTTATCCTGTATATGAAAGTCTTATTAAAGCAAAACATATGCATGCACTAAGAAAAAATGCAGAAGACCCAAGCTTATCTGAATGGAAGGAAGGGGAGTTTTATGTAAAGATGTGAAGATAACTTGTGCATCTCCATCTGTCACCTGCATGGTTGCCAGGAACTGCAGGAGCAATGTGCCATCGTGTGGACAGATTGGATGTGCACATTTTCCTCTGCAGAGAAATTTTGCGGCTCTGTGTAGGGAAAAAAATAAATAGCAGCCTTGCAACAGAGTATATATTTAAATATATATTTATTGCTTTCTTTTTTTTTTTTCATTGATTTTCTGATGATGGTACTTGATTAGGTATAATAAGCAAGAGTGAGATTTCCTGACACAGCAGACTCTCTTGTTTGCTGTACTCCCACTGCCTTTTATGTACATATGTATATATTCCCTCAAAAGGAACAGTTTGGTGGTATTAGCCCTCTGACTACTACCCAATATTGCTGTTCCGTCTTGGCAATGATGATATTATGAAGACAAAACTGAAGTCCATCAATAGGGACTTCAGGGCATTGGAGGGATCAGTAGGGGCAGCAGGAGCAGAAGTGGTTTCTCCTCAGTTCCCTCAGTGTCAGAGAAGGATTCTGAGAGGAACAGTAAAAACCACCTGCTCAAGCAGTGGCTAAGAGGCTGGTGACATTGGTCACGTTTGTGGTTTTTTGACCTGGAGGCAGTCTATACAGCACAGGGCCTCCTGGTGACAGACGAAGTTCACCTCTTCTGCAGGGGGTAAAGAATCCTTGCCCAGGAGTTGGCAGGGCTCATTGAGAGGGCTTTAAAATAGGCGTGAAGAGGGAGGGGGATAAAACTGTAATCGCTAAGGATGAGTGTAGGGGCAGCATGCCAGGGATAGAGGAGAGTTCAGCAGCCCAGATAAAGTGCATCTGCACCACTGCAGGTAGCATGGGGAACAAACAGAAGGAGCTAGAGGCCATAGTGCATCAGGAAAACTATAACGTCGCCATCACTGAAACATGGTGGGACCACTGTCATGACTGAAGTACTCCAAAGGATAGCTACAATCTCTTCAGAAAGGACCTTGTAGCCAGTAGGACTAGAGAAGCGATTGTTCCCCTGTACTCAGAGCTGTTAAGGCCACATCTCAAATACTGTGTTCAATTTTGGTCCCCTCACTACAAGAAGGACATTGAGGTGCTGGAGTGTGTTCAAAGGACAACGAAGCTGGTGAAGGCCTTGGAGCACAAACCTTATGAGGAGCAGTTGAGGGAGCTGGGATTATATGGTCTGGAGAAGAGGAGGCTCAAGGGAGACCTTATTGCGCTCTCCAACTATCTGAAAGGAGGTTGTAGTGAGGTGGGAGTCAATCTCTTCTCCAGAATAACTACCCATAAGACAACAGGAAATGGCCTCAAGTTGCACCAGAGGAGTCTCAGGTTAGATGTTAGGAAAAAATGCTGCACAGAAAGAGCAGTGAAGCGTTAGAACTATTCACTGGTAGTGTTTAAGAAACATGTAGACAAGACATTTACGGACCTGGTTTAGCAGGATTGGTGGTCATGGGTTTATGATTAGACTTGATGATCTTGAAGGTCCTTTCAAACCATAATGATTCTATGATTTCATACATATATACATACCTCTTCAGATGCTGAAGTTTCTGCTTTTAGTTTATACTTACTACAGTACTAATTAGGCAAATTCATTTAACTTTGTGCTATTCAAAAAAACGCAGCCTTCAAGGCTGAAATAGTGTATGAAAGAGCACAACATGATTAAATTACTGTAATAAAGGTTGATTTGAAAGGCAAAATAATGAATTATTGGCTAGCTAGTGAGTTTTTTTTCCTTTATCCTTATTTTTACTTTTTCCATAAATGAGCTGCAACGTAAAATACAGTTTTGACCTAGATCTCAAGAAGTAAAATTAACACAGTACAGAAGCACCCTTTCCACAATTTTCATACTTAAAATAATCTCTTCTGTATGCAGTGTGTAACCTTACCTTTTACTATATGAGATAAAACCTCAGAGTTAAATTTTCCAATTATTACCTCCCTAGTACAGCTACAGCATTACTCTATCAAGTATTTGAGTTTTACTGGTGAAATGTAATTACAGCTTGAAAAATAGTATTGAATGTATTCCTATCACATCCTGACTAACAGTTTATATGCTAAAAAGAAAAATGCTTAAGGCCCAATTCATAAGAGCTTCATGCTTCATTTACATTTTTTTCCATGCAGTTTACTTGGCAAAGTGCATAATGCCTGCTTTTGAAGTAATACTTGGATTTTGGTGATCTATTCAAATTCTTGCTCAATATAGAGAGAAACACACTCTTGGTTACCTGAATCACCAAGGTAAGTATGCAAGCTCTCTTTCAAATTAAGATCCATCAAGCGAAGGGAAGACCTGTGCAGCCTGTGAAAGCCCCCACCTCCAGACCTAACTTGTCCATAGAGCTACACTAGCATCAAAGTCCTAAAGCTGAATTTCTCGCAGTTGGAGCTTCTAATGTCTAAAAGAATAGGGGACCTGAACTTCAGTGGGATTTTGGATTTCCATGAAGTTCTTCTAAATATTTGTGAAACACTTCCTATGTGGCAACCTAGAGAAAAGCCTATTTCTTTTCAACATATGCCTGCTATGGTACTGCTTGTGCCAGAAATCACTTGCACCTTCAAGTCACTTTCCACACCAAACCTTCTGCAGTCAGGAGTGCTAAAGATGTATGTTAAAAAAAAAAAAGAAAAATAAAAAAAAAATCTAGCATCTGCTGATATTCTCCTCAATAACTCCAGAAACAGGCTTTAAAGACAGCACCACCTATCCCAATATTTGCAGTCAAAATATAAAACTGCAAGAGTTGGCAATTTGTCATTATTTTTGTCGGTTGTCTTTCTATGTCTTTTTTATTTTGTATTCTTACAGATTTTTAAGTCATCCTTACGCTGTTGTCTAGGAGACGGTGCTAAAGAAATCTTATAATTCATGGAGTTCAAGGTGTTTCTCATCTTTAACAAACGAAATGACTAGGAAGAAAAACACTTTAATGTATATTTTCAAAATGCATTGTCCTTCAGAGCTGGCCTGTTTGGGAAATGCAAGCATTTGAAGCAAAGAACAAAAATAATTCTAGCGGAGTGCTTGAAAGCAGCAGATAGGACTTCCTTTTGCTCACCTTGTCAATAAGTGGCTGAATTCTTGCAGCTTAACTGCTCCTCTTCATTTATGATAAAAAGAGGTGCAAAACAAATCATTTTTAAATAAAATAACTAGGGATGGCACCCAGCTGATTCTCCCAGTGTCCGACACCCTATTCATCCCAATAAAAATATTCCCTTTTCTCATGCATCCCAATGCTGAGTGATGGATTATTAAAGAAATTCTCCCAGTTTTCCAGCATCTATTTTCTACTAACAGAAGAGCTGACTGCCTCATGAATGGCAAAGCAATGTGGCCTCAGAGAGATGATTTGTTCGAAGAGAAATAACTAGCAAGAGAAAGGGAGAGGTTATTGAAGGAGCAATTTCACCTGGAACAATGGAGGTCAGAGAGATATCAACAGTAAGTACTATAGAGGGTAATTGTCTCCACCAGCAAGTAGAATAAAGTCCTGCTTGATCCACAGGAATGTCTGAATTTAAAAAAAAATTAAAAAAAAAAATATAAAAAAAGGTTTATTTTCAGGTGGTGTTTTTTACATCCTGATTTGCCCACTGACACACAAGGGCTGGGTAAGAACTAGGAGCAGTGATGGTCCTCATAATAACAGCAGTGATTTGCTATAGTGCCTGCCACAGTAGATGATGAGTGAAAGTTTGAGGAGACATTTTACCAGTTGCAGGAAATGGGATATTGGCATTTGGTGCAAAGTGAGCAAGTAGCCTGTGCAGCTATAGTGGAGAATCATCCAAGCTGAAGGAGCTCAGGGACACTTGTCTCCCAGACTTCATGTCTAACCTTGGCATCTAGGATTCCTCAAGGGTGTCCACCTTGGTACAGACATGAACCCCAGATTTAAAAGAGTCAGAAGCAACCAAAGGTCAAGCACATAGGAGAATGTGCAAGACGTCCCACCAAATGCTGCTCCATCAACAATCTCTCTTTTGATACAATATCATGCCATAGTAAGAAAATGCAATTGTGACTTTAATAGGTCACCAATATAGACAACGGAAAGCCACGACATTACTCTCCCCTTTTATATATATTATATACTTCACATCCTTTGGCATCCATGGTCAGACTGTTTCTTGCATCACATTTGGTAACAGTCATCATGTTGTTGGAGAAGTCCGCTCTTGACAGAAGGGCTCACACTCTCAAATAAGTTGTCAGTGATCCAGGAGCTTGGGATAGAGGTGGAGCTGTGACTCTGCAACCCTTGTCAGAGCTGAACAAATTCAAAACCTAATTCTGTTGTAAGGCATTACATCCTTGAAAGACAACTCCAGGTCACCATGGAAAATGTTCCACATAGCCAGCAAGGGAAGAAGGGAAGAGGGAAAGGAATGCCTATGTTGATAATATTAAGATATGTCTCTCCTTACCTGCCTGGATGAAAGAGCTGTCTAGAAATGTACAAGAGGCAAGGCATAGTGGTCTCATGAGGACATTTAAGGATTAATTAAACAGGGCACCAAAAAATGTAGTCTATCTTCATGTGAATAGTAGAAAAGGCATCATTTCCTACAGAATAATCACCTGGCAAGAATTTTTGTACCATATATGGTCTGCTGAATTCCAGGGACTGAGTCCAAGTCACTGAGGGAGGTCATTGCATGACCTTTTCTAAAGGCCTTTTTCTTAGGCACAAGACCAAAAACACTGAGTGGAAATCAACTAGTTTCGATCTAAATTGATTAGTCATTCATTTTGCAGGCAGTAATTGAAAAACATTGAACAGATATGAATTATCCATTTAAAAGAATCAAGTATCATAGAAAGCAACTCTATTACCTACTTCAGTGGTAATGCTGACTCTGCAACACATTTGACACCAGCTCTTTTGGGCATCACAGAAAAATGCTTCTGCCTCCCACCGTTATATTTAAGCATTGCTGAAAAATTATGGAAGCCGGTCCAAGCTGAATTTACCATATCAATGAACAACTGTATATGTGGCTCATTATTGCCACTGCATGCTGGTGTTAAAGAATTGGGAAATTCCCAGCAATCACATGTTTTATTATTTTGCTTACTTCTGTCCATAATGTGGTGCAGGAATAATCTCGATCCCTAATGCAAAATTAAAATAAGCTGTTAATTCAATTCAAAAAAGTAAAAATAAAAATAAAGAGCTTGAACACACTTTGTCAGGAAGAAGTCACAGCTTACCACAGAACTTCATTACACATTTCAGCAATGGC
Organism: Eudromia elegans; assembly: GCA_003342815.1. Taxonomy (NCBI): domain Eukaryota; kingdom Metazoa; phylum Chordata; class Aves; order Tinamiformes; family Tinamidae; genus Eudromia; species Eudromia elegans. The sequence continues at coordinate 1,065,398 of PTEX01000251.1, forward strand.
AAGTAAATGGGTCTCTTGAGAAATATTGGAAGATATCTAAACCATCCTTTGCAATGTGCTCTAGGGGTCCCTGCTTGAGCAGGGGGTTGGTTGAGCTAAGTGATCTCTAGAGGTCCCTTCCAACCACTCTCTGATTCTGTGACTGAAACAATTCTGAGATTCCCCTTTCCATCAACATTTTTCAGAGGAGAGGTACTATTTTGTATGAATTTGCTCTTGAAATGTCCGCATTTGTCAGAATCACAAAGCGAGGTGGTAGATAGACATTCTAAAATGCAGTCTTTCTGGTTTTGGTCTCCAGAGTGAATCATTCCCTGGTGATATCACACTGTGATTTTTCTGTAAAGCCATCTGTTTACTGGGATATTGTAGAAATGTGTTGTTAATCAGAGATGCTTAGACTCRGGCAACTGAAGACGTTTGGTACATCTACTGCCGACAGTGTTCTTTGCTCTATCGCATCTCTTTAGCTTTGTGAGAGGAAGCGGAGCCTGTTCTGGAGCACATCTCTTTCTTTTCTGATCTGCATTAAGGCTGTTTTACAAGCACAAAGTAGGTATATTTTGTCCTAAAATCTTGGTCTTCCTTTATAACACTTGACCAAAGGCAAGCTAACAAAGCTAACAGTGAATAGTTGAGTTTAGAGACCAATGATGCCATGAGATGCACTGTCTAGCATTCTGCTGCTTTGATCTTTGCTGCCTTTGCTGGCAGGAGATGAGTAAGAGTCTTCTTATTTCAAAAATACATTTAGAGGCAACTTTAATCCTCTTAACTGCAGACGAAATTGTTTTCTTTCTGGCATAGTATGAAAAAGCAAAAACACTTTGTCCTAAAGGTGAAATTACCATGGGGGAAAACAGTATGCAAATACTTTGATTTATTTTTTTCTCAGGGTCTCAAAGCCAGTTCTCTCTTTCTCTGTACATTTGTCCAGAATTTACAGAAGACTTAATTCATGTTTACTTCCATGCATGAAGTGACAGTGAACATAATCTATTCTCTCTGCTTCCTGAAAACAGCTCCTTCTATTAAGAGTTTTATGACACCACGTTTCAAGCTTGTGTCCCCCAGGAGAGACTGGTGGTCCTACACATGAGAAAAATTGCCAACTCTGCACAATTAACTTCTTCAGAGTTCTGTATGCTTTTTAATGGCGTACGATTTAGCAGGTGATGGAGGCAATGACCTGAGAGGATGTTTCAGATGACATTATGAAGATGTCCTTGAAGGTGCCCTTACAGAGCAAGTGTGATAGGGACAACCAGAAGCATGGAGCTATTCTCCTTCCTATTTTTTCATTAGGACATGACTTTCTCATTCATCCGGACTTAAGAAATTCCCCTTCCTCTCCACTAGTGCTCTGGACATCCAGAAATTTAGGTGAACATTGGTGAGCATGGTGAACATTAGGTTCACCAAAAAGACCAGGAATTTGATCACTGACTTTGCAATCACCGGGATTTCATCACATCAGGCTAAACTACAATAAACTAAAGACTCGAGCCAAAATCTAGAGAGATCTACAAATAACAAGCATTTGGTTTGAAATAAAAGCTGCTTCGACTTTTGTATAGTTTCATGTCTGTATGGAGAGAGGAAAAAAAGCTAGTAAACTATTCAGAGTTTGGTATTTTCAGGAATAAAAATCTGGTCTCTATTTTAAAAGAACCATGACAGAGACCATACAATGATACAATGATCAATGATTTTTCCTTATAAGTAGTAAGGATAATATTAAAAAATATTCCCAGAGATGAACAGTAACTAGCCTGCATAATTTTCATTGGATAGCTCCAAAAGAACTGACTAGGGCACACCCCTTAATTTGCAGATACTAATACCTAATAAGCTTGAATTAGCAAAGGAATCTCCATTTGATGAGCAGGATATCAGGTTGCACCAACATCCATTAAAATGGAATGAATCATATACAACATTCATCCTGAACAAGATAATGAAAAAAAAATGACATGGGCTTGCATGCCCAAAGAACAAACAGAAGGGAACAGGATTAACGCTCCTTTAACATAGTTTATAGAAAAGAGCTTGTCAGACAGAGCTGAGTGGATTAAGGACTAAATAACTGATTTCAGAGGGAAGCTGTCATGGTGGAACTGTCAACAAATAGGCACATTTCCAGAAGGGCTTCATAGGGACCATCTCTAGGCCTGATATCCTTTAATGCTTGCATCAGTGACCTGGAAGTGAAAATGAACATCCATGCATGTACATTTTACTGAAAACAAAGATTAATACTTCAAGTCAGAAGATGGAGCCGCTAACAAGAGGATCTCTGAAGGCTGTGCACCTGAACATTGGTCCCACCTTCCTCTCTGTTCTCAGCACAAGAAGTCCCAGGCCAATGGAGATGTGCTCCCTATTTAGTCTTGCACCAAAGTACTTCAGTCGTGCTCAGGTCTGGAGCCCAAGGTGCAGTATTCCTGATTAAACCAATCAGACATTCAAGATTTTTCATATTTTTTTTTTTTACTATGCATAGCAGATGCTGATTTTTACCTTTACTTTTTCTCTCTTGTACTCAATATTCACAGAAAAATCTCACCTACTTCCTGACTCGTAGGCTTTAGTTGAAGTATAATGTCTATGTTAAAAACTCATGAATATTTACTGAAAGGTGTAAGGAAAGAAGTGCAACTTTTCCCTATTTCAAGAGGGKTTTTTTTTTCATTTTTCTCCTATATTATCTTATGGGGGTGATGTTGCCTTAAAGCAGCAATGCTGATCTTTCATTCACATATATTTCCCCAACAGATTTCATTGCAGCTCTATTTGTTGTTCCTATTCCCGTAAGTGCAATTCCTGCACGTGCAGGTAGGCCTGCCATAGAAAGGAGGTATTATCCTTCAAAGAGCTTTTTCAGCAAATTTTATCAATGTTATAGATAAAGAGGGGCCTCTCCACCCTGCAGCCATCATCTCTTTGAAGGAGAGACTCCCTGTGCCTGTGTAGCGCCTACACAGGCATGTAGGTCACGAAGAGAACCCACACAAGTAATATTCTGTTTGGCATTTTAAGGGTGAATAGGAATGACAATGGCATCTTTAGCAAGCAGGCTCTTTAGGATCATGACTGCAACTTCACTAGCCACAAACATGACATATACAATATGTTGATGTATGTAAGTATACATATTTGTATACACATCTCCTCAGGAGTCAACATGCAGCAGCACCCCTCAGAAGCCTTGCAACTTGAAGGGAGAGACAACTGTATGTGCCCTACACACTAACCAGTACCATCGCTCCATCTTCATGGTCACTCATCACTCACTCACTCACTATAACCAAAGCCCGGAAAAAAGAGACAGCTAATGTGTTCTGCTGTGTGGAGAAACAGATCGTAGCATTTTGAACCGAAGGGAAGGTGCCAGATTGGCTGAGAAGAGGGAGAACTTTATGATGTTTGTCATATCTCTCTTAGTCTAAACGTAATATGTTGCACGTCCCATGACAGCTCATAAAGTGCATGGCTTCTACTAAATCACTAGTTTTTATAGAGACAGTAATGAACATAAGATGCCTTTGCAGGAGTCGTGAAGCTGAAGAAAATTTTCAGCACTAAAACATAAGTGGTTTAAGAGCATCAGCAACAACATAATAAATCCATCCAAGTAAATATTTAGGAAATAGTTAGAGAGTCCCAGCAGAACCCAAGTAGCCTCATTTTAATTTCATTTCTTCCTTTGTGAAAATGGCCCTTAGTGTGCCCTTACAAAGTGTTAGTTTTTTGGACATGCTGCAGTCCAGAAGTCAAAAGGCAACATCTTTCTTACTATTCTATATTTTAAGGATTAAGACATTTGACATCTCCTCCGAGTTGCAATGGTGTGAAGCCCCATGACAGCTCACGTATTAACATGGATTGCATTGGTGCAACTTTAATAACCTTTTTATCTAATCTGTAATTCCATGCTCATTTACTGCTCCTTGACAAGTGTAAAACTTCATTGAAAAAGGGCCCCATCAAACATTAAGGATTCTGAGCAAGCATGTAAAGATAAGAAGAAGTATTAGAGGATTAAGAACATACACAAAATGAAGACAAGGGCATAAAAAAAGAAAATCTGAAGAAAAAAATGAAGTGAGATTTTTGAAAACCTGGCATTTTGTTAAGGCAGAGCAAGGTAACCAAACTTAATTCTAATCATACCTTTTCTGTGCTATTAAAAACAATGAATTTTGCCCTCTTGCAAGCGATTTTGGTTGAGAAGATGTCCTTCAAAGAAAAGTTTTGTGATGTAATGATCTTCGAAGAGATAGAAGCTATTTTAACGGGCTATTGTCAGGCACACACTTAAATTTGCTGCATGGTGACGTCCAACACCTTCAGTAGCTGTGGGCACCACCTTTCAAGTCCAAATGCAACATTCCACCTAGAGGATTAATTGTCCCTCACATTGGGAAAGACACTGTCTGTTAAAGATGTTTCTGGCCATAAAGACTCACTTTTAGTGTCTGATGAGACAAAAGAGCATGGCATAGTCTCTTTATGTAATGATGAACTTGAGTGGTTTTCATAGAGCTTTTAATTGCCTTCAGCATTTTAAGAAAGGAGTAGGTTGAGTGATCTCCAGTACATCAGTTGGAAGAGTTCCCTCTTGAGCTCACCAAGTCAACAGGAATCTGGAAAAGAGGTTAAAAAAATAAATAAATAAATGTAAATTGTGAACTCACAGAAAAGAATAGGGAAGAGAGATACACAAATTTCAGTAGATGCAACACAGGTGAAGTGGTCACAAAGGAAAGAAATATATGTTCAGATACCACTACTGAAATCACATCTTTATGCAAGGTAATACAGGAAACATATTAACGCTTGGATTCACTGACCAACATACTCTTCAAAATCACGAGAGATCTGTGAGCTGATCTGTGAGCAGAAAAGGGCAAACTTCTCTGCTCCCCTGTTTATGGTAATTCCTTTCCTTGAAGAACAAGAACAGCAGCAACAATAAACAAAAAACAAGCAGCAAGAGAGGGAGTCAATACCTCTGGCCAAAGCTGGAAAGCCATAAACATCTTTAGAGGCCGAAGGAAAAMGATGCCGAGATGCTGAAGGAAAAGGACGAAGAAGTAAATGTATAATAATGATAATAATAATAAAGTAGAATTTCTCAAAGCTTTGACAAAATGAAGAAGCCTTTAGAGAGAGCAAAAGAGATGATGAAAGTAATCTCACCATCCTGATTATTTTAGTTAGATCTATAAAAAAAAAATCACTCAATAGCTACTTTAAAGAATCTCAAATGAGAATGTTATACAATGGAAATTTCATGGCAGGTGTCCCTTCTTCCCCAATTCCTCTCTCTTGCCCATTAACTCAACCTTTTTCTTCTGGATCACCCAGTAGATAATATTTACCCAATTTCTAACAACACATTCTGTAAGACTTAGCCATGGCTTCCCCTCCTGTGTTTCTGGGTCCTGCTCAGCATCTGAAAAAGTCCCAAGGAGAAGTACCTTATGAATGGCAATGAATAAATCATGTAATTTCCAGTTGGGAGAGCAAAAGCTTCTGGAATTTATTTTTCATTTCAGTGGATTTAGGATTTTTCCTGAAGATCAACCCGAAGGGCATATGCTCTCTAGCCTTACAAGGAAAGCAAACACCAGTGTCAGCTAACTCCTCTAGGGAGTGGAAGGAAATGGCATGCAGAAGTGAAACCTGAAGTCTCTTGGACAGCTGTGCTATTTTTGCCTTCTGCTGAACTATCAGTTGTTAATTACTGCTTTTGGAGGGCTCACAGAATGACAGACTGGTCATTCAGATCAGGAGCCCAAATCCTGCATTTTATACAAATCTTAGCTGAAAAACTGTTAAATCTGTTGGAATTCCCCCTTTAGGAATGCTTGATTTATCTCTCTCCCTGTGTCTGAATTGCAGGGCCCAGGGGACATCAATGCCAGCTTCAGTTAAGCTGCAGCTTCAAGTTCTCCATACAAGAGCCCAGGTATGGCTATTACTTCACAGAGCTCAAGGGCGCAGATCTGATACCCTCCTCCCATCTCCTCTGCCTGGGTCCTGCAACATTGCAAAGTGTTGCTGTCTTTAAAAAGAGTAATTCAAAAGCATGAAAAAAACAGTGCTCAGCAGGTATAAGTGGAGGACTTTTATAACACTCTCAGGACTCTCAGTTTTGGGGTATAGACAAAATAAGGGACAGAGGCATATCTTCAGATCTGTAACTAGGTAAACTTTGGTTTGGGATTTTTGGGGTGTAATTGAAATGCTTAGCTTTTCATTCATGAACCAAATCTTGCAGGGCTGCACTATGCATTGGTATTCTAAGCTAAGCATAATTGCAGACTGACCATGGGATTTAACTTCATTTTCCAAGCACCCGATACAGCCCACTGAGCTTATCTTTGAGCACAAAAGTTCAGCCCCTCACCTTCATTTCTGAACCCCAAACACCGTGGGAGATACGGGGTGAGCAGTCACCTTCAAAACCGCCTGGCCACCAGGTCTTCCCCTGACTGCAACTTAAGAGCAGCCCAAAGAGAACATGGCCTTGTCTTTGCACATCTTGCCTTCCACCTTCTCCTTTCTCTTCTCCTCCTCACTTATGCTTTCAGACATGGAGCTGATACTTCCTCCTTGCAATTTTGTGGAGTAGTTTCCGTAACAAAACACAGAGACATTCCAAATAAATAAATACCTGAGGCATTAACAGCCTCAGATGAGTACTTTGGTATTTTAAATAATTCATAATTCTCTGCCTTGAACCAAAGAACAGCGTAGATATTCCAGCAGAAGATATTCTTATAGATTGTTGTAAATGATGCAGAAACCTGGCAGAGATAGGAGAAGAGACAGAGAGAGAAAACGGGCAGCAATTCTGGAACTGTCACAAAATATTTAAAAATAAAAAAAAACCCATATATTTGTCAGAGTTGCAGCTTTAGAGGTTGTGTGATATTTCCACCCACCTGACAGAATGGCAACCCAGACCTCAGGGATCTGACTCTACTTTCACACTGGCCTGAAATGATGCTAGGTCTGAGCCACTCGTTATCTGCAAGACACCAAGAAACCTGAGGCCTGAGAGGGGACATTATTAGCACATTTTGACATATCTTTCCCAAATCCCTTCCCACAGTAGACATTTCAGCCTCATTAATGAACCATATCCTTGGCGCTGCTGGGAGGTAACACCAAGCTGACCCTATAGACTGATATCCCAAGCTGCTGAACTCGAAGAAGCCTCTTACTCGGCATGTGGAACCAGATTATTTTGCTTGTGCAGGGTCAGCTTGTGTTGGGAGTGCGTGGAGGATATATTCTCAATTTCAAAGAATTCAATTAGCTCAGTTCAGAGAACAATTTGTTCAAATTTTCAAATCTCTTTGAGAAGTGAAAATGTATTTTTTTGCAATTTATTAAAAAAGAAAAGGCATGAAAGTATAAAACTTAGTAATGCTGAAATCTTAGATTTGCTAATGAGAAACAGGAGACATAGCAGCACAAATTGTTGTCAATAGAATTATTCATTGTTCTTCCAGAAGTGTCTGCTTGGTCCAGTCGTGGTTTTGAAAGCTTTGTCTAGCTGACTTCACTAGCTTCTAGGCCACAGGAGATCATGGGAGATAGCGAACTATATTGCATGGTTGTGAAAGATTTTACTAGTTACAGCATCTGAATCAGGCATTTCTGTGTCAAGTGAGTCAAAAAGCATTTATGAGATAGCTTTCACATAGCTTGTATTCCTTGTAACCTTAGGAAAAGCATGAGGAAAGACTCCTAGTTCCAGACATGAACTTTCTCAGAACTGCCCATGTACATCTCCAAGCCTCTTAACCATCCTTGATCCTGGTGGTGTGGGATTTTAAGGAAGAATATCTACCAAGAGTACCTTTCCGTGTCAAGAGCCCACACTGGTTAAAAACKAAATAATAATAAAAAGGTCTGGAAATTACCTTTTCCACAGTCTCCAAGACTAGGAGCCAAATGTTCAGACCAATGGTCACCCCACACTCACTACCCCCAGAATCTCCTTTTTGCTCAAATCCTTTAAACATATTACATCCTTTCTGTGTGGTGTTGGCTGTCAGAAAATGTCCTTCCCTTGCTTCAGCCAAGGGTACATGTCTTTTTGGATTTTTTTTTTCTTTCTTGGTTTACTCATGCTGCGTAAATCCCACAGGTCAGGCAGTTCTGACACTTTTAAGAAGTTGGCACTGGGTGAGGCTTTCATTAACTGGTGTTTATTTCCTCCTGCCAGGAGGCTTCTTCTGTACTAGGGTGAAGAAATCAATCCATAAAAAAATAAAAAAAAATTTTATCTATGTTTATTCCATTTATTGCAGAACTTAGAAGATGGATTCAATGAGATAGTGAAGATCAGCAGGGCTCATGAAATTTAAATGAGATGCGACAGACTTGTCAGTCTGGAACAAAAAAAAAAGAATGGTATCAGTGCAGATTTGAATTGTAAGGTGTTGGCACTGGACAGAGCGATACTCCTCTTGTGGGAGAATTGTGATCATCTCTATTACACTGTCTGGATCAGCACAAGTCTATGTTGGTAAAAAGGGAAGAGCTTTTACATTTTATCTGGGATTTTCAAACTACTTGGTAGTGGCATAATTCAGGGACTTGCCTGCCTGCGAAAGAGTCCTCACAAGGCCACTAGCAGATAAGTGACTGTGTGAGTAATATCAAGGAAAGCTAGGCTAGCACTATCAGAGTCCCTGACCAGAGACATCTCTGAAGGCAGTGTGTACGGGGCCATCACTGATTGCAGCAAGTTAAAACCCCTGCAACGGCCTTCTCAGCTCAGATGTCGAAGACAAGTGCTCCGGAGCGTGGTAGGAGAGCTATGAGAGGAGGTGGGAAAGCTGAGGAGCATCTGGAAGTCAGAGAGGGAGCTGTGTAAATAGAAAGGATCAGATAGGATGCACCCAAGAGTGCTGATGGGACTGGAGGATGTTATTCATCAGCTGCTCTCCATGATCTTCTAGAAGTCACAGAGAAAAGAACAGGTGCAAGAAGATGACGATCAGGGATGAAAGACACTAAACTCCCTCCTCCAGCTAGCTCATCCCCACCATCAATGCTGCAGCACAATCATAGAATCATAGAATGCTTAAGGTTGGAAGGGACCTCYAGAGGTCATCTAGTCCAACCCCYCTGCACACGCAGCGTCTCCTAGAGCATGTGGCACAGGGTGGTGTCTAGGCAGGTTTTGAAGCTCTCCAGAGAAGAAGACTCCACCACCTCTCTGGGCAACCTGTTCCAGGGCTCTATCACCCTCACTGCTAAGAAATTCTTTTGCAATTTCCTGTGAAACTTTTGGTGCCTCTATTTGTGGCCGTTTCCTCTAGTTCTATCGCTGGCCACCACTGAGAAGAGGCCAGCCCCATCTTCCTCACTCCCTCTCTTGAGATATTCATACACATTGATCAAGTCTCCTCTCAGTCTTCTCTTCTTCAGGCTGAACAGGCTCAACTCTCTCAGCCTTTGCTCACAGGGCAGATGTTCCAGGCCCCTAATCATCTTTGTAGCCCTGCGCTGGACACTCTCTAGCAGCTCCACATCCCTCTTGCACTGGGGAGCCCAGAACTGCACGCAGTACTCGAGGTGCAGCCTCACTAGGGCTGAGTAGAGGGGCAGAATCACCTCCCTCGACCTGCTGGAGACACTCTTCTTAATGCATCCCAAGATCCCATTGGCCTTCCTGGCCACAAGGGCACACTGCTGCCTCATGGTCCACTTATCATCCACCATGATGCCCAGGTCCCTCTCTGCAGAGCTGCTCTCCAGGAGGTTGGTCCCCAGCCTGTAGTCGTGTCTAGGGTTATTCCTCCCCAGGTGCAGAACCCTGCACTTGTCCTTGTTGAACTCCATGAGATTTCTCATCACCCAGTTGTCCAGTCTGTCCAGGTTCCTCTGGATGGCAGCGCAGCCCTCAGGGCTATCAGCTACTCTTCCCAGTTTTGTATAGTCAGCAAACCTGCTGAGGGGGCACTCCACCCCTTCATCCAGGTCATTAATGAATAACTTGAACAAGACTGACCCTTGGGGGACGCCACTAACCACAGGCCTCCAGCTGGACTCAGCACCACAGATTACGACCTCTGAGTCCTCTCATTCAGCCAATTCCTGATCCAACTTGCTGTACACTCATCTAATCCACACTTCTGCAGCTTACTCAGGGGGATGCTATGAGGGACGGTGTGAAACACCTTGCAGCACAATACTGCAGCAGGAGTTCGTGCAGCTGAGCAAAGGCTTCGGCAGCCCTGCGCCGGATGCCCTCGTCCTCATGGGGGCAGCATAGGGTGAGACAGCCTACCATCTTGCCAAAGCCGAGCACAGATGTTCTCCAGGCATGAGCACGGCTCAGTAGTTGTTGTGGTGGCACATGTGCCGAAGATGCACTTGTGGAGAGCGTGCCCGTTTGTGCTTGCAGGCGAGCTGGCTGGCCAGCRCCTGCTCTCGCGGCCATGTCTTTCTGCAACGCTGAGCAGTGCTGCGCAGGAGACGAAGGGATCCCTGCCCTCAGTGAGGTGAGGCTCTTGTGGAAAGGGCGTGGGCAGTGCCACGCTCTGGACGGGCTTTGCACGTGAGCGCAGGCTGGAGAAGACRCTCGTGCGAGCTGCGTGTGTGCTCTGTGTGCAGCGTGCTGCCAGCGGTGAGGAGGAGCAGTGTCGCGCAAGGGGGCCCTGCTGACAAGAAGGCTGATGAAGCCAGACTCCCTTTTGTGGGCAGAGCAGTGAGAGATGGGGTAGGTCATAGAG
>PTEX01000252.1:656382-957009 GCA_003342815.1 Eudromia elegans
AAAAAAAAAAAAAAAAAAAAAAAAAAAAAAAAAAAAAAAAAAAAAAAAACAACTAAAATTTCCTGATCATATCAAACTACTGAAAGCCCCACTTTCATTTTGGTATAAGAACTCTCAAAACTCTCCAAATACTTATACCACAGAAGATACAAATCTATTGCACCCGTACATTCAGGGTGCTGGTGGGGGGTTGTTCATTTCTCTCTTCCTCCCCACTTAAAAAGTTTGTAAAAAAATCCTAATTTGATGGCCTGCTAGTCAACATGATACACATTTTGGATTTCTTCATTCATCTTTTCAAATAGAAAATATTGCAGAAGATAAAATTAGTCTAAAACTAGAAAGGAGTCTTAAATGGTAAAAATGAAGAAAATTAAAGTGGATTTTGAATTTCTATCTAAATGTTTACTTTTTAACTTTTTAAGACTATTTCAGGGGGGGCATGTTGTGTGGAGTAGTCAAAAATATGTTCTTTCCTATACAGCACCAGTTTGATCCACCTTTATTAGTATAAACCTTGTCTCCAGGTATGAGCATTATAAGAATACGACTAGTTTTCATTTACAAAATTTATAGTGAAATAATCTCGAGTTCAAATCCAACAGTTCATTGCAAAGTTCTCCCTGTTACAGCTGCCTCTGCAGTGACCAGCAATGGGTTTCAGAGTAAACATCCTTTGAAGATTACTAGGATCACTGTAATGACTGTGTACAGATTTGGGCTATGGAACTGGAGCATTTATCCACACAGTGCTCACAGTTTAACAGCCATTTTCATAACTACAAAAGAAGTCATGGAAACTTTGATTTCAGAACACAAGATGGCAGCCTCCAAAAGGGAATAGGAAGTTGTCCCAGATTAGTTCCAACAACTTTAAAGAACACCCACAGACCTTCTAGTAATGACACTATGTTTTAAATTACAAGAGTTTAAAAAACTCTACTGTGATATTCATAAGGTTTAAACACAGAAATCATGAATAAAAGCCAAAAGTAAATATAAAGCCAAGAACATTTAAGGAGCTGTATTTCAGTAAGAAAAAAACATACTAAAAATAATTCATGGGGAGTATTTTGCATAGTTCCAGGGGAGATTTCTCTAAAGACTTTACATATCAAGACAAAAATGCAGATTACTATTCCACAAATAAAACATACAAGTAAATGTCAGTAATAAATAGGATCACTCTTACCTTTACCATGCATGCAAAAATACTCATTTGTAACTAAGAACTAAGCATTTCTTCCCATAAGGGGCCATAGTTTATACATGTATGGCAGTATTGCAATCTCAGGGGGGCAGGAAGAAGGCAGATTTCAGTTACAAACACTGGATTATGAGAGTCCTTGGTGAACTTCAATGCCATTGCTGGGGACCTGAGGCAATACACTGTGCTAAGCAAAGGCCTGTCATGGATCTCTCACCTCCTTAAGCAAGGAGTTACAACAAGCAGCACAAGCCCGGCTGACTTGCAAATAAAAACATTGCTCCATAGCTGGGATTCATTTTACCTATCTCCTAATCCACAAAATTCAGACAAGTTTATCTAGACTGGAAAAATCAACTGCAGAAGTCATGATGAAACTTTGCGGAAAGGGAACCTACAAATCTTTTCCTTAACACTGCTTTCATCTTCTAACCAGCTAGTTTACACAGCACTGAAGCAATCATGGCTGTTATAGGTGATCTCACAACAAACATTCTGCATATAGAAAACTAGACTTACATACTTATTTAGAGCAGAAGATCAGAATGGACAGCAAAGACCAACCTTCCAGCAACTGCAGGTATCATTCAATAACTTATTTATCTGGCTGGTCACTATGCCACCCAAAGACTTGCCCACAAACCATATGACCCCTCAGATGATTTGTAACGTCAAAGACAAAAGTGGCAAAAAGCTCTCAAGTCTCATAGAGTTTAAGGACAATTTAAAGCTGGAAGCTGGCACGCAAGCAGAGTCTGTGGGTAGGTAGAATCCTGTACAGAGCGAGGCCTGAGGATGCTGCAATGAGAATCACAGCTCACCGGAACAGATGGCTCAGCACTGCACACCCCTCTTTTCTGGCACATTTCAGCTACTGCCTATCATTTGTTGCACCTGTGTCTTTCACAACCCTGCGATTAAAGTCCTGGGAAGCTGAACATATTTTGCTTCCCATTTTTGTCTCCACCATGTGGTTCCTGGGGCTCTCTGATCTCAGAGGTCTCCACATAAGCAAGCGGGCATCACAGCAAACAGCACCTGAATGGACCTCAGAAGGTCAACCAGTTACCTCCCACCTCCAGGCAGCAGCAAAAAAAGGCCTTAGACCTTCTCTCTTGGGTGTATCTCAACAGGAATCTATCAAGACTCCTTATCTGCTTTCCGTGGGTAACCCACTTCAAACTTTAAACAAGGTTTTGCTCTTGACACAGGCCTTTTCTTTATGGCAACTCTTCCCACATTCAAAGACTTACGATTCTGCTCCTCTCTCAGTCTTGTTTTGGGCTAAAGAATACAATTTTTTCTCATCAGAAAGAGCATCATTCTTCCTTCACGTCGTTTGAATGGACTCCTTCCAACTGGGCTACCTCCAAGATGAGCCTTGCTGCAGAATAAGCCTCACCATGCTGCCTGAAATAGGATTACCTCCCATGGGTTTGACACGACATTCCTGCTTAAACGTGATATAAAATATCAAGCTTACCAAAATGCTTGATATTTTTGCAGCTTAATAAGAGGTCTGACTTATTCCCAGCTTGTGATACACTATACTTCCCAGAGCATTTTCTGCTATTTAGCTATTCTTCCACTCTGCATGTGCAGTATACTACAGATGAGTGCAGCACCTTACACTTTAATGGATTGCACTGCATTTATTTCAGGCCATTTCTCTGGTGTTTTTTTGTTTGTTTTTCTCCCCCAATCACTATGAATTTTGGTCCTGCTCTTGACTATGTTGACAGGTCTTCCTGGCTTGTGTGTTACTAGAAGCTTTCATAATGCATTAGGTGTTACACTTGAGAGAGTGCTCAAGAAAACATTGAAAAGCACCAGCCCCGAAGAAGGCAGATGTGGTTGCTCAGCACCTGCCTGCAGGGAGGAGTTCACCAGAGTCACAGGGCAAAAGGACCCAGCACAGGCACAACCAGGTGATGCTTTCACACCTGGGAGATCAGGTCTCACACTGGAGGGGATTTTATTGTCAGCAACAAAAGTTACCCAAGTTAGGGACTTCCATAGGGTCAATATTTGTACAACCCACTAGTGATACTGCCATAAAAGAAGTGTCAAAAGTCTCCCCTAAAGTCATGGTTTAATCAAGTTTACTCTTTACACTTAGCACCGAGGTTCACTACATTGTCAAAGGATGAAATTAGGTCAGTTTGAAATCTCTTTTCCTTGGCACGTCTGTGTGAGCTATCTCTTACCACTTCGTCTTGCAGGACAGCTGGTGAAGTCTATACTCCAGACTTGCTCCAGAAATTTAAGGTGAAATTGTTTCCCCTCTCTCTCATTCTCTCATTTTGTTTGTTTGCTTTTTTAAGCCCATCTCTACATTTACCCTTTGTCCTCATGGAACACCATTTCTTCTCCATTACTTCTCCACAACTTAAGATTACCGCTATAAAACTGATTGCACAAATTTCACTATAAAATACCTGGAATAAAAGGTGAGACAATCTCAAGGCGTGTCCCTTGCCTGTTCTTTTCCTCCTTCTGCTTCTTCCGTGTTGCAGACAAGTTCTTATTACTTTGTTGCACGTGCTAATTATGCTAGCCAAGCAAAGTTAATTTTTTTTGCATACTTACAACCAAAGTGAACAAAACATGCTACTCTTTGGTCTTCTCAGTAATACCCTGGCTAAGGAAACAACTTTGGTTTTAGTCCACATAGCAACAGATGGAGTAAAAAGAGGAAGTAAATACACTTATTTCATTAGGTCGTATCATTCACAATTTTATTCCACTGGCAACATTTTTCATGACCCTTCCCCAATCCTTCTAATGACCTTAAAAAAAAAAAGGTGAAAAAAACCTCAGGATGGTCCATGAGTCTGTAACATCCCAGCTACAGCAGAACTTGCATGGGACATTCACAAAGATAAAGGTTAAAGGAGGTTGCTCATATGCAAACCTGAAGAAACCCAGTGGAAAGGAACAGAGCTCAGAGTGCAGGGATCAATCAAAATATTTCAGAATCAAACTGTGCAAGGAGGAGGACTAATGCAGAAAAATATATAAGAAACAAGAAAAAAACCCATGAACTAAGGAATCTAGTGGTGACCATCAAATGACAAAGGCAAGAGTCAGCAGGCAGAAACAGAAACACAGGAAGTTCCACCTGAATTTGAGAAAAAAAACCTGCTTGGCTGTGAGAGTGACAGAGCACTGGGACAGGTTGCAGAGTCTCCTTCTCTGGAGATCTTCCAAATCCACCTGGATGCCACACTGTGCATTGTGCTCCTGCTTGTGCAAGGACTACATGATCTCCAAAGGTCCCTTCCAAATCATTCTATAAGTAGTTTCCCAAGAACATACCTGCAGATCAATGGATAGACAGGACTCCTCAACATTTCTAAAAAAAATAAATCTATATATTTTAGAGGTTTGTAGAGCTTTTAATAATGGAAGACGGTGTTGTTGGCATAACTAACAGCACCCTCACTTTTCTCTCCAGGAAAATCCATGATTGCTTTGATTTTACACTAGAGAACATATTTCAGACCAAATATAAGTTTGCACAGACCTGCCATAAGAAATTTCACATGTCAAACAGTCAATCTGTGGAATGAAGGCTTAGAAAAATGAGAGTATATTTATGGTAGTATTTTATATAACACAAGTGATATGTTTTTGAAGCATATCTCTGCATCATGCTCATAGAATCATGGTTTATCTAATAAAGCATCTTTTGCTTGAGCTTGACATGCATTCCTTTCTGATGATAATGAATGAAAAGTGGCAGACCAGAGCACACCTAGCAGGCTCCAACCACTCCTTGGGACCAGACAAGACATCCTCAAAAGAAATCTCCTCCCAAAGGGTGTGCAAGGGTTCAGGATATGACAGCTTCTCAAAGCAACTGTTTTCCTTGGTAGGCCTGCTCCAGTGGCACCACACTACGTGCTAACACAAACATAGCCAGGATCGAGCTGAGAAGCGTTTTGCCTTCCTTCAAAATCTATAACCGCGTTTGCACATTCTCTTTCTCGCTCCTTTGCAAGAAAACATTCTGTCATACCAAATGTTCACACGGGATTGATATTTACTTGTTCTGCGCCTTTCCTTCCCTCAGGAGTGCTACCGTCGCTTGCTAATTAGGTCTTCCCATACCAGATGCTTTCTTCCTTTAATTCAATAATATTTTTTTGTCTCCCTCTGGTGGAAGAAAGACTGAGGTTATACAAGGCTGTGCAAGACAGCTTTTGAACTCTTTCCCAGAACGTATGATTTGAGGTATATGCCATGCATACATATCTGGGATGATCTTTTTTTCCCCTTTATTTTTTGAGGTACACATTACAAAGAAAGGAAAGTTGCAGTACAGCCACTAAGATAAAACCTACCTCAAGCTGCTTCACACAAGGGGCTCCAGGCCTCCAGTCAAAGACTACGTAGGATACTTGGGGAAACTACACAGCAGGACTTTTATGAATAAGCTGTTTCCATAACAGTCATTCCAGTCTGCACAGACATATCCTTGGGGGCAGAGGCATGGAGCAGATGGCTTTCCATTCACATTTCCTATAGTTCTTATTACAAGACTATTCTCGCAAGGATTTCTTCTAGAATAACAAATGCACCTTTTTTTTTCCCCTTGAATAAATTCTCACATAAGAAAAAAATGGTTAATATTCCTTCCAAATATAGCTCCACATTAAAAATTTAAATCTTTCTTAGCAAAAAACCACAGAGCAAGACGTGACAATAAGGTTTTAAAAAAAATTACAGAGAAGCTTTTTTTTTTTCCATCAGCATGAACTCTGGATGATGACAGTGATGTGCTTACTCTTGACCTACTTTAGTCATGAAAGAAAAAAAATGAAATTCTGTCAGACATTAAAATACAAAGAGGAGATGCTGGAAGAAACAGATATGATGAGGAGCAACAAGCTAGCAGCCTGTGCACATTAGCACCGGTACCTGGTGTCAGAGAGACAAGGGTGCTTGAGCTCTCACAGCCGAGTCTGACAAGAGTGAATGTAAGACCAATAGTAGGAGAAATTTTGCCTTTTCGGAAATCAGTAAGATTTATACACGGATTTGATTCAAAAGGCGGTGCTGCAGCACTTTTGCAGAGTAATTCTCCTGAATTGAAATGGGTTGTTTGTCACTTTATGGCAGATCAGCAAATGAGCTCTGCATGGCAGACGTTTAAATACATCATACGATGCTTCCGTGCTAGTGTTTGAAAAACCACGCAGATACATTGATAGCCAAGCCCACAAGGACCATAGGATGCTGTATTTGTTAAAGACTAAATAGCATCTCATACATGATATATACTGTGTAAAATGAATTACAAATATTTGCAGAAATTATGCATCTGCACTAAAAGCATCAGATTCTGCTGATACGAAGAGAAACACAGGAAGAGTTATGGGAGAAGTATGCTATAGATGAAAATTCTCCAATGAGTACATTTTGATTAATTTTTGCTTCTGCATTCACTAATGAATGTAGGCAAGGTCACAAATAATTCACATGCTACAATCACCAAGAATGTGTAAGCAAAATTTTGGATTTTTCAGAAGTGTTTCTTTGAGATAACCTAAAGTACTTGAGAAATACATGCATAAAAATTGCCAGTAGTTTTTAGATATTCAAATATATGAGCTACAGTGTTTTAAGATTTATTTTCTCAGTAAAGATATCAAAAATCATAAAAGTTAAGGTATCCATTTCTGTCCATGTGGCACATTATCTTGCTTAAGAAATCTTAAGATCTAAAAGGTATTCTAAAGCTTTAACCTAATGAAGCAAAATAGTCTGACTATATGGACCAACTGTCAAAGCTGGAACAACAGTAGATTGCTTTGTCTACTCAGAGAAGCTTAATTAAAATTTGCTTGCAACAAGACTCTGCTTTTCACTTAAAAAAAATGAACAGGTTATGAAACACCTTTACATATACCTACCTGCCATTAAGACATGTCCTATTTTGACAAGAGCTAACTCAGGACATTAGGTAAGACACTACACTGGGGAGTTAGTAGGGGTTTTTTTAGTAGGTTCACCATAAGTTTTTAAAAGCAATGCAAGACAATAACATCTTCTGACCATTGCCAAGGTCATGTCAGCATGCTTGACTACTTGTGCTCCCTCTGTATTCTTCAATTAATGGGTACTCTCTTTGGGCAACAATTTTATTTCACCCTATCTAAACGATTTAAGAATGCTAAAAGTTTATTACTTTTCAAGCACATTCAAAACTCCCTAGTTTTATTAGGGCTTATATTAGTTGCAACTACTTTTCATCTCAACCACTCCTATTTGCATAACTAAGCAGAAACAGACTGCTGCAGGGAAGAGTAGAACAAAGAAACAACACTCTACACAGTTGGTACCTGGCCATCTGCTATCTGATAGAAGTAACATAGAGAAGCAGTATCAAAAGGCAAGAAGGGGGAAAAAAAAAAACAAAAAACCCCTCTGACCTTGATATGTTTGCCTTACTTTTTGTAACTCTGTTTTCCATATCTTTTTAGAAAAGTGGGAAAAAATAAGAGTACTTAAGACCACCCGCTTAAGGCTTCCCCTTTAGAGGAAAAGAAGAAATGCAGTAATTGTCTATAACACCCTCAGCAACGCTTTGTAGGTGTTTGGGGAGAATCACAGAGAATGTCACCTGGATTAGGGAGGATTGCACCCCATTCCTTCTTTCTGCCTATTCAATTTTGAAGCAAGGCCTTCAGGTAGGAACAGATAAATGGGTTCGTATTTCATATGCTACAGAATCCTTAAGACCATTTGGTCAAGCATTCAAAAGTATCAGATACATTTCCTTTAGATTAAAGGGACTGATTTCAATGCTGGTTAAACAACATGCAAATGGGAAACACAAACTCACACGACAAGCATGCTGACTGCTAAAGCCCCACGGAGGTGTATGGAAAGCTATTACGCATCCTGTGCTGTGCAGAAGCAATATTAGGCTTTGCCTAAATTAGGATTTTAACCTCCTCCACAGCTGCATAAGTACAAACCCCCAAAGAACAATGTGTACTGATATTAAACCGCATGTGTAGTTTTGATTTGTACCACTGCAGTTGTGCTGGGAAATGCGTATTAGCGGCAAGGTCTCAGCACGCACAGGACTCGCGCTGCTTTAGAATTGAGACATAGGTCATATAATTAGAATAAATTTATATAATTTATATATAAAACATTTCTGGACAGTTAGTAGTCCAGAAATAGTAATAGTCCAGTAATAGTCCAGTAGTAGTAACAGTTAAGATGAATTATTGTTTCCACGAAAAAAGGAAGACAATTGTTTCTCCCCTACTAAATCTTTTACAGGACTAAATCATGGAAGATATTGATCATGTCATGCAAAACATTTCTGGGAAACTGTCAGAGAAAAGTTGTGTAACAATCTATATCTAAACATAAAAAGAACAGAGGAGAAATTTAGGGGAAAAAAACAATGTTAATATAACTGAATATTTAAAACCTTTAAATACACATCTTTCATAGATCAGAATGTGTACTAGAGTACCATTCCTGTCTAAAATGCTCTAGTACTATCAAGAGACTTAAAAGTAACAAGAGAGTTTTTGGATGTGTGGATAGTTGTTTTTTTTGATGTTGGATGGTTTTTTTTAAGGCCCTGAGTTTTCTACACTGTAGCATGAGCTTGAAAAAAACATCAGTTTACATCTTTTTAAAAAGAAGGACGTCACCCAGTTTACATTGTAGGACTACATTAAGTCTGACTCTGCAAATGACAAACCATTGCCAAACAATGCAAAAGTCATCAAGTGACAACTGGGAAGCAGGTATTTAACTTTAGCAGTTCTGAGTGCAAAACTAAACTAAAACATCAACAATTCCAGTCTGTAGGATGTACATACTTGTGTAAATATATGCTTATATGTTTACATACACTACATAACTTTTTTTTTAAATAGATTTTCTCATGTTTTATCAACTACATTAGAAAAGGACAAAAAAAGAATGCAAATAATACTAGAAGATTTTGCTTGAAACAAAATGTTGCAGGACACTCTGTGCTATTTATTTATATAAAAGGCTGTGAAAACAATAGAGAGGGCTAGAGAGGGCATGTGTCTCCAGCTGGTTCTCAAAGAGCAGAAGGGGTTTTCAGGACCTGTGAAAGGAACTGCGGGTGCAAAAATGGTGCAATGACCAAGGTCATGAATTCTTCATGAGGGAGAAGGATGGGATGACAATGGATATTGGAAAGACCAGCTCCACTAAACCTACGTTAGGGTTTCACAAGTAGATAAATCACCAGCTCTTCAAAATGAATCACTTTGAAAGTAAGTCAAATTAGAAATATAAAAACAAGCATGATCACAGTGGGGAAAGGGGTTCAGAAATGTCAAGTTAGAGCATGCAACATAAAAGGGCAAGTCAAAAGAATGTGTTCTAGCAATTGTATGAACAGTGTCAAAAAACAGATGGTTTAATCTTTCACAGTTTTTATCTGTGGTTGGTAGCAGAAAGTAGTTGATGTAGCAAAAGAGAAAATTGGATAATCACAAAAAACCTTACAAGCTCTTTTATCATCTGTTTTCATTAGGAAGACAACGCTGATCAGGCAATGCAATCACAACACAGTTGCAAAGGGAAGAGAAACTTAACCTCAACTGAAGGAAGATTAGGCAAGTGCGCAGCTAACTAAATTGTATATTTTCAAATTATGAGCCTTGAAAAAGTCATTCTTAAAAGCTCGCTGAAAAAAATTTAGACCATTTAATAATTATTCAAGAAAACTCAATGGAATTCAGTAAGCTTCAAGATGGCTGGAAAAAGTAAACCAAAATATCTTCTTCAGAGTGAGAAAAAAATATATACAAGTTGAGGAAATGTGGACAACTGAAGTCTTAGAAAAATACTGGAAAAAATAAAAAAACACCCTAAACACAGGAAAAAACTACACAGAATGGATTTTTATAGAATTGATCTCCAGATTATTTCCTTCATGGAAGGCTAAAAATCTTTGTGCTAAAGCAGGAGTCAGTAGACACCTTATGAAGACATCAGAAAGGCTTTCAATACTGTTTCTCATGACATTTTTGCTAGCAAGTCTGGACGAGACCTCTTTAAAATGGGGTAAAGCTAGAAAACCGTATTTAGACATATCATTGGGTAACTGCTAAAACAGATTGTCAAAAAAACACACATATCAAGTAGGAGTCAGCAATGGGTCCTTGTCCCAGGTTGGCAGTATTCAGTAGCTTCATTAATCATTTAGATGATGGAGCAGAGTAAATGTTTATTAAATCTGACACTTGTCTGCAAACAACATAAGCCCGCAGCTTCGCTAAACCTCTAGAGAAGATTAGAACTGAACCAATCTTTACAAATTCAAAAAATGGCATATAAAACCTGACATGATTCAGTAGGGAGAAGTGTGAGGCACTCTACCTGTGCAGAAATAATCAGCTGTACAAATACAAGATATGGAATAATTGGCTTAGACGACCCTTCTTGATGAGAAAGTTTGGCCCTGTAACAGGTCACAAGCATAAGTCAGCACTATCATATCATTGCACAGTAAGAGATCTCATAAGATATGCATACCTTCTAAGCCTCTACACAGTCAAAAAATATATTACCTTTCATTTTAACAACAGCTAGTAACAGTAGGCGGTGTGGAAATCCATCTAAACTTTCTGCTCCATTGATCTTAGCATCACATTCCTGAAGCTCCTCAGCCACATCATATGTTATTAGAAAGGGAGACAGTTATCAAAGACACATAGAAAATAGTCACTTAGAGAAAGATTTAGGACTGAGAGGAACAGCTCTTTGCATCTGGAAAACACTTCCTGCAGGGGAAACCTCCCTACAGGTCTGTTTCTGGACAGTTTGAGGAGAGCCCAACCACTGGAACAAGAGAAATAAATGAAGACAGGTACTTATTGGATGAATAAAGACAGCTACAGGATTATTTTGAGTTGAACTGTGGAAAAGTAAGGCATTAAGAGTAAAATGAGGAATTTATAATTCAATGCCTATTTAGTAGGTATTGAAAAATGATCCCAGATAGTGTCTCTAAACATGGGTGACTAATAAGTTATTCATCAAAATTAAACTTTGCAGTGAAAAGATAGTTGTATAATATAAGTCATTTAAATAGCTTGGAATTCTTATCACAAGACAGTGATTTATAAAAATGTTTTCATCACCCATTAAAATTACTAGGATAAAAAATTTGTTTCAGTTACAAGAAAGGATTGAACACTCAAAATGGAGCCCCAAAACTGCAGGGGATTATGGAGTTTGCACAACATGGATGTAACCGTACAACACCTAATAAAAACTTTTTTTTTCAATTTGAGGAGATTCTGAGGATTTTACTCTAGATTTACTGCTGTGCTGCATTCAAAAATTGATATTCAAATTGTATTTTAACAAGGACAAGTCTTTCAGAATAACAGAGAACTTCATATTGTGCAGTGAAAATTAAACTATGCACAACATTTATGATTTTTCTGAAAAGAATTCGCTAAATCACCCTATTCCCTCCTAATTTTCAACCCAATAAGACCCTTTGAAACTCTTCAGTACATTGCATGAACCAGGCTAAGCAGCAATTAAGTAGCAATTCTGGCAAGAGTCAGGCTCTCACACTGCTTTGATATTGCTTAAATGGAGGCACCTCCAATGATCTCAACAGAACTACTAAGAGACACATTTTAAGCCAGACGTGCTTGTTGAATCCAATCTTTCATATTCATGTAGGGCCACTTACATCATTAGGACTTTACATTGGTTGTGAGAAGAATCTACTCCTTCCTCTGGTTGCTAATGCCAGGCAAACAAAATTTTATCTCCACCCCCCCTTTTCTACATATGCAAATCTGATCATTAGAAGTGTAAGTTCACACCACAAGCATTTAAATTTGCTTATTTTCTAAACTGTTTTCTGTTAAATGCTCTCCAGACATATATTAAAAGTTAACATTTTTTTAAAATGTATTCTGTATGCTTGATACAGATCTCTTAACAACCTTGGATTTCTTATCTAATGTCTACTTTTTTTTTTTTTCTTAAAATAAATGATGCAGAGTTCCTAACCTATTTAACTTGGCAAAATGCTTGGAAATCTTTGCGTGAAAATTGAACTGCATTTTCATATTTAATTATATTTTTGATTAAAGATGTGGGGTTTTTTTTCCATAACACAAAACTTCATGTCAGGAAGAGAATCATATGATTATGCAAAACTATCAGTAAAGTACTGGTGATGAATCATCATCAGTGTAAGGTCTGACCATCTCTTTTAACAAGTAAATGGAGACGGAACTTCTAGCCATCTGGATGCAACAATTTCACATTCTCGAATGATAACTCAAAGCAAAGACAAATCCTACTTTTCCACCTTTTTAGCAGCAGTTCCTTCCTCGGGTCCATAGTAACTGAGGAAGATAAGCAAATTTCCCATAGGAAATGTCTTAGATGAAATGAATGACTCTAGACAGTTAGGAATTATTTTAAAAATTTGAACATTAGATCAAAAAAGAGTCAAATATTAAAATATTCCTCATTATGAGAAAATAGACAAAATGTGTCCTTCTTGATTTAGTTCACCCATTTATAAATACATGACCTCTACGGAATAACTCTTACATCAAATATTTTCTCTATGGTACATTTGTAGCTATTTCAAAAAATAACAACAATTAAAATTTCTTTATATTCCTATGAAGCAACAGATTTTGACTTATGACAGACCCAAGGGAGAACAAAAGTGATAAAACTACCCCTCTTAGTAGCATTTTCATCAACTGATATTTCTTCGTACTGTTAATCTGTAATAATATAATGCACTTTTTTTAAGTATATTGGGTCTTGGGGAAAATATTTTAGTTCATTAAGCCTGGGGTTACAAGAAACAAAAGCTTTTTTAAAAATATGCAAAATTTCTTATAGCCATAAATATTAAATGTGAGAAGATAAGCATGTATCCAAACTTTTGAGACAAATTAGTTTTTGCAAAGTAATTTTCGAAATGCCAAAAACCTGATGAAAGATGCAGAGAAGAGTGATTAAGAGTAAAGAGCAGCAGCACTGATTCTTTAAAATAAAGTGTTACTTAGTGGATTTTCTTTCAAGCCAGATAAATAGCTTTTTAATGACAGAAAGATGAAGCAACGCTTGTCCATAAATGAAACAGACAACTTAATGAACACCTAAAAAACCTAATCTAATTAAAACCTAATCTGTAAAAAAAAAAAATGCCTTACATTGGATTTGAAGTGGTAGTCCTTATCTTATGAGCGTGCCTCCAAAGCAAACCTCTATACCTTTTGCAACTTTTAGCCTTTAATGACTTGCACTCAACCTACATGAAAGAAGAAATAGCCCTTTTTTTCCATATATGTGTCATATTGCACACATGTGTGCACAGGGCAGTCTGAAGAAAAGCCATATGATAGAGGAAACATGAGGCAATATTGTTTCCCCTTGCTATCATGGAACTCAAGAGCAAAGCACCGGATCATTTTAAGAAATGCTGTCCATGAAATTCCCCTTGCTTTATGAGCCCATAATTGTAACACACTAGCAGTGCGTACCTATGTGAGCACTGGTCTAATTCAATGCTACTTGGGTCCCAGCATGCACAGTATTAATTAAAGTCTCTGTGCTGTTTTTCTGAAGTTTCTTTATAATGGTTCCAGGTAAAGTTAAGTAAAAATGTATGTTAATATGTAAAACATACATCAACACTGTCATCATGTAACTGAGTCACTGCATGGTGAACATCTATTAAGGGGTTTTCCACTGGAAAACGTTTTGTTTGTCCACATACTTTCATATTGTCCGCTTTATTAATAACAGTAATGGTACAGAGACTGGTCGATATATCCGAAAGGTTGATAATACCACAAAAGATAAATGCATGTTTTCCTGCATATTAAATTTAATGCAGAGTTATAATTCATTTTCCTATTTATGAATATTCCACCTAAGACAAAATTTCAAAAGGAAAAAATCTAAAAACCACTAAAACACAGAATAAAAACTTGATATAAAATATAAAGTAAAACATTTAATGGAACAGCAATATTAAATGGAAGAATCTTTCTGTTGAAATTTAGTACCTGAAATAAGTTCAGTATTTCCAACTTATATGTCTTCTAAGCCAAAACTTAATTTTTGTTTCCAGGTTGAAATCAAGTTGATTAGATAATTACGAATATGCATATAATGGCTACATAAGCTCTTCTCTTGCACCCAGTCACTCAATCGATCTTTCTCGGGGCAGTAGCTTGGTCAATCATGTTTGCATAATTACAACTAAGACCTCTCATTCTCAAGATGTTATATGTTATGCAGAACTTGCACAGTGTTTCTCAGGATATAAATATTCTTCTCCAACAGAGAAGATATTAATGATCTGTTTACGTCAGATATGAAAGATATCCCATGTACACTCAAACCTATGTTCGAATTACTTCTCCTTAGCACCTGTGATGCCCACTCCCAAGAACAAGGAGTACCTCTCATGAAGCCTGACCATGCTGAGCAGGAGATATGATCCCACTAGAAGAGACCAGCTCGCTAAATAGAACGATAGCACAACACGTTCTTAACAAAGCTCCCATTATCACAGCCATGAAGCATCCAAACTGCGGTTGCAATAACACTAATGGACAACTATCTGCTTAAGTCTTACTGTTAGACTTCAGATGATTATAAACTAATATTTTGCCAGAAATGCCTCATATTTGAGAAAATACTTGGGTTTGACCTAAAAGATATTCCTCTTTCTTTTGGACCTTCATTTCTCTCAGATAGCTGGATAGAAGACATTACAAAAGTAAATAGGCCATAGTGAATCATCATGTAACTACCTCAGAAGACAGATATGACCTGCTGCTTATCTTTCTAAGTGGCACAGTGGTAAGGTCACCTGCAATCCCCAAGACATAGCGGCTGGCTTTACCTCAGTCTGTGACAATTCCAGCTCTTGTGGTGCCACCACGCCTTGCACAATCCCCTCCCTTCCCCAGCTCAGGTGCAGGATGGGGTGTTTGCATCTAGTGGTTTAAGAGCAATCTCATGCTCAGGGAGTTTACAAGACTCAGTGTCATTAACTATGGGAAATGAAGCAGGAAAAGCAATGCCTAAAGATGCAGGGGACGTTATCCTCTGGAAACGGATGCAGTCTAGCACAGGTTTATGAACTGACCAAAGCTTTCACGGAATGGATCTTTTCCAGGACCAAAGCTAAGGTTTTCCTCACGGTGGGAGTTACAGTTGCTTTACTTCTCACTGTTTCGCAGATAAGGAAAGCTGTAGTGCTCATGTGGGAGAAAATCAGATTCTTGTCAGAAGACAACAGTTAAAGATAGTTCTTTTCCCACTTGAGTTCACCCCAGAATATTTATTGAAGTTCTAGACCAGCAATAATTTTAATCCTTATGTAACAAACCATTTCTCAGATGCTCTCAGGCCATTAATGGAAGAGTACTACTGATGCAGAAAGTGTTGAAAAAAAAAAGCTGAAATTAAAGTCACACCTTAAAACACCATGTAGACTTCATTCATTTAAATCAATAAAGCCAGAACATAAAGGAGTCTGACATACTATTAATAACTGCTGGCAAAACAAAGGTAAATGTTTTGTAGAGCACATTTTATGAACTGCAATGACAGCACTAAAAACACTACTAGCCCTTGGGAAAGAATGAGGGAGGACTATAGCAAGGGAAGAAAAATATCATGAATAAATAGAATCATAGTTCTGGTTGAAAAAGATCTTCAAGATCATTGAGTCCAACCGTAAACCCTTCATCACCATATCACTTTGAAAATATGAAGTGATGTAGGTTGGTCAGTCAAAAAATCCAAAAATCATTTAGAATTCTCAGGATTCTGAAAGAAAAAAAATAAATCTACAAGCAGTAGAAGTTCCCACAATAATGATGCCAGGGTATTCAATGATGATAAAACCCAATGATTTATAAAAAGATATAATACTTGGTGTCATAATTGCTGCCTTTAAACTAAGTCTAAGCTAAGACTTTCATAATCTGCTATATACATTCACCAATATCCAAATCATTCTGCAGAGTAACCCAAAACAGAGTATCCCACTACCCCACAATTTATATTATTCTTTCTTATACAGACTACTGTAATTGTTAAGTAGTCATTACCTTGCACTATGTACAAAATCAGTATGCCAGACAATTTCTCCATTTACATGCTCTAGGTATAGATAAAATTCAAGATATGTTTACATGCTATAGCCGTAACTTGGAGTAAGAAAACAAACCTTTCACAAGGCCACAGGATGGGGAAGATGCCAAGAGCTTGCAAGATAAAGTGACTCGCAGTGCACCAGCAATGTTCAGTCCAAATGACCACATGCCATGAACCCATCATGCAAAGAGCAGGCATAAAAACAGGGCAGAGAGGTGAACACAACATACTCCAATATGAATAACCAGATAGTCCAAACTGCAAGGCACATCCTTATCCCAAAATACAGACTCTACATAAGTGTCTCGCTGAGTGACCTGAATGCTCTAGCAGTTCTTGTAGTTCTGTTTCTGTGGGCCAGCAGAAATGTTTAATGCCAGGGCACTGGGGACCAGGTTGAGACTGAAAGCCCAACCAATATGCAGAAAATAACAGTGAAATCTTGTATTTTTCCTCTTTTAGAAATATATATCTTCTGTTGTTGCTAACAAACTGGAACCATCTGTGAAGAAGACAGGAGCCCAGGCTACTTGGTATATTCAGAGCACTGACTGGTTCCACATATTCACTAAATGAGAGTATGCTCATTATCTTTCCAGAAAGCAGCTCTTAGTTAATAGGAACTATGAGGGAGTTGCAGGTCTATAGATAGAGTTTCAGCACTCCTGCTCAAAAAATGAGAAATCTAAGTTCTTTGGTCTGAAGCACATTCAATCCCATATCTGCCACATTCTAGGAGAGACCTTTCTATTAGGTTTTAAGAGGGACTGGGGTAACTCTTTTTCGTTAAAGCCATGCTGATGAATAGCAAAGCGGCAGAGAGACAGGAGTACAAAAGGAAAAGCATGACTCTGGCAACCTAACAGGATTTTCAACCAAGAGTGTGCAATTATCACTATCAGTTTTTGCTCCCAAGATTGTTAATGCATTATATATTAAGTAGCTATTCAGTGCAAGTTTGACATAGTCTTGGGAACAAGGCTCAATCATTGCATAGCCACTAGGGTACAATCCTGTTCACTTTCGCCCTCTTTCTCCAGCTCTTGAAATCTTCATTTCTATACAACAGATTTAGCAAAAGAGTCTCTCCATTCAGTGCAGACTGCAGCTTGATAACTAGTGCGGTGCCTCCGTGAGTTAATGAGATCCCAGGGTGTACTTGTGCGTGCGCCTGCTGTCATTCCCTAACTTTTGATCTATCTACTCAGCCATTGTCTGAGGAGAAAAGAAGGGTGCAAAGCAATAGTTACTGGTGTCCGCAAAGGTCTGTCCTCCTTGGTTCAATGTGAGCAGGTGGCACTGGGGGTTTTGGGGTTTTTTTTTTTTTTGGCTAACCTGTCTGTGGGGCCTGGTGTTACTCCCCAATTAGAGCAAGTTTCCCTTCACAAGAGACTCTCACAGTCAAAGGAAGGAGACAGTGGTTATCCTGAGGAATGCTGACTGCATTAGGCACTTTGTATCTGCCAATTCTTTTGTCCCATCTGCCAGTACCAGAAACTGGCCATTATCCCAGACAGCACGGATGGGATTCATGTGGTTAAAAGTAGGTCTCTCATTTACAGAGCTGGCCCAGTCACTGCACACACTCCATTTATAAAGATGTAGTCAAGCAATTCATCTTCTCCTATACCAAAAAGCTAAAATGTGTCAGATGAGTTACTGCCTGAAAGTGCCTGTTTTATCTTTGAAAAAAAACGGGAATTGGAGGCAACCAGCTCAGACATCAATATCCAAACTCAACCTACCTAAGCTTAAGTCAGATCACACAACATCCCTCTCCCCCAGGTGCCTCAGGCAGAGCTTTCTGTCCTTTTGTCCTCTAGACTCCCATATGTTGGCACACACCTACTACCCACAACAATGCTTTTGGGCAGATGTCAGGCTAATCTCTAAGATATATGTGTCTTTATAATCTATATCTCCTATAAATTGCCTACAGGATGCACTCAACATTCCATACAGAAGGAAAGCACTTCCTTGGGTACTGGCACCCTCCTCGTAGCCACAATCCCTGAGCCTTGCTTTGGGTGCCCTCCTGTACCCTAGGCCTGGTGGCTGGGAAGGTAAGTACCATGGGTGTCGTGGTACTCCGGCTGCATGCAGTGGGCGTTCACTGACCGTGCAGGTTTCATGTTTTGGAAGGCAGGCTGTAGGCCTGAATTTGAGAGCATCACACACGAGGTGGCCTAAATATAAACATGTCCTGCCCCACTGTTGTGGTAGAGAGAATCAGTCACATCCATCCAGACTGCCACCCATCAGTAGTTTAAACAGTGAAATACCCTGTGTCCCCAGAGACACTCAGGGTCCTAAGAGCTGTCATAATCTGAAGGAGCATGAATCAGTCTTGGCCAGCTGGATATAGGTCACAGCTGTACTAGCCACAAGCCTTGGGAATGAGCTCACATGTCCCATCCTCTCTTCCCTTGCTCACATCTCTCCAGCCAGAGACCCAGGTAACATCCGGAGAGATAACCCAACCCAGAGGCAGCGTGGGCAACCACCGGCAGTGATTTAGACTTGTGTGCACTCGAGACCAATTTGATGTGGTATCTCAGCTATAGCCGACTGTGGTCTTGTGACCGACTCTAGACAATTCCCAGCTCCGCACACGGTCTCTTAGTTACCTCTCACCCTCGAAGCAAGGAGATATTAATTTCCATGGACTTTATGCAATGGCTAATTTGGGGGTTTGATATTCCTCCTGGGTCCAGGCATATAAATCTAGCTGCTAGAGCTACTTAAATTTATCCTGTACTTCAGCTTTAATTTCTTTTCAGTGCTGTGAAGTCTAGAAAGAACTCATATCAACTGCTCCACTGAAACGAGTAAACAAAGATTGATATAAATTTCTGTCTGCATCAAAATGTTCATTAAAGACCCTCTTATTTTTGTTTAAGTATAATATTGAACTACTTTCTACTTGTTTGCCTGTGTTTCTTCAGCTAGAATTAGGAGCAAAATGATTTTATGTGAAATAATTTTAGCTGACATACCTACACATTATATTTGTAATGTTATAGAAATATTATTTTGTCACATTTTCTTCACAGCTACTTAGTCAATTATTCATGACTGTATTATTAGTAACTCATCCTTGCATCAAGTGCGTCCTGTGTTTTGGAGTGCACCCCATCACTATAACCAAACTCTTTAGGTGTGTATATTTCTTCATAATGCTTTGGGTAGGCTTTAATATCAATAAGCATTGGATCAAGCCTCATAAACTTAGATATTCACTTTCTCTATCTCCTTTTACTCAGCTTAGTAATTTACATAAATTGAAGTAACTCTCATCACCTCAACAGTCCAAGTACTTATCTCAAATTTGCAGTACAACCATAAACTTAAATCTATATATAGTACTCAGAGGAGTTTTATAGACAAAATGAAATACATCTACTTCGTTCACTGTGAGAGAAGGTTTTTTTGTGGGGTTTTTGCCTTTTTTTTTTTAATTTGAATGTCAGGTTGTTCCTCGCTGATACCATGGGCACCCTGAAAGAACATTCTCTTAAGTGCCTATTTCTTTTCAAAAAGAAATGTAATTGGATGCAGTACACTAGGAATAGTTATCACAGACAGCACACAGTGGAAGGTCTAAGGAAGCCAAAATAAACCTATAAATTATTCTGAGACAAAATTAAAGCAGAAAGATTAATTAAGAAACCTGACTAGAATGCTTCCAAAAGTGAGGCAATAGACTCTCTTTGGCCATGAAAGAAATGGTCCCTACAAAGCAAGCAGTGAACTAAGGATTAATCTAGAAAGTGATACCACACCAAAAAAGAAGAAAAAAAAAAAAAAGTCTTTTTTCTCTCAAACCTTTTCTGTTTAGGGCATTTTTAACAAAAGCCTCCCACAGCTGTTCTAAGTGCAGCTCTCCTAGTAATAGCAAAATGGAGATTAATAGAAGAGTTTCCTCCTGAGCAGCCAAATTGTTTAGACCTGAGCTGGTCAGAGCCAATCAATGTGGATTTTAATGTGGATTAAAGATGTTACAGGTGATTGCTGGGCCTCCATCTTCACAAGCTCAGCATTCCCAGAGCAGCTTGCAGGCCAGCAGGAAGGTGGTGCATGACCTCCCTGGTGCCAAAACCATCCCAAATGTCCCTCAGTGCATTTACAGAAAGAAGCCTCCAGTACATTTTTTTTGAGAAGTCGAATTGAGTCTCATGTCTGAACATCTATCCAAATTGTTAAATCCTTTATGGTTTCCTTTTCTTCTCTTCCGTTTCCTTTCCAATTTTCAGCAACAATTTTAAACATTAGCATGGCAACTTTGTTTATTCTTCCCCTACTGGTTTTATGACTAGAATCAATGAAAGTTAAACCAAAGACAGAACCCTCTCTCTCCTCATAGTCCCTACCTTTCTTCTCTTGGCTTTTTTCTCACATACTAAACTTGCAGTTAAAAGTTAGCATATTTGGAATTATTTTTAGAGGAGAGAAAAAGGACAGAAAAAGAAAAAAGCACATTCCAAAGTCCATCTTCCTGTTAATTATAATCTTTGTTGCAATTACAGATCTAGTTAGCTTCCTAATTTGCTTCTGAGAACTTGAACTAATACTTAACTGTAATTTAGGTGCCAATTTTCAGTGCAGATGTTCTGAATGCAGCATGGATAGAGAATCTGCAATTACTTTCTGTAGATTTGTTCTTTACTGTTAGTTGCATTATCATTAAAGCAGAACTAAGCTCTAGTTCTCTCTTATTTGATCCCCTCTCAGTTATACATGAGCTTGAGTTTTTTGCTTTATTTTTGAGAAGGAAAAAGAAAAAAAACAAAATACAGGAGCTTAACTTATTGCAGGGAGGAAAAAATGAGGCAAGACAAATTACAAAATTAAACAGATTTTCTTAATTTGAGCTTCTTTATCTTAATGAGAATGTCTAACTTCCCCCATGCATGCACCTGGCCATTCAAAATGCAAAGCTTGCTAAATTTAATTATGATATTGAGCACCTGCACTGCTTTCTGTTGCCAGGAAATGTCTAGAAAAAGAAAAAAATAAAAAAAGAATTAAGTATAGAAAGGGCTTTTTACTCCAGAGGTTTTTCTTGACCTTCCTGCCTGCTGTACTACTGGTAAAATTTCTTTTCATCGCAGAGCACTAATTCCAGAAAAGTACAAATAATTCCAGAAAAGCCTAACAATTACAGGCTTATGAATATTCATTTATGAGAATGCTGCCTTCTATTATTCTAAGCAATTCAGAGCTTGAAGTTTCTCCTTGCCCGGCTGGATGCTCCCACACTGACACACCTGGACTTTGAGCTTCTCACCACATTGGAGCCTACAGGTCTTTGCCACAAACCAAGTGTTAATTTGATTTGTCTAATCCTTATATTATTAATGAGACAGGTATCATCACTCCCACATATGACATGTAAAAATTCAAAAGAAAATTAGCTTGTGGGTAGTAAATAGATTCGTGAAGACCTGAACAGTGACCGACTTACATTTTCTTCCCAGTCATTGCGACATTTTTGAACATCCAGTTCAAAATTACACATTTTTAGCTTCTCAAAGATCACTCAAACTTCACTTCATTGTCATGAAAATTTCCGGGGCTGTTGACTGATCTAGCTATGCTTGATGAGCCAATTTTCAACTTGAACTTTGCACTGTTGCAAGCCTATTCACCAGCAAGATAAAATTACTTGGCTAAATATCTCCTACACAGCACACCTTACTGCGAGTCAATCCACCAAAATGCTTATGAAATGCAATTACATCTTTAGACAAGGTCTTTAAAATGAGGATGTGGGGGGTTTTTTAGAGACTGAAAGCTCCTAAAGCCTTCAAAGCAATGCAGTAGGTCCAGTACACATCACATGGATAGCAGGTATGTCTGAGTACTGGAAAGTCTTATGGAGACAAGGATTTCAAAATAAGAATTTTTGTGTCTTCATTTTTGGGTACCTAGCTCCGAATCTTCAAAGACAATCTCCATCTAGGGAAGAAAAATAAAGAAGCTTGATCTTATTTGTATGTTTTCACTTGTTTTAGAAGAATATATGAAAATATATTTTGAAAAATATATGTTTAACAGAATTATAGAAAGATAATAGAAGAAATATATACCCCCTAATGCTATCTTTAAAAGGACAAGATTACTCTGTAAAGGATCTGCAGTCCAGTCAAAACACCTCATTATTGCAGAGAAGGGTGAGCCTCTCAGTGTGCTCCCAACTACAGCTGTGTTTCAGGTTATTGACTCAAACTCATTTGTTAGAAGTTGGTCAAGATGTAATTTACTGCTTAAGTCCCCCCCATCATGGCCTCAGGAAAAAAAAAAAAACAATTAATTTGACTATTAATCTATTCACTTGCACCACTTAGTTTCTAAAGGGAAAAATACCTGCTCCAAAGCCACGCTTTCCTTGGCAACACCAGGGCCACAATGCAGATGACTGCTAAGTTAATTACACTCCGTTATTTCAAATTAGGTTGCAGAACAGTAGGCACAGAGTGGGGCCATGCACATGCCTTGCACCTGAATACGGTACAGAGAGCCCTCGGGGAGGTCCAGGGAGGCTGAAATGGTCACAAAGTCCATCCGCTCCAGCACTGTGCAGAAAACCCAGTTCTACTTCTGGGACCAAGCTAATACAGAAGCTTTTTCAATTGCAAGCAGGATTGCAGGGTTTGTATCGTCATCCTTATTCTGTTTTAAACCAATTAAAGAAGATTTATGCAGACAAAACTTGGCGTCTTTACTTTGAAAAATGTAAATAAGTTGGTCTCCATGGTAAAAATTAAAGGCAATTTTGAAACCAGAGGATGCAAGCACAGTATTCCCAGGATTCTGGCAAACAGCTTAATATGAATCGTTGCTGACATTTCTTTCACAAAAGAAATTTTGCCCTGCAGGTGCACTTTGTATTATTTCTTCAGGTAACCTTTTGTGCCACTTAAAAAAAAATAAAATGGTCAGTGAATTAATTTTCACAGAAGCACACAAACAGTCCCTTACTTCATTTCAGAGACAAAACAAACCAAGCTACATTCAAATTTGTCATATGAATAGTTGCATCTTTAGCACAGTTCCTTTCTTCATTTTAAACTAAGTCCCTCAGATGAATTAATACAATATACTTATTTCAGTTAAGGTATTTATGAGACTTCACAAAGCTGTGTTAAAGGGTTAAAGTGGTACATACTATCACATTTGTTCTACAGTTTTCATCCTCCTATGCAGTACAATAACCTCAGGCCACATTAGCCTCCAACACTCTATGCTGTTCTTCATCCGATGATTGCAGCAGGACAAGCTCTGCAGCTGCATTTCCTTGCAGTTATGGGCACAGGGGAAACGATCACCAATCATTAGCTACTGTACTTCTCACCTAGGTCTGAATCCTAGAACAATAAGAATCACGAATGAGATTTCCAAATCACTGCAGAAAAGGAGCAGTTGTTACAAGTATTATTATTTCTGCAGACCTGGGCCAAACACGAGTAGCCACTAAGTTATCAGAAAGGAATTTTTCATTACTAGATGAAAACTTCAAATATAATAATATAAATAACTCAATGATTATAAATCTATGTTCATCAGCTTGAATCTGTGCCACTTGCACCTGATCATGTCATGTCTCTGTGCGTTTCCATCCATTTTATCTCATAATATGAGACTCCCTGGAAGATACTGCATGGAAATGCAAACTGCCAAGTGAAATTTTCCAAATACAAAAGAAAAATGTGTGCATAAGCAGCAATAAAATGCACAAAGCAGGATGCACTCAATTAACGCCAGCTGAGGTTTATCTGTTGCCATGCGTGTGTTAATAAGTTATGTAAGGAAGCTGAAAAATCAATTTGTAGCACAATCTCAGCACAGAATTTAGGCCTCATCTAATGGCAATCACAGCATAGAAAGCATTTCTGGTGCAACAGGTGTTTTCAGCTGCAGCCTAATGAATGTGAGATCCAGATAGCTGTTTTCATCTATTAACACATCCTTTCCCATCCTCTCCAGCAAACAAGAGCCACGTGCTCGGGTGATTAACTGGCTTGCAGTCCTCTGAGGTACAGACGGTTTATGAAGCAAGTCAGGAACGCAGTGAGGAACTGCACCTTGGAGGCGTCTCTACTCGGTTCAAAAATGCCATACGGTGAAAAGAGCAAGTACTGCAAACTAAAGCATCTGCTGTATGCGTAGTAATGTGACTATAGTTGCTTCTCAAAGTATGACTCAGAAACACAACACTGAACTTAAAAACAGGCTGAGGTCCAGCACTTAAAGAAGTAAAAATAATAAAAATAATATGGTTCATACTCCTAAACCCAGTCACTACATATACATTCATCACAAAGCAGTGCATTTTATCGCTACAGCTTCTTTCCACATTCAGTAGGAAAAGAAGGGTCATTACCAGGCATTTCACTCTTGGTCATACTGTGCATGAGTTTCTTGCTCAATCAAAACTTCCGTGAACTCAAAAAGATCTTTTTTTTTCTTGCAGATCTTCACTGAAGCACCTAAAACATGCAGCTAGATACAGCCACAACTGATCATATACAACCTGAGGTTACAACTCCCATAGTTTGAACAATAAATCTTCTAAAATACTGTATGTGATTGAATTTGGCCTGTAACAACCCCAACATATTCTATATTTCTGCCCTGATTTACACAGTATGTCTGGTATAACTTTATGCTGGCATACACTTGAACAGTCTTTGAATAAACACACACATACAGAATTACTCGGAAAGGAGCTCCTGAAATCTGTCTCGCTACGTGGTGCCATAATGAATTAAATTATCCATTTCTGTGTTATATTCATGCCCTGATAAGAACTGATTGCTAGTAAAAGCAGCACATTTAGATCTCTAGCACTGCACACAGATAACAAAAAGCAGAAACCTGAACCCTCACCCAGAAACCTGGGAAACTAAGTTATATCCCAGGGATATTATGATGAACGAGACTTCCCCACTCAGCAGCACTTTCCTGTTCCTTTCCCAAATGCAGCACTATGCAAAATGGCAGGTGCTACATTAGGATAAATTGTTAAAATATGGTTTTAAACAGACAATGGTTAAAATATGCATATATACACACACATATACATCTTCTGCAATCCTCCTGTATAGAGTCCTCTCTCTTTGTTCTTTCCTTCTCTCTCTCTCTCTCCCTCCTTTCTTTTGTCTTTTGGCCTCATAGCATTTCCCTGGCATAAGCATAAAATATCTTCCATGCCATCTGCTCATCTATGATATTAGCAAGGTCAGCACAATGTTACAGCAAGTTACTGAGTCATGCTGACTTACCAAAAAATAACACATCAGTACAAAGATGAAACCATCTATGAATTTCCTAGGGTGTCTAAGCATTGCTACTAGGTTTCCTATCTTTACTGTACATGGAAGTGCCAACCACTTCATACAATGTTCCAGCTACCATAAAATAATAATACTTAACCTGGGCAAACTCTACCAATTCTAGCTTTAAGAACTCAGCTTTACAGTTTTATACAGGTTACTTTCCATCTCCCTCTTTTTTTTCTTTTTACATACTACATTTCAAAATTGCCTTTGCTTGGGAAATTTCCAGCTATATCACAGTGGCCCAAATGATGTATTCTAGTTTCTGATCAGCCTTACCTGTCAGTCGTGCTCACAGGGCACATTTGGCTACCTGGCTGGGGCTTCCCTGTGATGCACTCTTGCATTCGCTCCTGACGAGCGCCTGCTCAGCAGGGTTCAAGAGCAAGAGGTTGATGAGAAGTCAAGAGACAGAGCTGCATTAATGCAGAGAAATAAAAGGTCACAACTCAAGGAGGGACTAATGAAAGGAAACAGCAGGAAAGAGCAACCTGTTCTAAGGGAAATCAGGCTGTTATTTTAAATTTCATGGGAAGTTAAGAATTTCCCCTTAATATTGTTAGGGTTTTTTCCACTAAAACAGTACTGAAAGAACAATTTTATTTGCAGCAAAAAAAGACTCAACCTAATAAGAAATAAAAATCCAAATAAATAACTGTCATAATGCAAAATTGCATTTTGCTGAAACGTTTCACTTCCCCTTCTCCTATTATATGCAAAAATATTGTAACTTGTAAAATGATGCATAGCTGAGAAGTGCAGTTTTAAAATTAAGAATAAATGTACTCTAGCACATTTACTTTTCCCCTACCTTTATTTGTAATGGTTTAGTGCATAAAATTACAAATTAGTGACTTGGATCGTATATGGCTGTATTCTGCCCATTACTGATCAAGGATCAGCAGCTTTTTAAAATAAGGTTTTCATGGATTTGTTAAAACACTTGAAACAAAAGTGCTGCCAGACCCTCAGTGACAGCAGTCCCCCTAAACACCTCTTGCATAAATTCATCTCTTTTAATAAGAATGTCATCTAATAAGCAGGTCAGCAGAGAACTGCAGAGCAAACAGGAGCTCTGCTGCTGCAGCAACCCCCCAGACAATACTCCCCTCACATACAAAATAACTACTACATTATTCATACATTTATTACAGGCTAAATCATTTTAGCTATACATTTTTCCAGATAGTGAGCATAGTTATAATTAATGCTTTAAAAATAATTTAGTTTGTTAAAGCCATATGCTTGAACGTGAACGTTATCTACCCCTGGACTGCCTAAAAATGGAACCTTCCTTATTTCAGCATCCGCAATGTTTACTGCAAAATAAGCCTATGTACATATGGGGCAAGGGAAGAAGGATCAGAACTGGCCAAAAGGGACACAGTGATTGATTGACCACTGTGGGTAGTAGAAATCTTGCTCCAAAATACACTTCCAAAACACATTCAGCAAAGTCATTTCATTGAGTTTTTTGTTTTGCTGTTTTTTTTTAATATATATGAATATATATTTTAATGAATGAAAAATATAACTTCAGCTCCATTGCTACCTGAAGAGGTCCAGGGTAATGCACGCATGGCTGCAACTGCTGTGGCACCTCATGCTGTGGTACTTCTGTCACAGGGGATTTCACAGACCACAGCACCACCCTAGCCATGACAACCTCCTCCAGGATACAGCCACCGCCACCACCCACCACATGAACTGGCCCTCCAGCAGCCAGAGGCCCCATACTCAACTGTGAGCTTGGGTCTCTGCCACGTCATGAGAGGGAGGGTCTTTGACCTGGCCTTGAGGAGCAGGAGCAAAGATGGGGACGGGGAGTCCATTTCTGGATTTTCTGATCACTGGAGATAAGAACTTAATGGTTATGGGGCTGCCATAACCCTGAGACTGGGCACACTCCTTAACTTGGGTTCAAATCTTAATATCTAATTAGTTTTGTGCTCACAGATTTTTTAGGCTAGACACTCATATAATATGGTCACTAGCCAACCACTGTGCACTTGGACAAGGTCACAGGGGCAAACATGGTCAATATGACAATGCTCCTGGCCAAGCAGAACACACAAAGCTTCATAAACAGCCTTCGACCCTCTCCACATCAACCTAGCAGTAACATCTTCTCCCTTCTTTCCATCCTTCCAACAGTACAAGGTGGAGAAGGGAGATTGTCTCTGAAATATACCCAGGTCTTCCTGGTGCTTCCAAGATTACTGCAGTTGGACCCAGGATATCTCCTGAAAGGAAAGCAGTCATGCATACCAAGGAACATCTTTCCATAAGGAAATCCAGTCCTTTCTATACAGAGAGAAAGGAAGATGACACAAATGACCTGGACACCATTAGTCTGTTGGCTTTTTAGAAGGTTAGTTATGGTACATAATTCATCTTACTACAACCAAAAGCTTTTAGAAATTCCCCAGAACACGAGTGATGCACTTAGAAGTTCAAAGTATTTTCCCTCAAAGTTATTCTTTTATCTTTAAATATAAGTATGAACAACCTATAATTTATTCTTAACAGGAAAAAAGTCTATGGTGCCGACTAGAATCCTTAGCTGAAATGGATACCAAGTCAGTTTATTTCAGTACCAGATTTCTAGGCTTTTCCCTTCATACAATATAAGATCATTCCCAAACAATTGCTACATACATTACAAACACCTTTGCTAACCCCTGCCTATTCTTTTCACAGTCCAGACTCTGTATCTTTTAGTACTATCATAATTTTACACTGCTGTTTAAGTCATTCAGAAACGAACTTTCTATTAAGGAAAAAAAGTTACTTTTTAATTATTTTTTCTACTGAAGATAAAGTGAGGAGTTTAAGGAAAGCTCACCTAAGACCTTCCCTCCTCCTGCCACTTGCAGCAGGTACCAAAACATCCTAAAAAACAAAGATTTGCTACACTGCAAGCATTCCCATCCATATTCATTCTCCATCTTCTCTTTAGTATCCATCATGTCCATTATGTTCTTTGAAGCTTCTGCAGCTACGAAACACCTCTCTTGCCTATTACCAAAACCAATCTAAATGCAATTAAATTCTTATTCTCTGTTCCCAGCTTCAATACCTGTCCTCCCATTCTCTGACAATTAATTTTGAGAGAAAAGGCACCTGGTTGAAAAAATAGCAAATTAAGTAGTATTTCTGTCTCTCTCGGAGTCACTGTCTTTAGACAAGGGACAGTTTCTTTGGGTCTTGATGTGTCATACATAATAGCATATCTGATAACTAAAGAACTTCACACTAATAAAATGTAGACATATATTGAAGGTTTGTAATGAGACTAAATGGCCACATCATCATTACAGAGCCATGCCTCAGAGAAAGCATTTTTTCAGAAGTTGAAACTTTGAGGAATCCATCTCTAATCTTCTTACAGAGCATTTCACATTCTCTCTAACTCCAATAATGATGGAAACCCAAAGAAAGCTGTTAGGACATTTTGTATTACACTTGGCATCTTGCTTTACCCGCTCATTCACAATTTGCTGTGTTGCTGATGGAACCACTACTGTGGCACCAATCCCCAGTCACACATATCAACCCCTGACAGAGCACACTGCTACTTAAATAAGGGTATTGCTGCAGAAACACTGATTTCTTGCTCAGCTTAAGCGTCTCTTTGCAGTGACTTCAATTATCACCCTTGTGGGCTTGTCAGACCAGCCTGTCTAACAGACTCTCACACTGCCAGCACCTTTCATTTTACCTCAGGTTTTTAGCAAAAGGATCACAGTAAATCAATAGAAATGGACCTTAGATTAGACAGCTAATTCAGTTACTGTTGAACCACTCTTGCTAGGGCAAAAGAACACTTAGAAGACTTAACCTGGCTTAAAAAGTGTAATGATTGACAGAGATAGTCAGATACCTTGACCAACCACGGCTGTTCACAGGTTTCATTCACACACTGATGACAGATAAATTCTCAGCTGCTCAGAAATACAAAAGAGCACGTCAAAGTATTTTTGCCTTGATGCCTTGTCACAAAATAACAACAGGAACACTTATGACACCTACAGAACAGGACAACGATCCATGAAGTAGCTCATTATCTTATGTATCTTTTTTTAACATGTGTTGTCATAAACTCTCACTTTAAACAAATTTTTAAGGACATTTAATTTCTTTTCTTTTTTCATGTTTCACACTCTCAGAGAATATGGCGACCAGGCCTCAAAAGAACATAGTAGATGCAGTAAAAGAAGCTTTCCTGTCTTTACATGTCTCCATCTCAGATACGGTCTTCCAGAGCTCTGTGAGCAAAGCTTACCCCTCAGATAAACCAAGACTTTCTTCCTGCAAGTGAGCAAACACAGATTCTTGAAATAATTCACAGCTGCCCTTATATTTGTTTATTCATTCCAATAGGTTTGCACTATTTTTCCCCAAAATAAGGCATGCTTTTTTTTTAAAAAATATTCCTTAAAAACTTATATTTAGTATCTTTTCAGCTCTGCTAAATTATAGAAGAGTCAGATATACATTAGTATAAAAGTTGAAGCATTACTATAAAAGTTGCACCCACTGAAATTGCATGCTGATCCTGAATACAGACAGTAACTGTTGTTAATTACTTTTACTGACTTCTCTAAAATTCCTGTGAGGTGTAGCTGTAAAAAAACATTACACTGCCCAGGAGTATCCATACACCCTTATACAGACCCCTGAACCACTCAAATCCTCATTTTCAGCTCAGAGGGAAATGAAGACACAGCAAGACTTGTTGAGGGCTCCTACTCATCAAAAGAACAAGGATTTCAGGTAAATGATTCACTTTCCCCTCAACTCCTGTGTCCTTCTGGATTCCTCCAAGGCTTTTTCCCTGTACAGTGTCCTTTCATACTCCCCATCCTTCATCTGGGAAAATCAGCTTGCCTTCCTCTGAGCAACAAACAGTGCTCACACTCCAGGGCATCCCAGCCTAGCAGCAAGGAAAAGAAGTGTCAGGTCAGTCTGACTGTGCTCCAGTACTACAAGGACAGCATGGCAGGGGGTGGGAAACCACTCAAAGAGCTCTGGAGAACAGAGTTGCAGAAAGGGCACGCTGCTCCCCTTTGCTCCATGCGTTCTCCAGACCAAAGCTGCTGCAAGGAATCGTTCAGCTCAGAAAATCCCAACTCTATCTTCTTAGCTTGTTCCCAGAGGCTCTTGCATTTTTTTTTTTGGCTGCATCTTAACTTGGTTCCAATATCATTACAACAACATATTAAATGAGTCATAAAAGCCCAATTCAGACAGATTTGCCTTCCAACTTCCATAAAAATTGTCACTAATCAGTACTACATGCAGCTTCTTCAACTGCAATTGGATAGGATGTTTCTGAGACGCTGCTCTCATGGGGAAAAGTTAGCCATTCAAAGCACAACATGCCCAGATTTCTGCAACGTGCCCTCCTCTGGAGCACGTATCAGACACGCACCTAGCACAGCTCCCAGGCACAGCCAGGAAACAAGGAGAAATCAATCAATCTGTTCCTCCATAAAATTTTTGCCGCTGGAATGGCAGTAACTCCCACACTGATACTGTAGATGATCCTGTTTCATCTTGATTATGACCACTATTAACACCCAAAGCGATAAAATATTTCAAATTCTCATTTTATTCAAGCCAAAGGACAACCATGCTGCAGTGACATATGGCTCTGCTCCTCCGTGAGTGTGTCAGACTGCCTAAAAAA
This sequence comes from Eudromia elegans, assembly GCA_003342815.1. Lineage (NCBI taxonomy): Eukaryota > Metazoa > Chordata > Aves > Tinamiformes > Tinamidae > Eudromia > Eudromia elegans. The sequence goes on from PTEX01000252.1 coordinate 687,803, forward strand.
TCTCCTTGCCTAGCAAAGGATAATGCTTCTTAAAAATCAATGACCTGCATTAATTTGTTTCTTCCCACCAAGAAAACCTCATATCATCATAATTGTCTTTCTAAACAACAGATAGATGACTTTCCTCACACTGTTTGCATTTTTTCCTCTCTAATAGAATGTGTTTAGAATATGCCCTTGATTATATGGCCATAAAGTGTGTGTAGTTGGTTTTTGGTTTTGTTTTCCAGACAGAAAGTTAGTGTGGAACTGATAGGATGAGGAGCAATTCCTGGTAAAAGGCAGTTGAAACAACAAAGACCATAGAAGAGTAAGAATTGGAATATAGTAAATTTTGCACTATTTTGAAAATAAGGGGCAGATCATAAATAGTTATGAAGAGTTTTTATCCTCAAAGTATTTGGGATTTTTTTTTTCCTAATCTGAAAACCTTCTCTACTGTTCCCATATCCCCACTATCCCCATAAACATCCCAAATCACATGCAAAAGGGGGATGATCTTGTGGGAAAACTGCTTGAGAAATCGGAAATCAGAGAAAAACTAGGGCCTAACAGAAGTTATGACATTACAGAGGGTTGCTTGGGGCGAGAGAGAGTTATCACTTCCACGATGGTTGGAATGTATGCAATCTGCTTCTCCATGATTCCCTTGGCAACCCAGCCTGCCCTCTTAGCACACCCTAATAGGAGTAAACGAAGAGTGGAGCAGAAGGGTGACATCATGGCCAAACTCTTCCGGACTCCCTGGGAAGGTGGTAACGTGGTGGTGTTGTGCAGTCTGAGTGAATGGAGGGTGGAGCGGAGTGAGGACTCCCTGCAGAGGTGGCAACCTGGTCATACCAGGCAGCTGATAAGGCACATAGTAAGATAAGATGTCTGGTGCTGGGTCAACAGCGGTGGCAGATCTGTCCTGTCAAATGGACTTTGCTCAAACTTCTCATTCTAATCCCAGTATAATACCAATACACAGAGTTGCAAAGAGCAGGAACCATAACTTTGAGGCCTCTGAGGCAGAGAAAAACCTTAAATTACAGTGCCCCACTACCTGGAGTCCTTTATAAATAGCTCTTGTAAATTGTCCTCGAGAGGACAGAAGAGATCTGCGTTATGTGGTTAGAAAGTATTTTCCGGCTTTAAAGATGTGTTTCCTGCAATAAGGAGAGCTGCAGCTTCATAAAACTGTAATACCTGACATAGAGCATAGCATCACCTTGTAAAAATGAGTATGAAAGGGCAAGAAGGGAAGAACTTTATGCCTTACCCTTCCATCTAGATCCACACCTAGCAAGCAGTTGATTTCAGACCAAGAGAATTCTGTTTATCTATTCTGTTTTTAACAAAACATTTTCTGCCTGTGCCAACAATTTCTTAATAGTAAACAGGATGTAAATTGCATGACATAAAAGAGCAGATTTTGTTTAGCAAATGCTTAATGTCATTGTCATGGTTTCTATAAAGGCAGCTTGTAGTGGCACTGCAACTTGCACTTACTGCAGCTTAAATGGGTAACTGGCATGTGTTAATTATTTCCAATGTAGGGACATTCAGATAAAGGAAATATTTACTCATGTAGTACTGTATGAGAATGAAATACATGACAAAAAAACCCTTAGCCCTACAATTCTGGGCTGCAGTTTCCTCTGTCCTGAAATAATTTAACTGATAGTATGTCAAGGTATTTCTCAAGCCCCACCTAACTTAAATAAAGGAAATTAAGGAGGAACCAAGGCCTGGATCAACATCAAGTATTACAGAAGAGCAAATATTACAGCCATTATATAAAAGCAAAAATAAGTGAACAAAATCAGAAGTGTAAGAAATGTAACTACTGAGAAACCAAAGTATCGACAAACTACTCTGCATTTATTATATACTTGCATAAGCAAGGCAGGAAGGAACAATTGCTTTAACTTCACAAGGTTTGAGAAAGTAATGCAGCACCTGAATTCAATGTTTTCATTAATCTTAGGTTTAGATCTTAGAAATCTTAGCATTAGACACCTTGACAAATATTTTAATGGAAAAGTTGAAAATAAGAATTTAAAATTACCATAACCAAACTGACATCCATAAAAAACCCTGAAACATGAAACAGATCTAATATTTATGAAATGTATGGCAGCACTGCATTATCATATATTATGTTGAACATATTGGTCCATTTTTATCCAGTCATTACCTACAGCAATTTCTGAATGAAGAAGTGAAAGAACTAACAAACAAATTACCTCCTTTGAGAATTAGATATTTAGAATATAAGCATTCATCAAAATCATGTGAATAGTCAAAATTATAGGTATAAAATCAAGAGGAAATTTTTCCAACATCTACCATGTGTGAAGAACAATAACATCTTTTAAATTGTCCAGAATAAACCATCAGCAAAATTCCACTGAAATGAAGTTAAGCCATTGGCAAAATGAAGTAGGAATTCTGACTTTTGTAGAAGTCTAATAAATATTTCCATTGGAAATATGAAAGTTGAATGATCAGAGGGAAATCAAACATCCTGGGAGGAGAAAGGAGATTGGACTTTTTTTTCTTGAGGCTATTACAATTACTTGTTATTTTCTTTTAATAAACCCTCAGGAAACAGTCAAGCATAAGTAATAAAGCTCAAAAAATGAAAAAAAAAAAAAAGCAGGGGGGAGGGGGCTATGGAAACAAGACTCAAAACTATAAACACAAAAAAAATAGAAAACTGTCCCACCTGCAAAAGATATGAATTGATTGAATGTGGAAAATCAGAATCCATTGTTCTTCTACAACTGAGTTTTGTAGATGGTCTTCTGCAAGTGTCCCATGAACTATGAAATGGTCAGCAATTGTACTGTCTAAATTTCCAGCCTATCAGCCTATTATACTATCAGCCATCCATCTATCCCAAATATCTTTTTCTGAATCCTAATATCTAAATTTCTTTGGAATTGAGATATAGCACCAGGATGTAGAATCAAAGAGAAGACTGCGGCACAAACAAAAAAAGTCCAAAGGAAGTCAGATCTCATTAGTTTTCAACTTCATACTTGATTTTTTTTTTCCCCCCAGCAGCACATTATATAATTCCTGGTTGAATAATACCTCTCTTTCATCTATTGCAAACTTCACTACAGAGAAGGAACCAATCGCGCCTTTGTAACAGATGGACAAGTCTCACAAAAGCCATTTTTACCATTAAAAATTACATAGTGTGCAGCTGTTCATAATCGTACCTATCCTAATGCTTCCAGGAAATCAAGATAATAGTGCAGTCTATTTTCTGAAAAAGTCATTGAGATAATAGATGGGTATATAAAAGTCTTAAGACCCTAAGATTAAACACTTTTAACTTCACTATAAAAATAATTGTTAATATTTACAGAAGCAGTTGATGCATTAGAGAATTTAAAACATTTTCTTTTTGCTAGAAATGTTCCCTTGACGTGTTTAAGGTCCAAGATGTAGGTAATAACTTGCAGCTCTTCACTGCTAAATGTTGCATTCACTGGTTGTTCTCCTCTAATACCTTGTGCCGTTACCAGCTTTTTTTATATCAACCTGCTCCTACCTTAACATCAAAAGAGGAGCACACTGACATAGTGACTAAAGAAACCAAATTTATCTCAACTTATGCAAAGCAGCAGTCAATGCTATTTAAGTAAAGGACTAAAACTCAATAGCTTGAGACCATAAAATAACTGTTCTGTCGTGTCCTGCTCGAGTAACTTCTGTCACTGTTGCCATGGCGGGGATAGGGAAGGAAAGAACATTCTGTTTAAATAAAAGGCTTTCAATGGGTTGTAATGGAGAATGAAAGGACTGTTAGTCATCACTACTGCGATTAGTTCACTTTAGGATTGTTCACATTTATTAAATGAGGACATATAACAGTGACATGTCACTGCTCTCATTACGGATTACCATAATTGGAAGCATTAGAATAAGGAGGATCCCATTTTCTAATTTTCCTTAATATGGACTACTTTGGACCCAATCTAGTACAAAACAAGGATTCCCAGTAACAAGGACACAATTTGATAAACCTATGTTTTTCATTTTCAAAATACATGCATCTTGTATATGTTCAGTCAATATGCTTGGAACCATAACATTTATTGAAAGTTAAAATTTTCATATGCATATAAGGTTACATTTATCTTAGAATACTCTAGATAAAAGCATTTCTTCCCTCCATTCAAGTCTAGAGATGCTTATCACAGTACAGCCAGTACTTATAGCTATCACTACCAACTCACCAACTTCACATTTATTTGCATGACTTTTCTTACCGTATCTGCTACACAAATATGTATACCCATGTTTTTGCAGAAAGGTAAAGAGCTCAAAAAAGAAAGTGCCTTTTTTTTTTTCCCCCTTTTTTTTTTCCTGGAAGGTGCAATCCAACCCCATCAAGGAGTAAACCATGGCACTTTCCCATGCCACATGGAAGGGAGGTGGGACGAGGATGCGTCACAGAGCCAAGCCAGGATTCATTTTCTTTCCCCCTCACTGCCAGCGCATCACTCCTCGGTGTTCCCTTCCATCTCCCTGGACCACGCTGTCCTTTTCAGGCTCTTGTGTTTTATGATTCATCAGCCACAAATTTTACTGAGACTCCCTAATGCCTTTTCCAAATGGACTGTACTTTGTCACGGTCTCCCAGAGGTCAAATTGCAATTTCTTATTTCAGCATAATAAAGCAATGAAATTGAGAACGTCTCTGAATACCTCCAACAAATGCTGGCGCCAACAGCTGGTAGATAACTCACTGAGCAAACTTTTGCAAAGAGCACTCGGGCAGGCAAGTAATGAAAGGATCCACCCACACATTAACAAAAAGTGTGTATAGGGGCAGTGTCCCCAATTTTTTAATATATTTTGATGTGAAATGTAATATGCTAATTTAATATCTTTTTTCTAAGTTACCTATCATAGGCACCCCACTCAGTACTAGTTCCAGAAAACAGCAAATAGAATTTTCTTTCTGTGGTGTTGTTTTTGTTGTTTTGTAATAAAAGCACAAACGAATCCTCCAAATCTTCTAAGAATTAAGTCTTCAATATAATGCAAACAGAGGAAAACTGAGTATTCTTAAAAGATAGCAAATTCTAAATTTCTAGAACTTCTGTCCTGATTAAAATTGAATCATTACATTAGAATTTGGACCTCCATCAACTTCATCACCCCTCCATATGCAAAATTGTGCTAGACAGTTCTCCTACCCCACTGACAAGAGCCAGCTATTTTAACACATGATTTGGGTGAGGGAGACATTAAGTTTCCTGTCCAATGATCCATGCCCAAAACAACTACCGGGAGAGTCTTTGAACCAAACACTCTTGAATCAAGCACCAGAATCTCCAAACTCACCCCAAAAAGTATACAGACTAAACACGTTTTGCTTGCAGTGTTTGCCATCCTTCTGTGACATCCAATCCTGGTATTTGGAGAAAGTTACCCTATCATAGAAGACACCACCAGGAAAGAAGCAAAAATTTCCATCTACTATCACAGCATATGCCCATATAAAATTTCCATATACTGTTGCCTTAGCTGAAAGCAAAGGACACCTGACCCACACAAAATAATGCAGCACTTGCAGTTCCAGGCCTTTAAAATAAGTGAAGGGCACAGGAATATAGAGGATTACTCCTGTTCATTGGTGTATACACTTTCCTCTTCCTGCCGCAGAGCAGGACATCAGTACAGCCTCTGAAGCCTGAGGAATCATTTTGTGCTCCACAGCACCAACAACTTGAGATGTTTCACAAAAAGCCACAATGAAGATTGTAGTGACAGCTGGGAAACAGGATATCCGCTGTTGCATTTTATGCTAGGGGCCTTTGTTAAAGATTGTAACTTCACCTTCCATCAGGGCTGCTGTTTTAACGCCAAGCTGCACTAGACGTTTCTTCTACCCCACTGTCACACAGTGAGCTATTTGAACAACCCACCGAGACAGAAGCAAGCTGCAGATTGTCTGGAAGATACATGGCCTTTTACTTCAGAGTTAAGGAGTAAATGTGTTATTTTACAGGTGGCCTATCCTCACTTGGAGGAGAAAAACAACACTATTGCAAGGTAAAGCAGATGAAGCTGTCACTGTGCTGCAGTTTTTAACCTCCTTGTAAATCTAAAATAGCTCAGGCACATTCATCACCAACGTAACAAAATTCTCCTGATAGGGAAGGCTGGGCTGCATACCCTCGGTAGTATATTTTGAGCATCTAAGAAACTAACCTCAAAAGAACATTCTTAAAAATATGTGTTTATTCTCTCTTGATTCCAGCTGAATGATCTATATAAATAGCTTTGTACACATGAACCTTCAGTTTTCAGAATAACAGATAATGGTAAGTTTTCCCCTTTTTTGAATATCATACCAGATTTTTGCCATTACTGTACATATTCAAAGCATCTTCTAAAAGTAAAAAAAGTCACAGATAAACGTTCCCACAGCTTTGTTACAGTGGCATGCAAGATCAACTGACTTTGGATTAAAGTAGTTGGAAGGCTTTTTTTACTGCAAACATAGGTATGTTTTAACATACAGCACTTAGAACTCAAGTTGGCAATGGCAACATCAAACTCATCAAGCTGAAATTCTCTCTGGGCACAAGAGAAAAAACACAGTATGTAGAGATACCACCTGACACTTACTCCTCAGAAGACTCAATTTAGCTGTAACAAGCACCAACGATCGCCTGAAAGGACTGGAAAGCTCAGGCAAATTTATAAAGTTGTTTGACACGAATTCTACACCTTTTGTAGCAGCAATGCCTTGCAAACGCAGGCGTAGCTGCAGACATCTGCTAGCTAAACAACGCTCAGGGACTTCTCCCTCTGTAGCTCCATCCTACTGGGCAACGATCTGGAAAACCTCAAAGCGGAACACATTAAGTTCAAGAAACCATTTCAGGGATTCTGACTCCTCTCTTATCGTCTCTAGCACATGTTTACTATTTATGGCTTGCCATCAGCACATGCAATCACTAATAAACCAAACGTTCATGAAACCCTGTAGCGTAAGAAAGGACATTAATAATCTGAACTGTCTGGAAATATCCAGACTTGGAAAGCCCGTGACTTTGTCCTGCCACACTTGGCAGTCTTTGACACGCTGTGCTAATCTAAGTCCCTGCTAACAAGTGCAGCTTGCATACATAAAGCAATATTGATTCTGCTGTGCATAATTATTTATACAGCCATTATACAGCACTGCATCTTCAAATACTACTGCAGACATTGGACCGTGTCTTCCTAGGAGGTTTAGCCGTTGTCAGTGAGGTTGAATGAATTCAAAGGGAAAACTGCCATCCTTCTAAATGAGTAGTTTAACTAGTTAAATATGGCAAGAACCAGGACAATTAGGGATGATTATTTTGAAGTAAATTCCCCCCACCACATGATGTCTTAAGACCCCAGTGCCATTTACCAGAATTTAATACTGAAGTTTCCAAAGAAAAGATAGGAACTTCTCTTTCCCTTGTTGCTTTCAGCAGCCCAACTTTTGCATAAAACTGTCAGCTAAGCAGCTGTGCAAGCTAGTGTTTTATATGAATTGCTTCATCACTTAGAATGCAAAACAGAACATGACATATTTCCAAATACTAGGTTTAATATATAAATAAAGGGAGTATAAGTGAATCTTTTAAGCATAAGTGAACTTTGTGTCATGGGTTATATGAAAGTATTTCCTGATGCTTCTTTTCCAATAGTTTTCATTCAAAAGATAACTGTAAAGAAAACTATGGGCTAACTCATTTCCTTCAGCTTCTAACTCAGACAGCAAGATATATATGAATGCCATGTCACCCTTTACCCACAGCTGTATCACTGAGCATGTATACCCTCATCCAGCTCCCAATATTACTTTTACTCCTCCCTATATATCTTGCTTAATTGACAAATGTGGTTATTTGCTTCCTTTGGCTGCCATCTCTAGTAGCTTATCCATATTTGCTGGAGAGCAAACATTTCCAACTATATAGAGTGCCATATAATTTTCTATCAGGAGTTTATAAGCATCTCTACCTTCCACACCAAGCTGTTCAGCTTCAAGTTCTAGTTTCCAAGCTTCAGTCACTTTAGACAGGCTAAAAAAACCCCTCAGTTTCTCCAGCTGCAGAGGAGAGGTAATGAGCGAAATCAATCAAATGACACCTAATCTGCTTTACCCCCCCAAGCCAGTTCTAGTTTTGTAATGGAAAAATCCAGGGAAACCCACACTGCCTTTTTGCTCGGTTTATCCTCATGCCATTAAAATAAACATGAAACAATATGTTCCTTTTTAACCACTTGATGAGTCAGTGCAGTTCAGGAAACTGATAAAAGGTTTATGGAAATAAATTAATATTGCATGAATGTTGCTGGAGCTATTAACAAACACAAACAAGAACCCAGCACTGAAGCCAAAGAGATTTTCGTGTGGTAAAGTAAAAGAGCAGAAGAGCCAGCAGCAGTTATTACAACAGGTTCTTTGCCCTACAAAAATGACATACGACCTACACTGGTGAGCACCTAACACAGCTACAGTGTTTGTACTGGATTTTGCAATGAGATTACATTGCTTTGGACAATAAAAGAAGCCTTTATATATAGATATACACACACATATACATACACACACACCTTTTTTTCCATACAAATGAATGTTTATCATTTCAGTCAATAAAGCATTTCTTCTTATAAAGAATTTTTCTTTGCAATTATTTTCAAGCTGTAAGACAGCTCAAAGCACCTCAGTCTGGGGCTTCTGGGGACTCCTTTTACAGGTCCAATGCATGACTTAGTTCTTGAAAGTCTCCAGTTGATCACGTTAGGTGAGAGGACAATTAAGACTGAGACTGATGTTTTCAAAACTTGGTTTGGTTTTTGAAAAGTCACTCCATTCAAGTACTTTTGCTGGAGGCTGAAAGGAAGGCCAAAATTATCAGCCTTCTTGCAGGAGTGTGAAAGAGTTAGACCTGCAGACCATGGATGGCTTAAAGATGTTAGCAGCTGCTGTTTGCTGTCCACAGTCACACTATCCTTTAAAAGTACACCCTGAGGTGATGACCAAGCAGGCATAGCAACTCCCACAGATTAATTTTCTGAGCATTCAATTCAGAAAAGCATTCACATTTTAAATAGATCAAGAATTTCTGAAGGATTTTAGAGGTACATTTGAGCAAGGAGCCCTTTAGGCAAGAAGAATAGGAATGAAAGTTTAGGAGCAAGCAGTCCTTGTGTCTTCTGTTACATATAAAGAGTAAATGCTGAAAATATTTAAGTACTTCAAAGTATGGTCTTGCAAAGATTCTATTAATTTCTCAAGAAAGAGGCATATTTGCATCAAGGACCTAATTTAAAAACCAGTATAGGCAACATTTACCTAGTTAGAGCAAAAAAATAAGCCTTTGCAGTGACATTACACAGGCAGAGTATATTTTTAATATTAAAATTAGCCATTAGGAAATATCACTGATCAACTGGTTTATTCATTAATGGCCTTTGAGCATTAGTGACCTTTAGAAGAGGCCCCTAACTTCATGACAAAACTCCATAGTTTAAGTTTGCATGCTAGTGAAAGTCACATTGAAATTTAGAAATCACATCTCCAATTAAAAAGATAGATACAGCAAGAAGCTATGAAGTAACCTTTGCAAGATCATCTGTATTGAAGATTTTTAGTGTTAGTTATGGTACTATATTTCTTTAATATTATCTGTTTCATAAACCATATACTGCTTGTCAGACATAACAGTGGCTGCCATAAAACCTATTTGCATCAGGAAGATGCAACTACACACTGGAGATCATTGCTAGACAGCAAAAGGCGTTGACATAGAAAATATCCACAGCCCTTTCTGGGTCAAGCATAGAAATTCGCATTATAGACTTTTGGTGGAGCAACCCTCAAGAAAGAATTTTACACAAGAATCACCCTGAGAGATGTTAACAGAAGTTTCTAACGTTCTGCTTGAAACTTAATTCCTCTGTCATATTTCTCTCCTATTTCCTCCCCTGTATACCCAACTAACCACTGACTGTGCTGAAAGTTTAAACACATTTGTTGATTTAGGGTCTAAAACTGCACTTTATTATGTGGATATATATTATTGATTACTATGTTTGATGAAAAAGCTTCTTTAATCCACAAATTCAAATGTCTTATATTAAACTCTTAAAAAATAGTAAGCAATATGCATATTTTGCTACAGTAAATGCTTAAGATCTCTCTATGGCATGATCCTTCACCAGGGTTCAAATGATTTTTACCTAGGTTGTTAACAATTTTAGAATATCACCAGAAAAGCCTATTGACCCATTACACCAACTCTTGCATTTGTGTTGGGTTTTTTGGCCAGCAGAAAGGAAATTGTGTTGGAGAGCAGAAGAAAGCTGCATTTCTCAAGTTGGCTGAAGTTGGGGGATACATAAAAAAAAAGGCAGCATACTCAAGAACAATCATAGTCCTTGAGACCTTTTTTACTATTATAATAAACAACCTTCCATAGAAGAAGAGACTAGTAATTACTCTATATCATCCTCTAGGATGACAAGTGAAAAAGGTTAAAAACCTGAAGATAACAAAGTTATTTTCATCTTGTACTATTTAACCCTGTACTGGTAACCTATTTCAATTTATTTAATTTTATTCCAGTCTGTTTTTCAGAAGAGATGATACTCTTTGAGATAGGGAATTACCTTTTGATTTTGCTCAAACTACCAATCAAAACAAACATTGCTTTTTTTTAAAAAAAAAAAAAAAAAAAGAGATTTACTGTATTAAATGGATCACATAGCAATTACACAGCAGAGGACAGAGCAGTCAGCAGGCAAAACATGCAATACTTACCATTTACACAGACTTCAAAGGATTTGCAAAGGTCATCCTCAAACAGGCAGCCTAAAAATACAACAAAAAGATAAAATTAAGACAAGTTTCAAACTGTTGATAATTGGTACAGCCTGAAGACCTCTTGAGCTATTAAATCCTTGGCAAGAGCCAGGCATTTGGTTGACCTTAGGCTTTTAAATTAACAGTACAGAAGGTCAAGAACATGGAAACACATCCAGTGAGACAGCACCTCTTACTAGGTACTTGTGTCCAGAATAACCCTCGACATTTTCCTCTCTTGAGGAGTCTCTTTTCTCAATGCTTCTCCCTCCATCAGTGATTTGAGGAACTTTATGTTCTTCTAACCTAGAGTGTCCTGTTGTGCAGCAGCACAGCAATGCTGCAAAGCACTACAAAAATGACTGCCAAGAAGCCAGGAATTTCCTCAAGCCACTTCTGCTGAGAAGAGATCCAGTACAGAAACAGCATGGGAGCCTCATGCTATAGTCAGGGGCATACACTGTGCTATTCCAACTAGTAATTTCTGTATTTCATTTTTAGACAGAGATAAAAAACTAGGACTGTATGATTCCAAGCAATGAGGAAGCATTCAGAACATAGAGACTCATAGGGAACATAATTTTACAAACAGTGAAGCCTCCTAACATTTCTCTGAAAATGGTAATTCTCAGGAAAATTGATACATAGACAAAGGGAGTTAAAGAAATTATGTGGGCATGAGCAGCTTCATGCCCTGTATCAAACAATATTATTAAAAGCCAGGACCTTTATCACATCTAAACATGGAAGCCAACTGCTAATCTCCAGCTGTGCTTATCTGCACTGAAGCGGAGGGTACAAGTACCTTAGCTCAGAGGAAGTCAAATGAACTAAGCAGTCTTATCAAAAACCTGAACAGCTTAAGATTCTGAGGCTCTGAATTTCCTGGGTCCGCAGCCCACTTAAAGTGAATTTCAGCAGGTCAGCAGCAACTTCCATGTGCTTGTGCAGCCTTGTAGCAGGCAACCACATCAGCACATCACTCAGCCTGTGTCTTTCAGCAGGGTTTATTAGCACGGTGCGAGGTTTGAGCTGAGCATACAAGAGAATACGCAGATTCACATCCTCTCACTCATGCACTGGTAAGTAGTGGACACAATTTGGCAGCCTCTGAAAGGCAGAAAAGGTTTCAGACTTCAAACTTCTGCAAGCAGAGCGTCTATAATAAAACATGAACTCTGCTGTGTAACATATTTGAGATATGGAAAATTTTGTTCCAAACAAGTCTACCGTAACAGTTGCTTGACCCAAAAAAGCACCCAAAAGCTCACTGAAGAGCTCTGATTGCAGCCGTGGGGCCGGCTCAGCAGAACAGAGAGATGCCTTTACGCCATGCGGACTGATAAAGAAGGTAAAGCAAGAGGGATGCAGGCAGTGCTGAAAACTTACCAGGTTATATATGCTTATACAGCTTTTGTAAAAAAAATAAGTAAAATACACACCACCATACACATCCAGAAAAATCAATTTAAGTGCTAATGTAATTTGGGAAAATTAAAGATTTGCTTCAGTATTTCTATTTTCATAGACTTGAAATTGTCCTCCATTCTAAAAGGAATGTTTTTATGGTTAGAAAAACCCCCGGTTCAATCTGTCTGCCTTGTTTTCCTGAGAGATCAGTGAGGTTGAACTGGAAGCCTGAAATGGTGAAACTACTTGCAGGACTCCCCCAGGTGAGCCAGGGGCAGCAGAAAGGAGATCTGCAGCTGAGCTCCCGGTCAGCGGCAGCAGCACCGTAGGTTCTACAAAACCTGTCCCATCTGACACCAGGTTGCAACCAGCAATATTTCTAGGGGACTCAGAAGAAAACAGTGACTAGTTCATCCAGACCCATCTGATTTTGAAACTCCTGAAAGCCTCTAATGAAGGCCATAATGACCATGCAGCCAGAAGAAAGACCACCCTATAATATGCTGATATTCTCAAGTGTATGAAGATGCAGATTAAGATGAACACTTGCAGTACACTTGCAGAAATTGACTCAAATGCACTCCATTTTTGACTGATCTATTTTGCACTAACACCTATCATATTTCCCATGAAAAGCACTGATTTTCATGGAAAGAAAACTGATTTTATCATGCTTTACTCTCCTCTTTTAATCATATTTGGCTATTAAATGCTGATTGCAATGAGGCATCTGATGTAATTAGCCCTTATGCAAACTTATGTCTTAGAGAGCAAGTTAATAAAGCCAAAGCATGGCAAGCTATATCCACCTATGATTGCTCTAAAAATGTTACAGAAACATCAAAAGCTCCTTGACTTTATTTCAAGCAATTTATTCCCAGAGCTGTTACGTATGCTTCATCCAACCAGTCAATATGCTAATTCAACTGCTAATTTATCTTTTGTTGTTATTTGCTGTGACATTAAGCAGCATCATATTTCATTTTAAATATTATCTACCTACTAATACTAATGACAGCAATAAGTCACCACTGAAGAATGCAGAGGCATCGTCTCCAACAGGCACTTAATTCGGTTGATGCCTTAGAGGATCAAAATTACATTTATTTTTCTAGCAAGCAATCCCTCTACCAGTTATCTTCCAAATTCATAAACAGTTAATGCAATCCCCTCAAATCCAGAGGGAAAGAAAAAAAAGCGGAGGAAGAGGCAGCTTCATGCTGTATGTTCTCCATATTGCCTTAAAAAAATAATTTTCCATATTGATACTTCATCATTTGCATTGCTGGGAATTTCCGGATCTCCATTCTCAGCCCTTTCCCTCAGCACCTACAACATCCTTCCTTCTGACACCCTCAAACCTCATCTACCTCCCTTCTAGTGGATACACTGACATGGCGACACAGGAGGAGAGAGGCAGAATCTGTCCCCCTTGGCTCTACATCTTCTGCACTTTTCTTGAGAATGGGAGGTTGAACACTTGCCTTTCTTCTGGAGTTCTCTGAGTATCTAAAATATTCTCAAAGGAGAAAGCAATTTCATCAGATATCAGAGTCTGTGATGGTTTTTCAACCATTTTAAGCATTTGATTAAAATATTAATTATAAAACAAAAGTTATTCTGATCAAAAGTAATAATAAAGGAGCATGTGATACTACTGAACTTTGACCTTTTCCCTTATCCCACCTTTCATGGAACTCTGGAGAGCAGAGATTTTGTTTAGATTATTTGTGTGCACAGTGCCTAGAACAGTGACACATTGATCCCTGGGGAGGAATTTAGGCCTTTATGCCAGAACAGGTATAGAGATGACAAGAAACCTCTGGCATTGGTAAATGGAAGACCATGCAACCTCTTACATGAAAAGTTTCCAGAGTAAGGAAAGATTTCCTCTTAAGTGCTTACATATGCTGTTAACACTTTCTTATCTTTGAGTTACTGCTTTTTTAAAAAATAATTTTTCATACACATAAAATTGTGTATGTTGAAGTATGATCAAGAATAGTTCATGATGGAATACAAGGATTTCATTCTAAAAACAAAAGAAAATGCAAGCACAAAAAAGTTTATAGCCAAGATTTGCCCTGGAAGCCTCAGTCACACTCCAGAGCAGTGTTTTAGTTACCTCCTCCTTCATATCAGTCTCCTTTCCACATGTATTGATGAACAGCAATAAATAGGCAATAATAACTATCTCTGACTAGACTAAGTAGCACAGAAATGATGCAGACCTGTGTGCTGGGGCGTATAGGACTACTTCCCACTATGTAAGGGGATTAGAGGGCAGAGGTGGTGGTAGGAGGGAACGTTGCGTCTTATTCCTTGCATACAATTCATCCCCGGCCTGTCCAGCACTACAAAAAAGAAACTGCTTTGGTGGAAATACTATTAACTTATCCAATTACTAATGCCATGATTGCAATGATGCCAGGCTTTTCTACTGGAGTCTGCTGAGGAAAGGTCACTGGTAGCAATAATTGAGGATGTGAGCAGTAATAACAGGTCGGTAGGCAAGGAGATGGGGAAAGGCCACTAGAAAAGCTCCAGATTACCACGTGCATTTGCACAGAGCCCAGAAAGTGGCATTTCCCAAGCTGGTATAATTAATATGTGCTCTGGCGTGCCTTTGGGTCATTTTTCCCCCCACAGTACTTATTAAAAGAACTTAAATAATCTCTCCTCTGACAAGTCCTCTCAGTGCTACATTTCCCAATTTTATTTCTACAGTGGAGAGCCACATTCAGCAAATGGGGAACACAGATAGAATCTTTTTGTCAGATCAGTAGATCCAGCAGCATTTTAGATAAATTGAACACTAACGCTCTCTGCATAAAAATGACCAATAAATCTATTATGGGAGAAAAAGAGATGAAGATGAAAAGACCAAAACATTTCACCAATATCTATTAACTATGGCAAGAGTAATTAAATTCAATTTCATTTTGCTCAAGTAACTCAAACCCCAATCTTTGCTACATAATCCATATTGGAAGGAAATCAACCTCTCCAAAATAGGAAGTCCATGATCTGGTCTTTCAGAATTAAGAAATGCTAAATGAACTGTCCACAACGTTATATGTAATACATCACAAAAATCTAGGTCAGACCATTATTCACTCAAATTCAGTACCTGCTGCTCATCACTTGTTGATATTCACAAAATTAATTTCCTTCCTGGAAGGGGAACTGAACTCACTCAACACCTGCTGAAGTCACAGAGCAAAACCTGTAGTGCTAAACAGAGAGGAAAAGGGCTAAACTTCCCTGTCAAGGGGTACGATTCTCCATCACTGTTTCATAAATCAAGCAGCAGCCTGAAGAGTTTTGCCTGCTGTTGTGTGTCCTTGCCAAGTGCTCCCTACCCTGCGGGCAGCAGGGTGATCTGGTATTCAGCACAACCACCATATTTTAACAGTTAAACCCAGGGCATTGCAAAGGGGGCTATGAGGTTACCAGCAAAGCTGTCCTTGATAAACGCTTGCAATAAACCAGCAAATATTGCCGATCGCTCATCATTTATCTATGACAGGGCATTATATATGTCAGTCCAGTTTTATCCATCAATGAGTTTCAGATTATTCCTACACATTTGTTTTACAAAACTGCAGAATGGAAAGAGTTCTAAATTTTAGTCTAGAACTAGACTAGACCTTAATATGAGCTTCCCATAGGAACACAGGGACCAGCCAGACCTCCACACCTTAATATATGTTTGAATACCCATAATGAAGACTGCAGGATATTGAGAACATTTTAAATTGCTGTTTTTGAGAACTTTTGAAAAAAAAGCTTCATATCTTAATCATACAATTTTGAATCAGATTATCATCTCAAGAGTGCCAAAATCACCTATGTTTATCTTATGAAAGAAACTATATTACATGCATCTGGTTAATTCTTTAAGAAAGAGCCTAAGGAATCCAGAGTAATGCACATCAAATATTCATGTGCTGAAGAATAATGAAAGTCAATGCACAAATTCATAGTCCCTTAAAATTCTTGAGGGAGAGAAAGTAATCTTAGGTAAAATTCGGTGTGCTGTGGCACCAAAATTTATCGATTTAATTTACTCTGGGAATTTGAATTGCAAATAAAGCTGCAGCATTCTATAACATGGGAGTGAGTTATGAGAAATAGGTCATCCAGGGACACTGGTAACACACCAGAGTTAACAGTGAAGATACCTACAACTTTTCTGCTACGGTAGGAGAAAGGAAAGAATCTCAAGTGTTTGCATGGCAAAGTTTTTTAAAACCTACCAAGAACTCAGCTGCTCCAAACAAAACAAATTATCTCTTGGCATCTAATCAACGTGCAGCATCACGTGGCTGGTTTAAAAGTGCACACAATTGGACTACAGCCTTGTGCTGCATTCTTGTCTTGTGACTCACATTGAAGGAGAGACTTTGGACAATACTTTGTTACGCTGGAAAGGAATTAAATTATCTTGTATTGGTTCAGAACCCATTTCAGATGATAGTTTAAATTCCTTGTAGGGTAAAAATGAACCCCCTTCTACTTGCTTTGGTGAAATAACGCCCATTTCCAAGGAAATCTGGCCCTGAGAGTGAATGGTTCTGATTTTGACCGATAATTGTACTCTAATTATTCCTGAATCGCCCTGATGTATCTAAGGGCAGCACTGGAACCCAGCTGCCTCAGAAAACACAACGCTGGTGTGTCTAGAAAGTCAATCTGCCTTCCCTGCGACACCAGCAGGATGGTGCCCCACACACAAGGCTAGCTGCTGAGAGGCAGGCACCATAATGACACGTACCACAGAAGTAGTTAAGAAAAAGACAAGTGATTAAAGCAATTTGAGGAGGAAGTCAGGAAAATTAGAGGTAATTCTGAAATGTAAAAAAACTGCCATTATTCACATTCTAGTTCCTTCCTCAAAAAGGAAAGACTTTTTTCCTTCCTCCAAAAACAACCCCAAAAAACAAACATAAAAAGCACGAAGCTGACAAGTTTTCGATGTTCACCTAACTGTTAACTTCTTTTAACATCCCAGGAAAAATTGCCCTTGAGTAAACCGAGCTAAATAGAACTGGGGGGAAGCTACACCTCATTGAAATTTGGGAGGCTTTAAGAATTTAGGAATCTGTGTCTTTTGCCATTAAGAACAGCTAAAAATCATTACTATATTACAGGCATATCATCTCCAACTCTCATTGACTTAGCATCTAAGTCTTATTGATTTTGACAGAATTGAAGTTCCGAAACACCTTTGTGTGCCAAGGTCCCAATGCCTATTTTTCAGTTGACATATTTGTTAGCTTTGGTATTTTTCCTCTAAACAACCTCCAAAGCTGTCCATCAGCATGAAACTTGTAGAAGAATTTCAGAGCTCTTATAAAGCAGATATGAAATAAAAACCAAATGCAAGGAGTTTATGTTATACACTCTAGTCTGAATATCATAATGAGGAGATACCAGACTATAGAAATTCCAGGTCTTACAAGGCTACCGGACTCGGGCGTAGCAGAGTGCACTTCTAGACTTGGGCCTGATCTTTGTTGCCAGCTTGGGCAAATTAATTCACTACCTCTCCTTATATCTGCTTTCTCTATTTAAGTGGTAAAGTTTATGATTGCTACTATGTGTTTATGATGCTGATGATCACTGTAATACAAATAACCCAGATAACCTTTGTAAACCATCTGTCCTTTTTTTTTTAAACTTTTCACATCTCAATGAAATGTTACGAAGTTTAGAGAAAAGGAAGCATTTTCATAAAGGTATCTGGTTTTCTGAAAATGTGTTTTTTCTTTGTTTTAAACAGTGATTTAAGTCAATACCTTCTACCTTCTCCACTGAAGTACAGTGATTTCAACAGAAAATTTGAAAAAGCTCCTTGCTGGCCCCTGTGTACGAGCTTTAGAATTTTATTCCATAAGAAGCAGCATAGGTAGAGGAAGGAAAAATCTCTGGGGCAAAAACTCCAATTAGTATCCTGAGATGGTTGAGTAACAGATGAGGCCTGAAGGTCTCCTTGTCTAGGTGACAAGCTGTACACATTTTTGTATAACTTTAGGAGCATTTCCTATAATTCCTGGATGTTTTAAATAGATACCTCTATAGAGGTGATAGCTTTTTCCTCTAGTCTCAGTTTAGACTGTGCCTAAGTAAATCTGACTCAACTAAAAGCTTGATTTTAATGGAAGGCAAAACAGGAAATATATAATGAAAGGAAGGAAGCTTGAATTCTGTGTCCGTCTTTTATTCCATCCCTTTAGATGAGCAGGAACTGCAGTCAGCGTGATTGCAGGGCAACAGCAATTTATGCATCTTGTGCTATACAAGTTATGTATAGCACACTGGAGTTTGACAGTGTCATGATTCATTCAAAGATCACAATTCACTTCCAAGAACAAGCCAATGCCAGTGTTGAATATATCTCATATTCCCACCTAAGCTGAAGGACATTTCTTCACCTTCACACAAAATCTCAGAAGCATGTTTGCCAAGTGAAAAAATCCACATGGAAAGGAGCACATCCTATCAAAACAGGCAGGTATTTCACTGAACTGCAGAGCTGTGCCTTGTAAAATAGAAGTACCTTTTGCTTCTTGCATTTGTGCAGCAGTGGTTATTCCCATCATTACTGCTCCAGCTGTGCCCATTCCCTATTGCACCATGGCTATGTCCTTCCCTCTCCCCAGCACCTGAGAATTCCTGTGTAGGAGGCACATGGTGGGAAAGGAAAAAGATAACAAGGAGATGGAGAATTTCATCAGCTTTCACTAACAGCAAACCACCTCCCAGCTCCTGAGCTGGCCGTGCCCACTGAACCACTGGCAACCTCTGCTGCTCTGGGGAACAGAGTGGGGAGATCAGTCCTTTCTGGGGTGACAGACTATGAACATGTTCCAGAGGCACCTTCTGCAAGCGGAGAGTGAACATGGGCGAGGAGACTTGGAAACCCGACAGCAGGAAGAGGCAGAAACCAGGGAGAGATCATGGTTTAACAGAAGAAATGGCAAATACATCCCTGCAAAACTGAGCAAAGAAAAAGAGCATAGAAAAGGAAAAAAGGAAACATGGGGAGAATAAGACAGTTTGAGAAAGGCTTCACAGAAGTGTTTGCATTACATAATAATGAGTTGCATGATTAAGAAGTCCAAAGTACAGAGATTAGCCAGTGACAGAGATAAGAACTAACCTGAGCTTTCCCGAGACCGTGTTACATGCTGCCTTTGCACTAGCGCTGCCTTCAGATTTCAAAGCGGACTGTTCAGAAAAAGGAGGTTCTTTCATTTCTTACAGGAATCCTGAGAAGTTATTCTAAAATAACTGCACTGAGGTCAACAGGCCTATTCCAAAGTTCCATTAATTCCAGACTAGATTTTTTTTCCCCCCCAAATATACTCAGTGATTACATTTCATGAAGTTCTAGTCGTAAGTCCTAGGTCTATAGTTGACTGCAAGTTAACTGGTATTTGCATAATTAAGAGACATGATATTCAGCAGGGCTTAGAGTCAGTCTGGCACCTAGTATGTGCACTTTCTTAAGTATTCTTAAATTATTATAATGAACCTATATTATTCATTCTTTTTCCCTTCAGACTTTGAACTTCAGCCAAAACACTAAACCAGAATCTTTATAA
This sequence comes from Eudromia elegans, assembly GCA_003342815.1. NCBI lineage: Eukaryota > Metazoa > Chordata > Aves > Tinamiformes > Tinamidae > Eudromia > Eudromia elegans. Next base: position 707,684 of record PTEX01000252.1, read on the forward strand.
GTATATTTAGAGACTTTGTTCTTTGCTGCTGAAAGGGTATTAACTTTGGAAAGAACACAAGATGAGATTTTTAAAATATTTGTGAAATAACAATGTGCATGCAGTGCTGCGTACACCAAAAGCGGTGATTACAAGAGCTCCTAATAAGACACTTAAGACCATCCCCTATGTGCTTTGTGACCTTACTCTCTGTTCTACAAAGAAGACAGCCTGCAGCAAAAAGAGGGAAGAAAAATTAGAAAAAAATAAAGGAGAAGTTGCTACAGTGCCACCTCATTTGACACTTTCATTCAACCCAACATGAGATTTCAAAGAGACTGTCCAAAAGTTGCCAGCTTTGGTCTTAAAGTTATGTTAAAAATGCAAACCATGGAAGAGTGATCTGTTACTGTACAGCAGTTTGTGCAGCTCCTCAGCTCCTTCTCTTCATTTAACTGTGCTGAGCACAAAGCTTAACTAGGAAACTCATATCAAGATTAAGTATTTTTGAGAAGTTGGCTTTGGCTTCCAGCAGACATCTAGTATATAATGCCAGGTCATGCACCAGAACAACAATCATTGCATCTATAATTCTCTTATTCTTGCATAATTTTCTGGAACAGTTTCAATGTGCAACACATGGAAAACAATTGGATTTCACAGAATACAAGCTGTATTAGTCTTCATCTGCAGAAAACATCCCCCTGCAGACTCTTGGCCCAAACTCAGTTCAGGATATTATCAGGACTTGCACAGAGAGAGGAGAAGGAAAAAAAAAAAAAAAAAAAAAAATTTTCTCCAACAGTTCAACCACCCTTTGGCTATCAATATAATTTCAGGACAACAAAAAATAAAGAAGAGTTTGCAAGACTTTCTGTCTAGTTTACAGCTTACACAGTTTCAACAATTTTTCACTTTTCTAAATATTACTATTAATATTTTCTAAATATTAAAAAGGAGGTAAGTGAAAGTGGAAAGAAAAAAGAAAAACATCATTATTTCAATTACTTCATAGAAGTTTTTTTTTATATTTTCTAAAACAAAGTTTTCTAAGGTGACTCTCAAATGAGTAAATGACTACGGAAGCTCTTTTCCCTCTTTGTTGTCCTTTATGATGAAGGGAGACTAAACCTACTTTGGTCTCATTTTTCTGTTTGTCTCTGCTACCTTTCTCCCTCCGTTCAGCTGAGGACAGTAATGGACATTATGTACTTTGCTGGTTTTACGTGAGAAGATCCTGAATGCACGGCACCTGCATCAGCACTAACCACCAAATCACAGCTGCAGATCAAAGGTGGTTACTAATCTCAGTAATTGCATCACACCATTACTTTTTTTCCCCCACTTTGTCACTACCATCCACTTTGACAAAAAACAATGATTTCCTGTGAGAAGGGATCTGGGTTACACAGGTATCAGATATATCAGAATTCTTCTTCCAGTTCTTATACCAAAAGGATGAAATTTTGTTAAAATGTAGGCATCTTGTATTACCTGAGATATCCTAAGACACCCACACAGCATGGAGAGTTATGGTACAAAACTTGTACTCTGTGTACTCGGGAGACTCGGTGCTTTTTGGAGGGGCAGGGGTCTAAAGATAATAGTAACTGCACATAAAACACAAGGAGACTTCAGCTTAGGCTACCAAATCCAGCCTTTTTCTCCTAAAATAGTTTAGGGGAGTCATACCGTAAAGATCTTATTTCTGTGCATTGGCCTTGCATTTCTTTGCAGTAATCCTGGAGGTACACGACTAAAATTAAATGAGACACCAACCAGCCAAAAAACTCTGGTTCTTCAGAACTGCTGTTTTCATTGAGAGTCAATCACCTGACTACCTCCAAAGGACACAGATTAAGAGGATACAAGCACTTGAAAAAGGAAGAACTAGGAAGGAAGAACTGTGCCTGGTATTAAATCTTTATGAGGTTACAAGGTTTGTCAAACACCTCTACTTGAGGCACACTCAGCTTGCATAGTAACCTCGGGTTCCCCCGAGCATGAGTGCCTCATTTTCCCATGTTGCAGATAGTCTGAACTCCTGCAGTACAGGATACCACGTTCACTTAGGGGGAAACCTTGTTCCTGGGATATGCATTGGAAGCTGCACAGCAAACAGAAGGCTAAATCAATCCTTCTTTCTACTATAAAAGAGGAAAATTTGCTTTACCATCCCTCCATTCTGATTTAGGCCCCCCAAGATGCCTTCTGCTATTTATAAGCGAATTTTATGAACCAGAAATAAGTCCATCCTGAAGAGCACTGAAGCAGTGTTACGGTAAAGAAAAAGGCATTGCACAAGAAGCTGGTCCACTTGGCTTTTAAGGAAGCAGGAAAGAAACAGCCAACTTATTCTGCAGCTTATTTTAGGCTATGCCCTGAAAAACATTTGAAGTTTTCTAAAGTATTGTTGAATATTCTTACAAAAAGAACCTTACAAAACATGAAGATTCTCTGCAGAACCCTAAGTCTGGGATGTCCGCAGCTCCTACCAGGTCACTGGTGTGGAGTGAAAGGCAAGTCTGTGTGATCAAAACAAATCTAATGGGTTTATTTTTAAATATAAGAATTTCATCATGAATATTCAGCAAAGCAGCTGCAGCCTGTGCTCATCTGCTCATGCCTGCAGAAGGCAGTGCTGCAGAGACATTGCTTTGGCCTCTTCTCCTGTCTGCTGAATGGCAAGGCAGATTTCCATTCTGTACTTCTGCAGTCACTCTTAAAGTTGAAATTGTTTCACTGAATTAAGCACTATTTTATGCTGGCTACATAAAGAACAATGGGATAAAGCAAACAAATACTTTCATTTTCTGTGAATTACTATTTAATCACTGTAAAATAATGGAGTAATATAAAATCTGTATTTAGAGAAGCCTTTTCATACATATATATGTGCATGTAAAGAAAGTAAATTGAAAAAATAACTAAACTACAAAATTCAGGAAGGACAGCACCCAATATCCTCAAACTAGGACAGATGATATCGTAGTTGTTTATGATAGGCACAGACATTCAGATTTCCCCCATCTCTAAAGTTGTTTTAGTTGCACATACCAACAGTGAAATTTCACTGGCAAACTCTCATTGATCATAACTAATTCAATTTTATTGTGTGCTATTTTATGCTGTTGTTCAGGACATAACATTTCTGGACACTATCAAAAGGTATGATAAAATAATAGAAAAAAGATGTCTTCCACAAAAAGCTTCTAGATATTTCTCTTCTCAAAACATACATTTTGAGAGAACTTACTGAACATATACTACTATTTTATACAAAACAAGGAACAGCAGCTCCAATAACATTTAACACAAAAAGTAGCCATAAACAGAGATTCTAGTTAGCCAAAACTGTCTTAGTTCAGAAGATCAGTATTTTGTTGACACGTAAGAGGTTCATTTTTTATTTCTATACCCAACTGCATCTGAATCCCCAAATGATCCCTACAGAAAAAGGGAGAGAGAACAAAAACACAGGGCTATTTCCAGCACTGTAGGAGTATGACTGTATTTCATTTTTCAACATATGCTATAATACTGTGGGATGACTTTAAAGAATTACACAACTTCATGGGGATAAATACGACTACATAGGATCAAGATGTACGGAACAGTGTCAGCAGGTTGCTTTCCACAGTTATGTACAAGTCCTTATAGGAGGCAGCACGCCAAGTGCTCCATAATTAGTTACAGCAGCTGGAATCTAATCATAAAGCAGCAGAGCTCCCATCCATGCTCACTTGCCTAGATCACAAAGAAAGGCTACACAGGGTCCAAATTATGTCTTACCATAGTGCAGTAGTTCATATGGGGCCAGTACCTCGAACACTGTCTTGAGGACAAACTTGTGATGACTAAATTAAGAGGTTTCATTTTTAATGGAACTGATCCAAAGTCAAGATATATAACAGGGAGGAAAAAAAAAATTTCTGTTCTGTGACGCAGTTCTAGCTAACACTATGTACCTTGTTTCTGCAAAGGGAACTTCTGGCCCCATCCTGTTGCCTCTTCTACTTTACAGAAGGCAGCACTGTTGAATGCCTCCGCCAGAGAACTTTTGTATTTCTCCACTGTAAGGGCTCTTCTGTCTCCTCAATTAAAGGGAGGTAACATAGACAAAAAGGAAGATGGAATAATTTTCTTCCTCTTTTATGACAGTTGTTATTTGGTCTTCAGAGCTGGTAGTGAACACACACTAAGTCACGCATGGGGAACACTGCTTTCCCCAACAGCAAACATCTTAAGGACATAATGAGGGGCCATTTGGCCCAGCCCGAGCTCCCTCCAGCCTGAGACATTCCTTCGACTTCCAAACACTCTTCAAAGATCCTCTGACAGGCAGGTGAATAAATATTATCTTCAGTCAACTGGCAAGACGACAAAAAGGAAAAATGTTCCAAAATAACGTGTGCCAGCTGTTGTGAAATGTAAACAATTAATAGTCCTAGCAGTGCTCTGACTGCCACTTGTGTGTCTTTTGGCATTAAGGATGCTACAGTCTAGACAGATGGCATAAAATATTCCAGCAGAACAGAAAAAGTTTCTAGCTTGACACACAGCTTCTTCTGTTTTAATGCCTTCTGCCTTTAATTAGGCCTTCTGCTTCTTATCTGAATACCAATAATAGAGTTAGACCAAAATGCTTCCCTAGTATTTATCTTACTCTCAGCACATTACGTTCCCCACATATAATATTTAAACAATAACACTTAAAGAAAGAGAAAGAAAGGCAAAAGAATATCACAACACAGGAGAAGGCAGACTTCTTTACAGGTCAGAATACTTCACCATCTTCATTTTAGTCCAAACCCATCAGTAAAGTGAAGATAATATCATTTTCCTATTCTTTAGTCATAAAAAGTTCCAAGGTATACATGACTCAAACACCTAAAGGCTAGACTGCAAATCAAGCTTCAGTATCCTTTACCTTTCTACCTCTGAATAGCAGGTTTTATTTTAGATAAAGGCTGAGATATGCTCCTGGGATCTAAATGTCAAGGAGATTTAAGGTACAGTATTTTCCTTTGTTATTTGAGGAAACTTATGCATACACAGACCAGTTTTATCCAGCTAACATCATTTTTCACGCCAATGAATTTCTCTGTTTCTATGTAATAAGTAATATTGACTTTTATTCCTATATATAATATAGAGAGATATAAAATAATTTTATCTGAACAGTAATTTGTATTCAAAGGAAAATGCCATTACTATAAAATGTCCAGAAGGATTTGCCACATAAGTCTGAAAACTTCACACTTCCTAGTAGAGATTCAATCCTAAAGATGAACATTTTGGAAAAATATCTGCATGTAATAAAAAGAGGGCAGGACTGAAAGTTTTTTATGCTTACAGTTGTGGCACTTGTACTCCAATAAAACAGCGCCAGTCAGTTTGTTGCTGTAAAACTTTGAAGTCAAAAATAAAATTTTCAATATGTTAAAAAAAAAACCCAAGGGCTATGGCTGAAAAAAATAATGTGTGCAAAGGAATTCTGCTTCTACTACTTGGTGAAAAGGCAATACTCTGTTTATTATCATTTAAGAACCTGTTGTGAAGGTCTCATCTCGACATTGCAGCTACATTAGCTGCAACCTTCACCTGGTTTATGGGCTGTTTTTCAGGACATGCAGCATCTATCCAAACAAAGCTAAACACACATAGGAAAATAGAGAATTTTCCTTGAACTGGAATTCTTTTCATCAAAGATATAACACCAAAGTGTAAATATTTGTCATTCCTTGGCCTTTATAATTTTGACATACTCAAAAGCTGATATAAAAACAATAAGATAAAAATTCATTATCATGTATGATTTGTTCCTAAACTGTCCCCTGAGACAATTTGCTATTGCACACAAATTGTGTGCCAAAAATAGCATGAAACAAAGCAGAGAGGATGATAAAAAATACAAATACATCATGCATAAATTTAAGAAATTGCCTAGCTAGGTTTCTATATTTAAATTGAATTTGCACTGTACGTTTTCCAGCTGTGTTGACATTAAAGAAGTAGGAATAATTTCAAAACAATATAGTGCTCCTAACGTTAACATATCTTTAAACCAAGTGTTTAAAATACACCTTGGTTTAATTAATCTATATTTCCTACAGTGAGATAGAAGTTAGCTACAATACATCCAATTATTTTTCCTTGCCAAGAACAAAAATTAGTTTATAAAGAGGTAAGGTCTCTGTGACTGCTAGAGAAAGAAATGCTTAATGAATCCAAGACTACTTAAAATATTTACATCCTAAATAAGAACTTACTGTGGCGGTGGTTGAGGTGACAAGATAGCCGACCACATGCTTTTTTTGTCTCCCTTCCAGGAAAGTGGAGATTAGAAGCCCAAACCACCAAAGACACAACCACAAAAAGAAATTTAACTCATCTATGAGAATAAACCCAGAGAAAAACATTTTAGAGCATCCATACAAAATGGGGACATAACAGCTGTGATGTAACCAATCCTCTTTAATCCAAACTATTAAAAATGTGAATTTACCACATTTACCTATGCCCATGCAGAGAGCTCTAACTAGCAATCTTCCTAGTTTGGGAAAAGTAGAGAGAGGGGTGGGGGTAGGGGGTTTGCTTAAAAGAGAAAAGTTAATTGCTAATCACATGCAACTGTGGTGAGTCCCCGTCTCTCAGCAGCTCTCACCTCTATAGCAGAGGCATTTACCACTCACCTGTAGCACTGTACCCTTAGCTAGAGAAACGGTGAAGCTGGCACTGAATTGAGCCCACTTTGAGCTGGATATTAATTTCCAGGAGTCTTTTTTCTCCACTTATGCTAGATATTTTCCTCATACTGTGATACTTATTTCTCCTTTAACATAGTTCAGCCTTTTTTTTTCTGCAGACAATTCTGTTATTTCTGCAAAGGTGGTGTGCAGATGTACTCAGGTTGCTAGTGCTGTTGTTGTTTGGTCTTTGGAGCTGGAAGTGCCAAGAATATTTCCAGAGCACAACACAATATTAGATTTCTTTCTGTAAGTATAATCAAAGCTACAACGGCATCAATGTGCTTTAATTTTAAAACACAGAGTGGTGCATAATGACACATGTTCATTAAGAAACATTTTCTACCTAAAGTTATGAATTCCTAAAGCAACACAAAATCTATCTGTTTAACTGTAAACATGTAAGGTGTTAACAATTAACTGATCATCAAGAACTGCAAAATATCTAAGAACAATCAAAAGATCAATAGGCATGCTCTGCTTGTGCTACTGCACTCTGTAGATCAAACTCATTTCCCTCTTTTATGACAAATTTAACGCTTATGAGGGTGCCAACTTTCTACTGTCTCTGCAATTAGTTCTTCAGCTGAAGAAGTCTTAAACAAGAGCCCTGGCAGTTGCTCATAAGGTGCCATGGGGCAGCACCTCATTTAATGAGGTTTTCATAGACATGGGGGCAGAGAAGAAATCAAATAAAATCTGCTGGTGAGGTTCCCCTCTCCTCTAAGCTTTAAAATTTATTTATTTATTTCTAATAAGGGACACACTTGCTACAGGAAATGATTGTTAATAAATATTTGCAGCCTAGATGTTTCCTGTAGATCCTTAGCAAATGTTCCAGCCCTAGAGGAAGAGAATTTTTTTTTTCGCTTTTAAAATAACCTTGCTTATGCACAGTCCTTGGCTATGTCCATTAAAGTGCTTTCTAGCTCTTGCTACTTATGAGTCCTACTAACTTGTTGGAGGAATTGCTCCTCAGAAAACACTACCAGTGCATGCTGAGCCCGCACTGTTCTTTGCTATCCAAAGTAGCACATGAAAAACTCTCAGCTTTTCACAGATTTAGCACGTATGGTTCTGCACATGCACATTCTCGCAGAAAGCAGGAAGATCAACATGAAACTCATTGAGGCACCACCAAAGAGCAAAGAAGAAACACCTGGAAAGGACCCACAGGTAAAGAAAGAAAGCCGTGCTGTTACCAAACGCTACAGCAATAAAGCAAAATCACAGCAAATAGCATGAAAAGCTCTCTACTTGTTCTCCTCTATTTATTCAGAGTGGTCATACATGTTAATAAAATTTCTGCTAACTTATCTGCAATACGAAGAAGGCAAATGCAGATAACTGAAAAGATATCACTCACTATTCCAGCTTTAAGATTACTCCAGGAGAAAGTACATCTCACTTAGGGGATTCCAGGTTGTCACCAATGCCTTATTTTTTATAGCTATGTCTTTGCCAAGCCATTTAAAAGCTACCTTGCTATTTTGCACACTGCTGACACCTTCCCATCCTTCACATTTCACTCCACTACTCCCCTTTTGTATTATACACCAAAACACAGGCCTCTTAAATAACTCATCCAAAAGAAGAGGCACTCTAATATTGCTTACATGGCTTCACACTGTTACCTTTTGCTTTTACTTGTCATTCTCTTTGAATCCCCTCTTGATACGGTACATTGGGACGTGGATATCCTCCACATGCAGCATGATTCATTAGGAGTATATGGCTCTGCTTCCAACACAAAAACGCTTTTAGAAGATCTCCAGGTTCATTGACTCACTGTTTCTCACCAGAAGGCTGCTTTAAACACTGTTTTTCTTATTTTTTACATGCTGGAGATGTATTTCCCTGCATCCCTAGCTCTGAAGTCAAGCAGTGTGTTGTTAAAGGCTTTTGGAGTAAGCATTGGCCTAAAGTAAAATGAGCCTTTGCTAAAATGTTACCAGGGCTGTTGTCTGCATTCTGCCTTCTTGTACTCAGAAAGAGCATTTGAATCAGTTTTATGAATTTTATGAATTAATTTAAACAAATTCTGACTATCTCTTGATCGGAAAAATACCTGAAAACAGCTTTCTAGATGTGAGCGACCATAGCAACCTAACCAGGCTAAAGCAAGTAAAAAGAGATAAAAGGACCAAGTAAAATAGTACTGATACTGAGTAAAATAATACTGTTTAGAAGGTAAGAGTATGTACGTAAGGATTTTTTTATATATATAAGTATGGATTTTTAAAACAACTAGTGGCAGAAAATCCTCACAGCTGGTAGAAATTTCAGTGCAAGCAGATCTTGAACTTCTGTCACCTGACAAGTCAATGAGACGTTTACAAAACTCTATTGGATCCAGTTACTTTCATTTGCAAAGGAAAATACCTGCCCTGAAGGAAAGTTTTCTAGAATGTAGTATCTGCTTGATGATGAGTAGCCTTGAGGAAGATTTTGCTGAGGCTCTGTCCCAGAGAAAAGATGTAATTATCTGCAGAGCAAAGTGTCTGAATGAGGGTCGCATAGAGGGAGAAGGAAACGATGGCCACTCACTAGAGGACAGCTTGTTTTGGCAGGGTGCTAACTCGAGGTTAGCTTAAAGCTCCCCTGACACTACACTGTTAATCCTTATTAAAGCATTGCCAGCAGTGAATAATAGTATTTGGTTCCGTAGTCCTTATGCTACCAAAAAACAAACACACCTGAAAATCCTCAAGAAGGGCAAGATTTGCAGCAGGTGTATTTGTCTAGAATTAGCTGAGCTGTCTCTTCACTGCTGTTGTCACCATTTCCAAACAAGGGGTTTTCTAAGGGACAGGTTATTAAAAGGTAACGATCACACAAAGCTTTGCATAGGCAGTGAAGCTGTTCATTATCCTGCTTATTTTTTGCAAGTTTGCTATTGCATATGAAGAGTATAGGCATTCACATAAAAGCCAATATATGCATAAACTCTAAAAATATCATTATTTTGTTGCTGCAAATAACTGAGAACAGATCTAGATTGGCAAATCTAGATGTAGCACATACTGTATGCTTCCTCGCTCATGCTATAACCTGTCATAAGTTTCATTCCTGCAAAAATTTGTATTTTTAGAAATATGAAAATGTTCATTTAAGTCATACTGACTTATGTTTCTCCTTTGTGAGAGCACAAATTTGATGTAAAACAGACATCTGCTCGAAAATACTAAAACCTGTCTCTCAAAATAGAAGAATGGGATCTATGCCTCCCTTAAGGTTCTGGGAACACCCATAACCATCATAGCAATTAGGACAAAAATGGTTATCCAAGGAGGAGTTAGTGTGAATTAGGACCAAAAAAAAAGATTTCTAGTACAGCCAACCCACCAGATCTTCTTGACAGTAACAAAATATGCAAGGTAATAAAAAATCACAAGTTTTTAAAATAATCTTTTCACCTCAAGATGATGGAAGCTGTAAAATATGACCCAGTACACTTAAAACTGCATTTTAAGTCACATGTTTCCAAATTTTTGAATTGCTAAGATTATTGCTATCTTTTAAAATCCTTCATCATTTCTTTCTTTCTTTCTTCAGAACAGAATCTGCAAATTCTTGACATATTACAGCCAAGCAGTCTCTAGTATTATTGGTTCTTGGAAACTACTACTAAAATTACTTCTCAGAAAAGTATATACTTAAAATATATATATATTTGAATGGAATTACAAAGTTCAAAGACTAAAGTAGACATGAGCAGCATGAAAAGTACCCAGATGTGATAAATTCAGAGTAACATGAAAAGCAGCCATAATTAGAGAAACAAGCATTGCACGAAAAATGATAGCATCTATTGCAACGTAGACACCCAATTTGACTAAAATGGCAAATTAAATTTTAAAATGGTGGCATATTTTCTCTGAAAAATAAATAAACATTAGTCTAAATGTAGGAACCCGAGTAAACAAGTCAGAGTGGCAGTATTAGCGCATTTTGAAAACTACAGGATTTTTAGAAATAGAAGAAATTGTCTTCCTTCTGCTTTGATGTACATCAGTGAGGGCTTCAGAGCAGTTATAACTTAGCTTTAAAGGCAATTCAGTAACTGAATGTGTCATTCACAAAACTGCAAGATGAGTGATAACTGCATGCTGCAGGAGACCAGTGGTTTAATTCATCTCTGGGTTTCCATTAAATTCAATAACTAAATTCAGCACATCCACAGGACATATTTGAAATGAGGCACAATCTTGTCATCTTCTTTGTAATATATCGGTAAAGGAGAGAGAAATGTCTAAAAGCTGTGGATTCCAAGGGATAGTAAATACTTTTATCGCAAAACCTTTAGTGAGTGACAACACAAGACACCAAAAATATTTGCAGAAAATGAGAATGCATTTTTTTTCCCGGAATATTTGTAAATATTTAAAGTTAGGAAACCACTATAGTAATTTATTGGTGATTGTAAGAGTAGAAGAATTTTCTCTCTCAAAAAAAAATGTTGCTCTGTTTGACAAATAATAATCAGTCACTCCAAATTAATAATCCTAACTGGACATATTTATCACTATAATGCATCTCTGATTCAAAAGAAAAATCTTTACATTTTAAAAAAAACCCCACTTTACATGTAAATGCATCTTTTTTCTTAAGTCATAATGCAGAGCTATTACTGTAGCTCAGTAGAAACAAATACTGGCCAGTTTCCTTTGCAAAATACTTAGGCAGGATGGAACCCAAAGGAGTCACTCAGCCCCTGTGACAAAATTCATAACAAAAGAACAAAAGACAAAAACAGGCAGGGGCAGAAAGGGACGGGACAACCCTTGGGATGGGACAGTTGAGGAGGAAAGGGAGCATCTGGCCCCCCCACAAGGATGCTGTCCGAGTGCTCTAACTTCACACAAAAGTGAGAGGTGGAAAACCCCAGATGGCCTCTAGACGCAACGGCTGAATATCATCTTAGTGAGAAAAGCATTTTCAGAGGTGACCGCCCTGCACCAGGCTATTCACAAATTAGCTGCCTAGAACAAAGAAGAAAAGGAAGAAAAAGCAGAAGAAAAGAGGAAGAAAAGAAGAGGGAAAATACATATCGGTGTACACACAGCTCTGGAAGAAACAGCAGATTTCTTGTTACTGTTGAAATAGATTAAAATTTTGGGTTTTGCCTAATTAGACTAAGAAATATTTCACTCTTCATACTAAAAAGTACGGTTTATGATAACCATAACTATGATTATGATTTTCTTCTGATTTTTCACTCCTCATGATGCCTGTAAAATTGGAATCAAAGTTTCTTTTTTTTTTTCTAATATTGGAGATATAGAGGTTATCCATATATGACTTCAGTTTCTTCTGATACTTGCAGAGACCTGCCCTCCAAACTCATGTAGTTCATCAGTATCTTCTCCATTACAATGTTATTTGTTTTAGTGCTGATTACTTAACATCATGGCAAAATGAGAAGCTTGAACACAACAATTTTCTGGGGAACCAAATGAGATTGATTTGATTAGAAAATCTTGGTTAACATTAATTTTCTATCCCCAGATATGATTAGAAATTATTTTTTTTAATTTTAGCTAAGTTCATAATATAACACCACAATTACTGGGTAAGACTCCCCATGAAGACTTCCTGTAAAGTTTATTTAACACGTATGCAAACTAAGTGATTAACAACACTTAGAATGTAAAAGGTGTTTGCCAAAGTAGAGGCTGAATCAATATTAAATCATTTCTCTTTCAAACTAACTATCATGATGAGGGAACAACATCTTGGAGTTATGATATAAGACTCTCTGAAAATATCATCTCAATGCTAATAAGTTTTAGTCAAATTATTAAACTCAATGCTAATCACTATTTAAAAATTACAAGCAAAGGCATGTTTTTATTATGTCATTTCAAAAATCCTTGGACTTCAGAAAAGCTAGTAGAAAGGAGATAGCCAAGGAAGAGGATATGATAGAAGTTTTAAAAATTCATAAGTAGATGAAAAAAAAATAGAAAGTGATAAATTCACTGTCCCCTTTCATAAAACAAGCAGACATGTCAAATAAAGCAACAACACGCCTTTTTTTTTAACAAATAAAAGCTGTTTCTTTTTTAATAAAGGGTAATTTAATGTCCAAATGGTATTACGACTAACACAGCTTTACAAACAGTTCAAAAACAGTGAGGAGAATTCAAGGAATAGAAGTCTACCAAGAGCAGCTACACCCAGTGATGTAAACTTCTGATTTAGGATTCCCTGAGCTTCACGTCTCTGAACGGCTGGAAAAGCGTACCAAAGAAACATGATTATTCCCCTGCCCTATTCTTCTGCACTCTTTTTTTAGGTAATGCTATGGGCCACTTGCACAGAGAGCATCGTGGGCTATATTGGTCCTGAATGTGACCTAGCGCAGCTCTGCTCAGGTTCACTGGGAGGTAGCTATGTTCCTCAGCTATAAATAGGACCAAGGTTACAGAGAAGTAAATAGAGGCCAAAAATAGACTCAAGATATATAGTTCTAGGTAATTTTTAAATCCACTAACTATTATTTCTCTGTAACATGAAAGGGCATTTTAACTTTAACCTTTTAACTTGAAGAAACAATCAACAGGGTGATCAAAGTATTTTGCAAATAATACTGAATTCTTTGTTTATAATGCAAATTACAGGAGTTTCCTGTGGCATATTTTCTAAAGATGCAATCTTTGCAGAGAATGAAGTAGTAGTAATATCTAACCAGGAGACACAAACATTGACAGCTATTCAGCTCACCTTAAACCAGCTTCTCTCATCTGAACATCTGCAAAGCTCTCTAGACTTGACTCAACATATTGAGTAGATCTCCCTTGACTATAGTGAGAGCTTAGACAACAAATGCATGTGTAGACATCTATATGGAGACATCTAAATGTAGATGTCTTAATCTGCAGCAGAATCCCACCACACACAATTCACATGTGCCATCACTATTCACATTTAAGCAAGCTATATTACAATGCTTTTATAATTTTATTACCTTCTAGACAGGCTTTCACTACTAGGCCTAATTTAGCTTTTTAGCTAAGAGCTGTTTGGTGATTTGCCAAAACCAAAGTGAGGCATACAGATTGTTCTTTGAGTCGGGACTGATTTTCAAGATCGTATCTGCCCCATTTGTAGATGTTCTCTTCTCCTTAATAAAGATAGGAAAACTGACAAGCCTTGCTATAAAATCTATATCACTTCTCTTGTTATCCCAGTGTACAACTTGTCTGAAAATCTGCTGCTACTATTCCTTTTTCAGTCGGAACCAATCCCACAGTTTATCTAATTTCTATTTTAGGATTGGATTTTCAAAGAGACTTAAAGGATGGAACTTTGCAGCTCCCATTAACAGTGGCCGAGAATCAGGCTTTTAACTCTTCTGAAACTGCTTATCCTACACCCAGCAGCTTTCTCATCCTGCAGCTCGGATTCCCTACACGCATGTAACCATCAACACAAAGCACGGCTTAAGGGGTGTGTTTTAACTTGAGGACCAACTTACCTGAGCATCACCAAACCTCTTACCCATGCCACTGCACACTAGCAAGACAGTCCTGTGATTCCTTGACACCTAACTTCAGATCCCAAGGTAACCCAGGGCTGCTGGTACTCTCAGGCTGCTCCTAACATTAAAGCCAGCAGGGCAGCAGCAGAGTGACCCACTCAGCGGTAGCGCTCCATGGCTCACATCCATCTGGCTGGCTTCTCTCACTCTGCTCCCATCACCTTGTCTTCCAGAACAGAACAGCTCCATCCAACCTGACTAATTGGAGTGGTTTCTGGCCTATAACACACCCTGCCTTTTCCTGAGTGTTTCTGGAAAGTGCTCATCAGTTCAGGCACAAACCCTGCCACAGACCATGCGTGCCATCTAGCAGTATGGATGCTCATGCTGTTTGAGCGCTGGTCTGTGCTCAGCCCAAACCTTGGCCCTGTTAAGTTTACTAATAAAGACATAACCTCATGCATAAGGCAGCTGCCTTTTTTAGCCTGGAACCATGTGCAGATGTGGGGCTCCTGGTGTGCACATCTCACTGAACATTTTTTCCCCAAACCAACTAAGGTAACGCATTGATGGCCGAACATACACTCTGCTAATCAGACCCTGACCCAGACCTGTGACTCCCTCTCCCTGGCCTGGCCTTGGCTCTCATCACCACAGACTCACTGGTGACCTGGAGTCCCAGCTGAGCCTGGCTAATGCCACCAGAGCTGCCCTGCTTGCCTTGCTCAGGAACTGAGCCTCGCCAGGGAGGCTGCAGCCTCTGCCAGCCCCGTTCATCAGGCTCAGCCTTTGGGAAGAGGCTGCCTTCTTTGCAATGTTTCATTCAGATTATTACTTTTGCTAAAATGGCACTTAGTTATTATCATCTGAGAGACAAATACATTCAAACAGTAGTTGCATCTTTCATTACTCTTCTTTTAAGTGCTCTATTTAGAAAGAGTGTATGAATCTTACCTTTTATAATAGAGGCAAGTTTGTTTTTTTCTAATAGTGAAATCAAATATTTGTTCTTTCTCTTTATTTTTTATGTAAATGTAAGCAATCTTTCAGGAAATCTGGGGATCATAATCTTATTCCTTTATTAACGGGTATCTGCAAGAGTCAGACAATTCCCTTCTTGGCACTTTTCAGCATTATAGTTCCCCAAAAAAATATTAATTAGAAAAACCTTACTCTTTCTTAGTTGTCACTTTTCTTTAGCACTATTTACAAAACACTTTCCTTCTGCATTCCCCTTATCATTCATATATGAATATGTACAATCAAGCCTGGATCTGGTGTGAACTTTTAGCTACTGTTCACTCTTCAATACAGACAGTCCTCAGTGTCTTTCAGTACTTTTTGAAATATTGTTTTGACTTTTCATTTCTACCTTTTCTAGAGTTTTATCATTTCACTTCCATTTCAAAGGCTTATTTCCTTGTTAACACCACTTAAATGACTGAAAAATCAGTCATCAATTTGCTTTACTGCAAAAGCTTCCAATTTCCTTGCCATGTCCTTTTGTTGTTCTTATCTAATTTTGATCAAAGACACTACAAATAAAATGGAATACCATGTAATACTAGCAAGCAGCTAATTGTTTTCTCTGTCTAGCTTTCAAGCTTCAAGAATCCTCTAACGCACATGACATCCTTTCCCCTACAATAATATGTTACGGTTCACATCTGCATTTATTATAGGAAAAGAATACTTACACAAAAATTCACTGAAATTAGAAAGTACCTGTAGCTCTTTTTTTTTTTAATAGAAGTCCCTTCCTTCACAGCAGAAAGGCTATGAGAAAAAAATAAGGTGTTAATTGAGGCCTTAGAATGTGTCTTTTTTGAGAACATTTACTGTCAGTTATTCATTTTTTTTAATGAAAGAATTTATGCTGTGTATCTTCATTTGTGTAAAACCCTTTGCTCTGAGTCATTCAGACGATGGCTAGTTTCCAAAGCACTGAATTACTCACCCTAAGTCTACAGCAGTGACAAAAATGTAAGTTTTGAATAACGGATTTAAGGAGCCTGTATTACATTATTCTCATGAAATGTATTACCATAAAATAGACATTAAAAATATGTGTGCAATGCAGGAAATTTTCAGAGGAACTCAACAGTGAGGTGACCTGTGACATGGGACATGTAAGGTTGCTGAGTTTTCTGTAGTCCAAAACCAGTTTAGAAAAAGGTAGTCCTATGATCACAGAACTCTAACCTTTAAAACCATGCCTATTATTACATTCTTAGGGGATACTAGTTAAAGCCTTAATCTATTTTTCAAAACAGCAAAAAAAAAAAAAAGAAAAAAAGAATTTTTCTTAATGAGCAAAAAGTAATAGAGGACACTGTTTTCATCTTCTACCTTTTTTTCTTTCTCCTTCTCCTTTTGGAGATTTCAACTTTCTACTGGTTCTGCTTATTAAATCCAGATATAAGGAAGATGAGGGAGGGTATTCTTGTCTTAATATTCTTGTCTTAAGATCTGCACCCAAAGGGTTTCCTTGTCCTTCTCACTTCCAGGAAGGAATAAGAATTTGTTTTCAAAGTAAAATACAGGCAGAAGGGATTGGGGGAAATCTTGATAGACCATGTTAAAAACAGACCACGTTAACAACAAAATTTTAAGGCTCTAATTAGAAGGAGCAGGCTGGAGGAAGTAGAATATGGTCAGGATTGGTGTTCTCATTGCTTTCTGTGTTCTTCAGAGTTCAACAGGAGAGAATATGCAGCATTCCTAAATTCTCACAGATTTGTCAATGATCAGCAAAAGACCGAATCACTTCATTATGAGAGCTAGTGGCATTATCACTGTCATGAATTAACTTTTTATAAGGGAAAACTAGTGATTTTGGGTACGGGGAGCTTAGAAGAGTAGAGGAAGGTGTGTAATTCTACCTTCTTCCCAAAGGTAGAAAAATTGCTAAAACTTTCATATTTTCAGTAAGTCTTAAAAAAGTAGTCATTAGTCCCACCTGCAAACCACATGGGACAAACATGAAGAGAGAATTATGGCTAATTCTACCATCTCCACAATAGTTTCATGCCATTAACATAATTATAGATGTACCTAAATTAATGAAAATGCTAACTTTGAAGATAAATGAAGAATTTCTGACAAGATGACCCATCGGTCATCGGACCCATATGGCCTGAATCAAAAGCTTAAAGCTAACTGGACCAGCACACCTAGGGTAATAATACCTTTTCTTTACCACGAGGTTTGCATTTGGGCAAGAAGACATGCAGGAATTTACTACATAGCTGGATGCTTATATTGTACCCTACATTCAGGGGAAGGAGGAAATATTTCTGCTTTTTTTATGTGTGTGAAGATTTGGTAGCTTTCATTTAAACAGTCTTTTTAATTCAAAGCATGCAAATGACAATAATAGGAAATGTAGACCCATTTGTCTTAGTTAAGTGTTATGATAAAATTGGGAACAACGGGAATGCTGGGAAGAAGACAGAGATTCAGCAATTTTGTAACACAAAAAGCGTCACAATTCAACCACAATTTCAACTCGTGAATTGTTCTCTCACTGCAGACCTCATCCAAACTGCAGATATAAGACAAATATGAACTCATTACTTTTCCCTGGCCTTTGGAGAGTTTATATATTTGAGAATTTTTTAATATAGGTTTACAAGCACTTTCATAAATTATTCAGAGTTTGATTTGTTATTGGATCTGTTCCAAAAGGCAGTGATGAAACTGCTACTTCAGAAAATGAGGGTGGCAGTTTGGGTGAATTAGAGAAGCTAATAAACTCTGTTTTAATTGTCTCAGTCAGTCACCGAGGGTGAGACAGTGGGTCAGGCACTTGGTAACTTGGGTTAGTGCAGGATGCAATCATTATGTTTGTTTTGCTGTATGTTTGAGAACAAGTTTCTGAGCTCATTTTAAGTTTTTATTTAATGAGCTAGAGAGCAAGACCTTTCATACATATCGACGATTCCGTGATTCTATTTAGTGGCAAGTTTTCTGCAGGATTTCATCAATAACAGATAACAACTGCTAATCCGTCTTGCTTCCACAATTATTTTAAATACCTTGTTAATTTTTAGAGCATTGAAAGTAGTCTATTTTGCTCAGGAGACTGTTGCACATAGAGCAGTACGGTCAAAGAACAAAAAATGATTATGCCTTCCAGCTGAGAATTAATGGCATCTCCAGAAGCTGAAGGAAATGTGTTGGTAACATTGCTACTGCTTAAAAAAAAAAAAAAAAAAAAAAAAAACCCACTTTTATTCAAGAAGTAACACATTGGCAAAAACATTACTTTTCAATGAAAATTTTAATGAGAATTGGTAATACATATCAATATTTCTCTTGGATTATTAAATATTTGCAGCTTTTTCTTCTTTTTTCCAAACATCATGACAGTCTTTTTTTTTTGCCTTTACCTTTGCTGTTAGATTCTTTATACCCTACCTTCACAGACTTTGTTTTATTCCCACTGTTCTCATGCCTTAAGATCTAGCCATGTTTACTCATTTTCTGACCAACCCCACATCACCTGAAGTTGGTTATAGCATTCTACAAATAGAAATTCAGCACCTGAGAAAAGCATGTAGTCTCACCATGTAACCTAGAAGACTGCACCTAGCTCATCTTTTAGTATCTTTATGGAGAGCACTCTAAACTGCATACAGCTAATAACACCATTGCTTCCCTAATATAAGTTAAAAACTGCAATTTCCTAAGCCATTTTGTGCAAATTAAACTTTTAAAGGAAACAGAGAAACAAATGTGAACATGTTATTTTCAGTTTCAAGAAAAACGTAATCCTTCTGAATGAGGGAGCTGCACTCCCTGCACATGAATACCCCTACAGCAGGTGTTTGGAAGTGACTGAGCACAGTAGAGGAGGGTATCAACTCCTTGATCCTGTCTAGTAAATCATAGAATCATAGAATTCTTAAGGTTGGAAGGGAGCTCTAGAGGTCATCTAGTCCAACCCCCCTGCACACACAAGGTCTCCTAGAGCATGTGGCACAGGGTGGTGCCCAGGCAGGTTTGGAAGATCTCCAGAGAAGGAGACTCCACCACCTCTCTGGGCAGCCTGTTCCAGGGCTCTGTCACCCTCACTGTTAAGAAATTCTTTCTCAAGTTCCTGTGAAACTTTTGGTGCTTCAATTTGTGGCCGTTTCCTCTAGTTCTATCACTGGCCACCACTGAGAAGAGGCCAGCCCCCTCCTCCTCACTCCCTCCCTTGAGGTACTTGTACACATTGATCAGGTCCCCTCTCAGTTTTCTCTTCTCCAGGCTGAAGAGGCCCAGCTCTCTCAGCCTAAATCTGTACCAGCTATCATTAGAGAATTCTGAATAGAAAAATGTAACACAACAGAAGCAACATAATGACAAAAATCTGAAAAATATACAAAAAATGTACTTAAAAATAATGCAGCAGCATAATGACACTGTTTTTGGGAATTTCTAGCTTAGACATTGCTTATTCTTACTAACATAATCCTCCCATATGCATTTATTTTCTAAAGACCTCAGACTTCAATCTGCAGCTTCTGATTGTCTTTGAGCCAAGGTAAACTACGTATGTTTTAGCATTTCTGTAGCATTTTAACCAAGCTGGGAATGTGTCTGTGACCTATTTGTCTTTTAAATATATTTTGAATGATTCTTATACAAACACTCAAACATACTTACCAGTTCTCATTTATTGTTAAAACATAAACCTAAAGATATGGGCTCAATTCTATGTTGTCTTATTCCAAAAGAAGTCATTAAAAGAACTTCTCAAAGAAAAGTTTGAACCATTCCCTCTCATGCTCTAGCCTTTTGCTAGAGTCCTGGTATGGAAGATAAGCAGCCTTTTCATTAACCTTCCTAATTTCCATTGAGCTTCTTGAGCCAAAAGGACTTCTGCCTTCTGCCTTGGATATCATCCAAAGCATTAACTGTCATTGCTGAGGTTCACTTAATACTTCTTTAAATCAAACAGTTTAGTTTCTCCTTCATTTTGGCTGTCAGTCATCCTCTGTGCTCACCGAATAAATTTATCAGTTAAAATTCTAACGTGCTACTTTGGAAGAGCTGAAACTGTGAGTCTATTCAGAGACAGTTCACTCTTGAAATCTGATGATCTTAACAATGTTTTTATTCTTGTCTTTCACTTAGAAGACTTTTTATTTGGCATTTGCTCTAAGTGAACTGTTTAAATCCTGAATTTGGGACGGCCCTATCTCTCATTACAGTGATTTATTTTGCTTGTCTTTTCTTATCTTGCTATACCACAAAAACAAGCTCACATTTTTGTCCCATTAGATTAGAAATAACTGTAATGCAACTAGGGAATCACAATTAGCAGCAATGAGAAGTAAAGATAAACTGCTCCAGATTCAACAGCACAACCATAGTATAATTCCTTCACACTGACTAAATAAAATCCTGAATCCTGAGCACCTATTTTAAAGTTTACTGTGTGATTTATCCAAACCAGTTTATCAGGCACACTGTATTTATACTATATGAGTACAATTTAGGTCTAATACAACATGCACCTATTTTAATGGATCTGATGTATCTAATCACAGAATCACAGAATGGTTGAGGTTGGAAGGGACCTCTAGAGATCATCTAGTCCAACCCCCCTGCTCCAGCAGGGACACTCAGAGCATGGAGCACAGGGTGGCATCCAGGTGGGTTTGGAAGATCTCCAAAGAAGAAGACTCCACCACCTCTCTGGGCAGCATGTTTCGAGAGCCCCCTCGGGCTCTGTCACCCTCTCAGGAAAGAAGTTCTTCCTCACATGGACCTGGAACTTCTTGGGTTTCAACTTGTACTCATTATCTCTTGTTCTGTCAATGGCCACCACTAAGAAGAGTTTGGCTCCACCTTCTCCCCAGGTACTTATCTATATTAATCAGGTCTCCTCTCAGTCTTCTCTTCTCCACTGTATGCCCACTTGCCTCCTTCATTTGCTTGCTTTCTGCATTTTGGAAAATTGACATCTGTTTTCCAAGGATGGCAAACCACTATTAGCATTGCATCAAAGAATGAGTCTAGATCCACAATATTCACAAAAACTTGACCTGAGGCTAAAAAGCTACAAAAGGTGAGAAACAAATAAACAACAAGGAAAGGAAAAAAAAAAAACAGGCAACACCAACAAACATATGTCATTGTCAAATAATTATTTTCTTGCTCTTTAATATAAAGCAAATCTATGTAAATATCAAGCTTGGATACCATATTCATATTGATATCGGCTCATCAAGAAGATGGAATTTCTTCTCTAATTTCTTCTCTAAGTTCCACCACCAATTATTATCTTTCTACCTTTCCCATATACATCTTTTACAGGGAAAAAAAAAAAAAAAAAGAAGACGACACTAGAGACACTAT
Organism: Eudromia elegans; assembly: GCA_003342815.1. Lineage (NCBI taxonomy): Eukaryota > Metazoa > Chordata > Aves > Tinamiformes > Tinamidae > Eudromia > Eudromia elegans. The sequence continues at coordinate 729,245 of PTEX01000252.1, forward strand.
TTCATCAAAGTTTTGTTTCAGATTTGTTCCTACTATCTTAGAGCTCAGCCAGTGCAGCTCAGTGTCTTTTTCAGTCTTCTCCTTCATTCTGTTTTGCAAGTAGGTTCCACCTCATTATATAAATTAGCAATAAACTGTGAAAAAAACAAATACCTTGGACAGCTCATTCCAATCTATGCTTGTATGATTCTTTGCAGCAGCAATTTTCAGCCTTTGGAAGTAAAACCAAGGTTTGCCTTCTTAGGGCAAGATATCGTCCAATCCCAACAGCTACTTCAGTTTAACCTACTATCCAGCACAGACTAAGAAAGCTAGATTTTGTCATTGTTGGCAGAAGCTAGAATCCTCTGGGGTTCAAAGTGTGAAAAGAGGATGTAATTACCGGCTATAGGTGTTTTTACTTTCCAGGGATCTGTTAACTGCCAGCAATTAAAAATAATTACTACTACTATGGCAAATGGGAATAGTAATGATAGCTGCTTCTAATTTTTTTTTCCTGGATAAAATGAACTGTTGCCATCTTCTCTGAGAAGTACCAGGATTCCTGGGCAATGAATCTTCCTTTAGTGCTGCTTGACAGAGACAAAAAAATCGTCTGCCTCCAAAGCACGAATTTCTTACACAGTTTAAAATTGAGAGACCAAAATAACTCTGTTCTCAAGTACTAAATCTAGTGAATTGTTTCACTGGAGCATTTTATTCACCAAAGATCTAACTTCAGGAAAACCTCAACTTCATAAAATTGAACTCCATTTCACTAATCTGAGCTGGAACACCCTTACCACCTTGTTGAGAGAAAAGATCTGTATTCCACTTTCCTTGGAAAGTCCTAACCACAAGTTAGCTATGGCCTGATTAATATTTTATTGCTTTCCTATAAAATAGGAGAGCTTCAACAGGACTTACTGAGGAAACTCATTTTAGAGAATCATAGTCTGGAACAGAATGGATCAGCTTTGTTTCTCTACCATTTTGGAAATTATATTACGCTTCACTCACCAATAATGTACATAGTTCTAGCCCACAAAGCCTTTTAATACAGTTTGATTAAATCAATTTTAAAACAATATCTCAAATTTATGGAGAAGATCCTAGTGTAATTCTTTAGTGATCTTTAGAAGTTTTATTTCTTTGCTGCTTTCACTATCTGGTTCATTTTCTGGTTCATTTGCAATATTTCTTGCATTTAGCAAAACATCTGTGACCCTTATGTGCCATCATCTTAAACAAGCTGAAGATGACCATATATTAAGAGTCTCCATCTATAAAGAAATGCCTTGTTTTAGGGCAGAGGGCTGGAAGATCACACCATTTTGAAGTATCTCACTATTACTGCCAACTCCTAAGAACTTTGAAAGCATAGAAACATTTCAGTTGATTCACTATATCAATAGCTAGAAAAAGAATTGTAACAATTCAGTAGGTAGAAAACGTACAAAAATATGGATTGAAAGAACCCTCTGCTGCTTCTAAAATAGCTGTTCTCTTTTCACTTTTTCTGGTATTAGAAAATGATGCCCTTTTTTAACTATGAAGGCCAGTAATTTATCTCCTTATTGACATTTTCAGTTATGCCATTCGTCACATTGTAAAATGGAAGCAAAATAAAGTTAAATTATTTTCTGCTGCTGGTTTTATTATGTGAACCACAATTGCTCCTGCTGACAGTAAGAAAAGTTTACTAGTACTGAAAAGCCTTTAATCTCTTCTTGCAAATCATGGCATAAGCTGCAGGTAAATTAGACCACAGCTCCTAACGACTGATCTCCCTTTTGCCTCAATAGCACAGATATTTAACAGGAAAATGTCTTTAAAAACATACTGATCTTTTTAAAGTATGTTCTTGTTGTTACATACAAAATTTTAAAATATTCTAATTCAAACAAAGGGAAGGGGAAATATTTTCATGTTTCTATTATTGCTGCTACTTAATGTTGATTAGTTATTTCTATGTCATTTGTATGAATCAAACACACAACATCAGGGGTGATCCATTAGAAGCCATTTCTTACTTTCTGAAAGTAATAAAATTCAATTATTTCATCATGAGAATTGATAGAAGGGTGGTGGAAAATATAATATCTGAATTAATATAATATATAATATCTGAATTAACTTTCCACGCATTGACCATCTTTCAATCTCTACTTGTTTCTCTAAAACCTCTGAAGCAGTTACAGAATGTTAAAAGAAGCTCAGACATATTTATCTTTTTACTATATGTGAAACACCTGCTGGCTCCCTTTTCTTTGATGTGGCTTTTTTGGGAATAACTAAGAAGTCTAAAGAATCTATAGGAGCTAGTGCCCACCAGGGCACTGATTTGAAACCACAGGAATCTCCAGGCTTTTTCAGCAAGCACCGCACCAGAAAAAGCTTCCGAAAAAGCACAGGAAGCTGCACTGCAGCAAAACATGAGACCAAAAAGAATATACAAAAGAAAAAAACACTCACAGCTTTGGGGTTAAAAGCCAATATTGCTGCTACTATATTGCTCATGATTTAAATTCAGGTAAGTTTTTCTATGTATAATTTCCTTTCAGGTTACCATAGGAAGAGCCATATTTGGATTATCCAACTTTAAACATTAAGGGGAACTAACCAGACATGTACAGAAGAATCCCATGGTAGCTCTAGTGCTTTCTCACTGGTGGTGAAGCTCAGTGCAAGGCTCTGAAGCAGACTGACATACACATGCTCTATCTGCAGTGCAAAGCGCTTAAGAGCGATCTCACTCAGCACTTGGGCACTCTATAGCGGGTTTCAGTATAGAAAAACATATAAATATACATATATACCTATATGCACATGTATACACATGGAAAATTGTTACATGCGTGGGATGTCACTGTCTGTGCCGAAGCTCACATGTAGGTTGCAATTTACGGTGAGAACTAAAAGTGATAACTCAAAGAGAATTACAAGGTAAGGACCATTCCGCGTTTCAACATCGATCACCAACCATATAAATATTCTAATCTTTTTTGTATTATCTGGATAACAAATAATCCATATTGATTTTGTGTTGTAGATAGTGTTCTCTTGCAGCTCCCATGCATTGATTACTTAAGACAAAACAAAGCAAGATTTTAGCAAAGTACATAAAATTCTTATAGAGGTGAAAGACACAGTCCTCAAGGGAAGAACTATCCTTCTAGCATCCAACTCCCTTCCCAAGATTTGCCCAGATGAAAAGCAAGAAGTAGGAAAAAAATTGATGACTGATATGTAAGAAAGTATTTTCCTGTTTTAGTGGTTTAGAATTTGACCTTCTTCTGTTGACTTGTGCATTTCAAGATCAAGTCTTCAAACACCAAGGCACACATAATGCACAGAAAATATAACTGTCAAATCTTTCTCATTAACATTCATTATTACAGAATATGAGGACCTCCATTCTCTTCTTGTGTGTTTTATGCAGAGATAGTAAGTAACATTTAGATGCACTTACATGACTTGAAGTAAAGAACCAGTTAGGAATGCAAAATAATCGTTTGGACCAACCTCTGACAAATCATCCCATTACAAAATACACCAAAAGAAAACAATATTTTGTAATCATTTAAGATTTTAACTGAAGCAGTGGTGCATTTCTACATTACTGATAAAACTGTTGTTATTAGACTCCATTACTGTTATTAGACAGTTGTTATTAGACCCCATTATTTAGACTAAGTAAAAATGGCTTTATTTTAATCATAAAACCAGAATAAAAATGTATTGCTACAGAGTAATCAGCATGAATTCCCATTTTATGATCGCTGCACAGGAAAACAAAGAAGGAACAGGCCATGCTGAATACATTTCCCAGCAACAGCACTCTAGGAGATTAACAGAAGGGTGATTTATAGGTCTCAAGGTCAGAAAAGATGGCTGTGAACACATCCTGCATAAAGAAAACACCAGGGAATGTCATCAAGTATCATCAGGTGGTCTCTGCACTCAGACCACAGTACTACATCATACACCCCATTTGAATTAATTCAATGACTATTCATCCTTGTGATTAAAAAATACTCATTTACTTTTAGCAAGAAGTTATCCAGCATCAGCTTCTAGCTTCTGTACCTCAGTAGGGCTTTTTCCTGACAGACTTAATAACTTTCTTCTTTCAGCAGCAGAACTCCCAGATTTCAGGCAAGGTTTGCAACTTCAAATCCTATTCAATTTAAACCAAAGTAAACTCCACTGCAATCAAGATGAGAGACAGCAACAGTATGAAAAATCCAGGCTTGACCATCATCTGCCCATACACAGTTCCTTTGGTGGCTGATAAAGGTGAAGAGCTGTGCTTAGAGCTTCTGCTGTGTGTGAAACCACAAGGGGCCTCACACCCACTCCTGAACGTCAAACAGAATTAAAACTTTGGCGGCTTTCACCTCCAACAAAGGTACAGCAATTTGTTGCTGCAGATCCTTGTTGTGCCTTCAATTTAAGGACTCTGACATGGTACAAACAAGAATTTCAAGTAACTATGAAAGAACATGCTCTAAATAAAGTCAAAAAGAGTACCTAAGAGCATTGTATTTTGGGGCAAGAGAAAAGAGCTAAAAAGGGCCTTACCAGGATTCATCTCTCTTTTCATGAATTGTTTGAGTACTTTACTCTTTCAAAGCCGTATTCTGAAGGCTGATCAACCATAAACAAACTATCGCTTTTAAGCAATTTATTAAGGAAACAGTTGATGTTCTCCTTCCTGCCTTTGGCAAACCTGAATTGTTACAGCTTTCTTGTTTGTCATAAAAATAGTCTATGTAAAACGAAGTATTCCCTCCAGAAACATTCTGTTTCTCTGCTTTACCGTATTTTGCTATTACAAAATGAACTACTACAAATCCATCTTACATGGCAAGATACTGAGGTTCAGATCTTATTGGGAAAATAAAATCAATAGATCTGAAAATTGATGTGGGATTGCTAATATCAGGCAACAACATTATTTTATATGTTTTTCTAAGGTACTGAATAGGGAATTAATGATTAGTAATGAAGTATAATCTCATATCTAACTTCTTCATAAGAAAACTCTTAAGATTGCAGTCCAAAAAGAAGCATTTTATTCTCACTAGATATAGATTACAAGGAGACACACCTTACAAAAACTTGCTTTCCATAATTCAAAGCTTTACATACAGAAGCTAAGCTCTGTAGAAATCTTTGATTACAGAAAAACGTGTTAATGACTACTGCAAAAAGATGAGGCATGAGGTCAAGGAAATTACAAATTTAATGCTTTTTAAGTCACCACTTTGTTCCAGTTTTTTTAATTATATAAATACCTCATTTACATAGAACATCTCCAAGACTAGACTTCTTACCATAGCTTTTCTACTTTGTATGCAAGTATTTCACATTTTCTGCTCAGGGAAAAAAAAATAAAGAGAGAGAGAAATGTCATAATTTGTATAATATCACATAGCAGTGAAGAGAAATCAAATCCTGTTCTAAGACCACTTGACATTCAAAGCCCTTCATAAGCTGCTTCCTAAAGTTCCTCTCTTCTCTTTTCACTCCCCCTCTTTCAAAACTCAAATAACTTGAGGTCTCCCAACTTCTTGTACTCTTGTTATATAACTTGTTCTGTTTCCTTCCAGGCAGCTAATACAGCTTTGAAGTAATATAGCACTTTTATTTATGAATACTCACCTTAAAACACACTCCATATAATGTAGTTACAGACCATGATAGAAGAGAGTCCTGTACGCAGCCAATGCTTTGTCCTGATCCAGATCTACAGACACTTTTCCAGCCCCTTTAGCCTGTGGGCTCTTCAACAAGCAGTTGTTTTGACCAACATAACTTAATGACTACACCCTGCCCCTCTTTCAGTGAGCTCATAAACCTTTATTCTAGAGCTAAAAAGCCCACAGAGTCACTACTTCAAATAAATTAATGTGAGCAGCACCATTTCTTTGTTACAATTCATTTATGCACCTTCTAAATCCTTGTATTTTTATATTGTCTACTTAATTTGCAAACCATTCCAAGCTAGAAGTGTGCCTTTTCAGCCATCATTAAAATGCCTGACACATTGTTTGCAGTACAAAATAAACAAACACTACATTTTTCATTATTGAAATTTGGAAAAAATAGCACTGCTATCTACATCAGATGTGAAGACAAGGTTAGTTTTCAATGAACACAAATGGAATAAAGATCCTTACCCAGTACCTCTGCAGTTTTCACAATTCTAAGACAAATCATTATGCTGAGTAAATAAAAGAATATGCTAATAAACAAACAAATATGCATCAATGCATCATGAAGCAAGTATCAGCAAAAATCATGAAGTTATGTCATGTTACACAGTAGAATGAGAAGGAAGGAATGTATTTTCAAGGAAGCATTTCTCTGCTAGTTCATTTTTTGGAATAATTTCCTTTTTGACTTTTTTTTTTGAGATTAGAAACAAACTGATTTCTCTCTTTCAGTTTAGAGTTAATGAATGCTTAGAATTTACTTATGAAATTCTAATATTTTGAATTACTTATTTCAAATAAAAGAAACAATTTATTAGTAGTCCCAAAAGATTATTTCAATATTCAACACAACAGATTTTTGAAATAATAACCTCAAACTATAACAGACTTCTTTGCTACAGAACTAAAAAGAACTTCAAGAGATAGAAGACCATAATAACCTTTTTATAGATTCCTAATACTATAGTTCTGTAAGTTTTAAAAACTCTATTGGAAAATATATTCACCTTTTACACAATACATTTTTTAGGTTCAAAAATAAAGGTACTGCTATGGATTATAGACTTCAGCATCCAAAACTGCTTTCAGGAGGCAACAATTCTATTTTTTGAAGGTAAGATGCAGATTCAAGTTTAAAAAATGCACCCTGTGTTTCTCTTGCATTTGATGGAGGTCTCTCCTGTTTAGCCAGAAGTCCAGAGTACAACTCATCTCATCCAGAAGCAGACACATAAGACAGATCAATTATGCCCTAAAAGTGCTTATTTCTCTCTGCTGACTAAAAATGGGCTGCAGAGGGACTAACTTCATTACAGACATTTGAAGTTAAGTAAGATGAATCCCACTGCCTGCAACTAGCTATCCTGCCATGAGTTTCCTGAACAAAATAATGCTAAATATTTCCTACCAAAAGGATATTTAACCAAAAGAAAATAAAGATTTAAGTTTAAAAATCTAATTCAGTCTAATTTAATTGGTGAGAAAGCAGCCGCAAAAGATCTTGCTGTGTGTTGTTATTTCTCACAGTGTTTGCCAAGAGATCTAATCTTGACACAGCCTGGGACAAGTAATTAAAAAATTGAGTTAGAGAACCCATTTTTGTTCTGACTTTCTAGAGGACAGACAAATACATGTGCATTGATTTCTGAAAAGAAACAAAAAAGTAGCTTTTGAAAGTACAAATCAGCCAGTTTCACTGAAATCTGTATATTCAGTAGGAAAATCAGAATCAGACTTTTCTTCCTGCTGTAAAGCAAAAAGAAGCAATCAGGCAGCTTCCTCAGGAAGGAAAAGCAGCATCTCAGAAATATCCTCTGCTGAGACAATTCCACACACACTCTACTCATAGACAAGCAAAATGATCCAACTGTTTTATTTTGGTTAACAAAACAGTTTTATGAATTTTCTGATCCTTACATAAATTAAGGTCAGGATATGGACTGGATGGCAATGATGGGACATTTATTTTAGGTGTTTGCTCCCTGCCTTCTAGCAGGTGGCAATGCACAGCAGACGAGTTCAACAAGGATCCCTACCCCATGCCCAGTGACCTACTGACGACTACCAATAGTTTGGCCCTTTCCAGCCTGCCCATGATACCTATGGTAGGCTTTGAAAACACTACTTCTAGTTTTAGGGAAAAAAAATCAGAATGTTAAACAACTAAATTTAAAACTTCTTAAAGCAACACCCTCAGCTACATTAAAGAGTGAAAGCAATATATATATATATATACACACACAGAGGTAGAAATATCCTCAAATATCATCCAGTCATTTCCTTGCTTTCTTGTTTCCTGCCTAGCCTAACTTTAGTATCTACCCTACACTCAGAGTTTTAGTCTAATGATCACACAAAACTAATAACTCAAAAAAATAAAATTAGCAGCTGTGCTATATGTAATAGGAATATTGCACTTGGGAGCAACTTTAGAGCGCTTTCTCTCCAAGCAAAAATTCATACTCATTGCTAAAATAACCTTTATGATGCCGACATCTAAATAGAGAAAACAATAACTATGACTATCACTATAGTAACTTTTAGTGAAAAAAATCCTAAATCTATTACTCTGTATTTCCATTATTTTAAAGAAAGAAAGAAGGAAATAAATATTTAAGCTTATTTTAGAAGAACAATTCTATTCCGATGGCAAGAAGATTCAAGGAACTGTTCTAAGCTGTATATTGAGACAACTAGAAGTGCTATTATACTTTTTGTACTTTTTTCTAGAGATGCTGTGTCTTAAATAAAATCTCTTGCCTATTTTCTTTAAGGAAGCCTACGAAAGTCTTCTTTTTAAAGCAAGTGCCTTCAAGATTACAAAATAGCAATGACTCTTCCTGAAGCTGTTAGGCCTTGCTTGCTAATATTATCATGTTTTGTTGCTTGCTTGCATATCTGATTATTAAGACCTTGTTTATCTGTGAGTGTGAATCATATCAACTAAATGATGGACTCACTTGAGGCTAAACAATCCATCAAGCTGATATTAGATCATGGTGGACCAATAAAATATTTGCCTACTGCACCTCATTTCTACTTTTATTTGTTTACACATGTTCTGAGTGTACGTTAGAACTATTTTCTCTATAAATTCAGCTTCTTCATGATTTAATCTTTCTTCCCAAACAGATGTCATGCATGACCGTGCACGTCTGTTAATTCATACTCATTTGAGGAAAGTCAGCTAATGGAACAACAAAAAAAAAAACAACCCCAGTCCCTTCTGTTCAATTATTTATCTTTTCTTGTATGTCAAATACTCTACCCCTGTCTAGTGGCTCACAAATTTCCATAAACAGATCGGGGATGTTTCTCATCAGCCCTTGCACAAAACCTCCATATTACACAACTGGTTCAGGAAGCCCAAACTGTAATTCCAAGAATGGGATACACTTTTTTTCTAGAACAGTACTGGACCGATTTTCCAAAATAAATCGGGGCTGAGAGGGTCTTGTTTATTGAAAAGAAAGCCCTTAAAATGAAACGCAAAGGAGTCTCTGCCATGTTGCTTTCCAGTGCCAAGAGCAAAGGAATTATCTGCAGGGCACACCCAAGTCCCACTTACATTCTGCCTATTCAGAAGTCCACGCAACTCATTTTGATGGCTTTCCTGTGCTACCACCTGGCATTTAGAGCTATAGATACCTGAACTGCTGCCCTCTGCCCCGGGCAGAAGCAGAAGTGATGGCCTTTCTCAGCTGCTCTGAATGATCTGACTAAACCGCTCGTAACACTTGAAATATTAATGTAGCGCATTAATGTAATACCTCCCCATTCATATTTCCTCACCTGTTCTGGAATGCAGAGCATAACACCAAGACATGTCTTTTTTCTGCTGTCAAAGTTATGTGCATATTTTCCCTGGTTATGGAAACCAGAGGGAGCACTTTAACACAGACTGGAGACTTCCAGCTTGAAGAAAGAAAACATTTAACATAGTGTATTCTCTGCCCACAGTGGCAAGAGATACTTAGCAACATATAAGCATTTGCTAGTAAAAACCCACTGCACAGTATTTCTCATAAACTATTAATGCTTTCAGGGCCTAATGAGCAAGTTCTAGCATAATTTATTATTCCCACTTACTGTAACTATATTTGTGTTTGTTTTTCTGAGGAAAGTTTCTGCACATCTGCATTTAGAGTATTTCTCTGCATCAGCATTGCTCTCTCCTGGAGAATAACACAGGGCAGGAAAAAAATTTAAAAAAAAAATATAAGCAATGCTATATTATATTAGGCCGAAATCTGTCTCGATAACAATCAGCAACAGATGCTCAGGGAGAGAGGGTAAAAAACGGGTAATACTTCATTACATTTACCTTGGTCTATATGGCCCTCAGGTCTACTAGGCCTCCCACCAGCCTCAATGCTGATCTACCAGCAAAGCTATGTCCTTCACCAGACACACGGAAAACGAGAACCTTCACTCAAGTAATATTTTAAAGCCTCGAGTAACATAATGACAAAATTATGTAGATAACCTCTCTGTCTGAAATCATCCTTTTCCTCTCTTCACCACTTGACTATTATTTTTATAATTTATTCTAGGAATGCAATGCATGTCATTAGCAAAATTCTTACTGTCAAATTTGAAAAAGAATCAGTCAAGTAGGACACAGAGTTGTAATCAAATCTGGAAACTATTACTATTACTGCAATAACACCATCGTAACAAGCCCTTTACATTTAAATACTGGTTTAAGAGTGCTCTAGGTCAAGTTAAATGCACCGACAAGCTGTTGCAAGGAACCAAGTTTATATTCAGCATGGGTAAGAATGCAGAGGGAGAGGTGACTAAAATTTTTAGCTATTTCTATAATGTCTTATCGCTAGCTGTGGTGTGTCCTATTTTCTTTCCCCTTTAGCCACACAGAAATCTTTCTTCTGTGGAGAGGATTCTTAGCTGCCCCTAGGGGAAAATGCCTAACCAATTTTATTCTATAGCAACACATAGTTTTCATTAAAAAAATAAAACCCAAAACTTAGATATTCAAAAAGGTTTATTTGCAGATTTAAGTTTGCACTTCTTGGGATCAGATTAGACCAGGAATAGAAAATCATTTTCCATCATGAAAAAGAAAAGATGGTTTCCATAGAAAACCATCTTCTCACATATGGAAAAAAAAATGCACATGGATAATATATGAACTGAGAAATTACAGAGTGAATACAAAATCCATTCGTGGAGCATCTGGAAATTTACCTACAGGTATTTATGTTTATTTGTTCTGTGGCTATGTGCTAGTCGCTGTTCTCTCATGGATTACTAAGGCCCACAGATAAAGGCCTTATTTTGAGGGGACAGTTGGCAAGGGCACACACTAGAGACCATCTTTAGAACAGGAAGAACGACCTCTTGGTTTCCATGCAATTGCAAAGTATCAGCTAGTGGATTTTTGGCACCCATCTTGTTTCAGATAAATGTTCAGTTAATTTGCATTCGCTCCAGATGCAAATTTCCTTTCTAGATATCACCGGAAACTTACTCATAATAAAATAATAATCATAAAATAAAAACCAAAGCTTCTAAGTCACCTTAAAGTGGTTTGCCAAGGAAATGGCATACACCAAGCACAGTTCTCCTAGCAAGCACGCCAGGTAAAGACTCAAAGTAATCTGAGCAGTTCTTATCTAGTCATCCATGTTTAAAATCCTGCTTTAAGTATCTTATTTGAAAACAGCATAAATTGTTTAAATAGCCCTAAAAATGTACACAGGTGGTAGACAGCATTACAAAGTTGGTTATTACAGACTCTTCTAATTTTAATGTTGCTAAGCTGCTCACTTATCAAAGAAATGAGTGAAATAAAAGTCCTGGTTCTACAAAAATTCAGAATGTAGCTAAAATTCCTATATAAGTTTTGACTATAGACCTAGCTATTCCCAAGCTGAAAGCAAAAGAAGACAATGAACGTCCTCTATAATAATTTATAACAGTGTTTAACTATAGGCGCATGCCTAAGTATTCACATAGGCAATCAGGATCAAAATTAAATCATCATGATTTTAAGGAAGAAAAAAAAGAAGATTACAAAAGGAGCTTTCCAGTGATTTATGATGTAAAAACAATTAGTATCTAAATACCTGACATACATTATTCACAAATGAAGTATGGTTAAAAATAGATGAATGAATAAACATAATGTAAAATACTGTGGAATAAACTAATGTCAATAAACTGTATATTGATGCATATTGCCAGTTTAAGGATTTTTTTACATATGAAATTAGAGAAAGGAGATGTATGGTGATGCCAACAGAGCAGAGATTCTCATTCCAAAGCCTCATTCCAAAGATTCTCAAGCCAAATTCCAGCTTGCCACATTTAAAGAGTATCAATTCTTAACCCTTTCTTTTCATCCTCCCCTTATTTTTTGTTTGCCACTATGTCTGGCCTCTATGAGCTCATTTATATATACTCTCATTTATATTTGTGATTACTTGCTGAAGCTTGACTTTATGAAAGTTATGTATTGCATCTAATGTGTGTTCAGGAAGGGTCATATTTACGTTCTGCAAGCAATTTCTGATGTCTGATTGCAGTTTGCACAGCAATAAAGGGCTTTCCAACGCAACGGAGACATTGGTTAGACTCTGGTTACCAGAGCTGACCAGAGCTGACCAGACTGGAAAGTGGAAAATTCAAGGGTCTGAATTTTCACTCAAAAGAAACTCACAGGAGATTCTTCGCCTTAAGCCAATATCCATTTAGGGGGATGAAAGCTGCCAAAAAGAGTCTGAGTAACTGCACTAAGCACTTTGCTAATTAGGGTAGATTGACAGTCTGTTGATGCCAAACTAGAATTATATTAGAGATATATGTATATATATAAGATATTAGGATATTACAGGAACTTTTCTGCATCTAACTCCTACATAACAATGATGATAATAACAGTTGCTTTATTGAACTTTGCCTAGAGTAGAATATTTGCTCTCTTTTCATTTATCCATGTACAGTTTAACATTAAGGAGGGGCCTAGGCGCGGCTGGCAAACCACAGAACGTGGGTTTTCCAGGAAGCAGCAATCCTCAATGTAGCAACATCCACATCCCCCTCTACAAGACCGGCATTGGGAGATGAGGTCCCAGCGAACGCCAAAGCCCATCAAGCATCGAGGATGCTTCAACTGGGAAGAATTTCAATTCAACCAGAATATCTTTGCCAAGTAGCAGGAAAAAGGGGGTATTCCTGACCAGGACCATCTTCCTGATCGTAATGGAAAACGGACTGGAAAAAATATTGTTCAAATATTTATTTGCTAATTCTCTGTCTCTGCTGCAGCAGTTAAACATATTCTATCGAGCCAACTGTAGGCCAGCTCTGTTCAGATATTTGATGCCTTAAATCACAGTAAATCCAGGAACTCCAGGCCAATATCAGTGACATCAGGAAGAACTGACCCTGCCACAGCTCTCATTTACACCGAACACCCAAACAACTCCAAGAGAGACCAGACAGCTCTTCATGAAAGGCTATAGTTTATACACTTCTATTAGAAGCAGAGTCCCTTTGTGCAGTGATGAGTTTTCATCTGAAAGCAAGTTAGTTTTATTCTATAATAGATGGGTAAAAAAGAAAGATAACGAAAAGGCAGCCAGGAAGAGGGTTCCTCCTCCACGTGCATGTACAACTGCTTGGTTCAGTCTAGTTGTCCATACACACAGAAAACCAGCACTGCGTGGCACGAGCCTCCCTGCCCACGCCCATTTCTTGGGGTGACCTGAGCAGCCGCCCCATCACCAGGTAGCAGAACATCTCCAAGTTCTTCCCAACTCCCTAGGCTGCTAAAGCAGCTCCCTAGTCAGAGATGATGAAGCAGAGCTCTAAAATTCTCTAACGTTATTCTTGGGAAAGTTTGACGACTGCCTGTGCACGGATCTTCATGCAGGCTGAATCAGAGCGCTCATAAAAGCTGTGCGTTCTGCTTCCTAAAATGTCAGCCATTCGACAGCTGCTTATTCTCCAGCCTCGGCGCCGTGGCCATTTCCTCCTCCCTCGGAGGTATTTACTTTCAGACTGCAAACTCTTTAGAGCAGGTGTTAGGCAGGGAAACAAAAGCAAATAAACAGGAAAAAGGAAGAAGCCTCCTCTGCAGATCATCATCGTGCTGGGCAGCATAAAAGCAAACACGAACAGTGCTAAGGCAACCTTCCCGTTCTGCTCTTTAAATGCTATTCACTTACAACACTATACATTTTTTTCCTGTCTAAAAGCATGAATGATTGCTTCTAAGAATGATTGTTTTATTTCTCTGCAGCTCTCAAGATGGGAATTCAGCAGATCGCATAGAACATTACATTGAACTTCCTTTTTTCTTCAGAATTTGTTTTCACTATTGTATTTATTTTGAATGTGCAATTTTAACAGCTGCAATTTGTCCTCAAGCAGTCACCCGCTGCATACAATTCATGCTGCTGAACTGTATCTATGAGCTGACCCAGTTAATCAAAGTAAACTTTCAGATAGGTAAAGCTGATAGGAGTATTTTAAAATCTTTGAAATTGCACCTGAGATATCAGGAAAGAGAAAATTGCAGAACTTGTCTCCAGATATTAAGGTAAAAAAAGACCACCCTTGACATTTACATAACAGAGCCCAACCTAAAAGATCTAAAAGGGCTATCCTATGCTGAATGTTTGGTGTCACTAAAAACAAGGTCTGCTCATCTACCTAAAAACATGAAGATATTTCCCTTCATAGCTTGTTTTCACTTATATCTAACTGCTTTCAGAAAGCCATGACAGATGTACGATTACCTTTTCCATCCTTTTTTTTTTTTTTTAAAAATTTTTGTGACATATGCAAGCATTAAGATATCCACAAGCCTTCTCCAATAAATAGGAGGAGTTGCTATAGCCTGCAGGGATATACCAGGAAAGTGAGAGAAAGTCATTAGCTGAGAAGCTGGGTGAGAGGTGAGATCAGGTCAGAGAAGTTGGGTAGAAGCTTTTGCTAGCGTCGGTAAAGCACTGGCCTAACCACATATTGAGAATACTGAGCTGTGCTTTAGCTATACTGACCTAAAATACAGAAAAGGGAACCATGTTTTATTCCTGAATAATAGCTCACTGAAGAGATTTAACAGTTTAATAAGTGTCATAACGGATATAGCTGCAATATGAGCAGCAACCATATGAGGTATTCCAGGATCTAAAGCAATATTATACCAAATCATTTTACTAAAAGAAATACCTTATAATACATACATATACATATATATATATATAAAAGACATTCACATTCCTTGGTGGGAATTTAGCTGCATTAATCGAGGGTTATAATCTTTGATGCCACATTCTGGATTTGGAGTGGAAAAGTAAATAGAATTTAAAGACTAGGTTACAAATCACTTCTGTAAGAGACATCAGAATTGCAGGAGCCTCTCTTATGAGGCCAGAGCGGGTCAAAGTTTCATGCTGTGGAGAACTCGTGGGCAATATTGGCACACACTAAACCTCTCCCAGCCCCACTCCCAAGCTGCCTCTTCACAGACAGCAGCTCTATTAGCACTGCCTGCGAGCACGGCTGGGACTTGCAGCAATTTTTTTGTTTGCTTCAACCAAACTAATACTCTATACAAAGACAAGATCAAGCAATTACATATAAGCATACACTGCTCTTCCTGCCAAACATCTCGTATCATAAAGCTCCAGCATGAAAACAGCTGGGGAAAAAAAAGACAAATTCGTAATACAAATTCTTCATCAGGCCTGAAGTTGTGACACTGCAGTCCAGATGAAGAAAAGCTCTTGTCAGGAACAGGTCACTCTGAGTTTACATTATATTAATTTACAGGAAAAGGAGAGCCTTTCTGATGCACATTAACAAGGGAAGACATTATAGTATCTTTAGCCCTTCTAGGACAGCAAGAGACAGGTAATTACTTTTTGCAGCATAATGTGGAGGGAAAGTTTTCATGTGTCACAAATCCAAAATTTCTATCAGTTTTTCAGCATTCACAAGAATATAATCATCTCCAAGACTGATCTTCATAAGATATTTTGTAGAATTTGTTGAGATTCAGTCTCAACAGTGGGGAAAGAGGGAATACAAAATGTTCCTTCACACATAGCATATGTTACATGTTACATATGTGATGGATTTTTCTGCCTTTCATGTAACTTCATGAGTTCATTATGATACACAGCTAGTCATCTGGCTTCCCTTGCATCTTTTCAGTGAGGATGTTTGGAAGCATCCTGCATTTGCAGAGGCACACATACCTGTAATCCTGCATTACCTTGTACTGTGGCCATGATTTCAAGCTTATGTAACCATCATTGCAAGCTGCTAAGCTATGACTGAAAGAAAACACCTCTCACCCACTACAACCAGCCGTAATTTCCGTGTAATTTCTAGCTACTGGTTTTTACACCTTAAAAGAGCTTGTTTTACAAGCAAACCAGATGCCCAGCGTTGAGCAGTATCAGCTAGGAGAGACAGTGCATCAGCAAACTGTGGTTAGTACTTGTCAAGTTTGTATCTCTAAGTATAGGGGCAAAAAGCAGTAAGATGCAGTAATTTCCTAAGCTGCTTTACTTCTCAAAAGGAATAAATTCTATAAAGCTAAGCTCTTCTAATCTTTTTATTAAAAAGACCCCAAAGTTTGTGATGAGTACAGCTTTTTTGAAGGAAGGAAAGGCTATAGGGAACGTATATTCAGCACAGATACAAACCCTCATGAGCAAACTCCCTAAAAGTGGCATCGGAAAACTCAGCAATCCATTAACCTTCATGTCCTTCATGCTTTCTCCCGACACGAGGTGATCCTCAACCAACCTAACTTTAGGTGCTACTTCCTGACTCCAACACTTTTGCTTCTGCTACACAGTTTGTACACCTAAATTTGCAGCATGTCTATATTTCTTGGCATCTCTAGCGTCTCTTCTCCAAGAAACATGGGGTTTTTTTTTAATCTCATCCTTATTCTTCACCTGCAAAAAATGTTTAGTCAGCAGTAATGTAACTGCTTTCCTAATTTTTTTAATAACAACCATGCTGAGTCTAACCAAAGATATATCCAACTCAGCATCTTGGCCATTCAACCATGGCCATCCTTCGCTCTTGTCGTCCTGTCCAATGCATAAAGCTCCACTGCCAGCTTTACCACCCAAAGCAGATGAATCTATCTTCTAATATCCAATAACGCTCTCCAAAATCTCTAAACACCAACCACGTTTTATCAAGACCTCATATAAACTGTCATTATAGGAACAACTTCAGAGATCTATGTATTTTGGAGATACAGTGTGAGTGGGATGAGACCAAAATAGACCCTGTTTTGAGGAAGGGGGGATTTATACTGCTTTTTGACTTCTGCAGGAAGCCTACTTATGTATTTGGATACATAGAACCAACTGTAATCCTCAACATCTGAGCTAGTCATCTTAGGTCCTCTTTCTAGATGGTGGGAATACAGTCAGTGCAGACGACCTCAGCTCCCCTGCCTACCATGGGCTCCAGTGACCACAGATGACATTTTTCTCACTAATGTCTCTCTCCACACTGAGCTACATTGCTGTGAACTGTAACAATTTAGCTCAATCAGATGTTAATTCCAAAGATCACAGGCAACTGCTTATTCATCACTGCGTGTCAAAATTAATTATCCTTTGCTGCCTTGGCAAGACTGACCAAACATTCTAGGATCTAAAAATTAGAAGTAACCTAATTTTCTCTCTGTAGATTGACTGATGGCCTGGCATGATGGTGGTGAGGGATGATGATGTCTGGGGGAGTAGTACTTTCTAGATAACAACAAGCAGGTAAGTAGAGAGAAGTGCTCTCTTTTATTTCACCAAACATTACAGAGAAATATTGTGATATATTCACATACAAACAAGAAAAGGAACTTATATTTCCACATGCTTATCTGTTTTCTCTCTCTTTCAGTTAACCAAATAAAAAGAAATATCTCCCTATAAATCACACCCTATAAATCCTGGGTTTTTTCCCTTTTACCTGTAGAGAAATTAACTCTCTTTCTGACATTCTGAAACAAATATAATTTTAACAGTAACAGAAGGTATAGAGAATCTATTTCAAACTGAAAAGAATATTGTAGAGCTGTCATGGCATGAGGCCAAAAACATTAATGCATATTCTTGCCTTGACTTCAATGGAAGTAACAGATATCAATGCTTTGATATCAATCTGCACATTATTTTTACCTTCTCATTCAACTGATTATTTAGGAATCCCTCTACAATAAAAGAAAACAAACAAATCCCCTTAACTAAGGGATGCATACTACTTACCACCATGAATCCTTAAGGCTCTAAGCATTTAGCATGGTCTTTAATTATCTATTGTATTGATCCTTCTATTTGCTAGCACTGTATCATAAATTACACTAAATCATCAATAATTCTATAAAATAAATATTATATTAAAATAATACATTGTCTATGAAAAGTTCCAAATGAATTCAATTGGAAATTCAGGCAATCTTATCTACTGAACAGATGGTAACTGTGTTAATTCCCCTACTTTCCTCATCCAATCTGCTCCGAGCCTCACCTGACTTTTGATCCAAATGCTACCAAAGTCAACGGGAAGACTAGCACTAACTTCAGGGAGCCGCAGCTAAATCCAGGGATTCCTACAAGATGCAAAATTTCAGCCTCTCCAGGATGGCCGACAACAGCATGACAGGTCTGTAAATTTTGTTATGGTAGCCTCTATCCAATGAGGATTAAACTAAGACCTACCTTTTTACTACTGCCCCTGAGCAGCCCTAGACAAAACCTTCGAGCACTCCTTCCTTTGTGTTTTTTTAATAAATAATAATTTATATGTGTATTTAAAACACAGACTGAAAAATTAAAGACTTTGCAGCCTTTCTTCTGTACTACTATTTATTTCATCCTCTTGTAAATTAAGAGAAATTATTCTAACCAACTGTATGGCAAGTCCTTGCCTTTGTAACTTCTTTCATGTGTACAGCATTAATCACATGCAGTTCCTACCTCATGCCTGAATTATTTTTCCAGCTGTTAAACATACATGCCATACTTTGTGAAAGTCCTATAAATAACACGCAACATTACTTAAAGGCCTTTAAGTTAAGTTTCTCTCAACCATATTTAAAATTAGCCTATAACTATTACAAAATGTAACATATTGTCTTTGCTTCCTGTGGGTGCCGGGGACTCACAGTTGCTGTTTCAGAAGAAACTTTCATGTTCATGAGCTCAAGTGCAACAGACTTGTCTTTTTGTTAATGAAAAGCTAAGATTACTGATATTTGACTTAATGATATTTTCTATGGAATGACTTGATTACAGATTTGAAGCACCTTTTTCTTACATGGTGCATGGAACAGCCGTTTCTAGAAATTTCCACAGCATATTAATGTGCTAATTTAAGACCAAAATGCAGACTAGAAAATGTGATTATGAGATCTATTAGCTATTAGCATATTTTGCAAAATTATACTTGTATTCACTGAAAGTTAGAAGCATCATTCCACATATTAGAGGTCAATGTGAAGTCACTGTAACAAGCATACATTTATTTTCTACTGTGAAGCACTGGTATATTTGGATGAATAAAGAATATGACAAACAGTGTTGACTATTTCTTTGCCACAGGAACAAAATACCCAAACCTTCAGAGGAATTTAGCATGTATTGTTTGCAAATTACTTTATAAGATATTTTAACAAGAATGTTCCGTAATCTCAAATTTACTGTGTCTTACAAGCAAGTAAAGATTAATTTAGATATTAAGTTCCCATCTTTCTTTATTAGAGACTTATGAACACCACTATATTTGGGTACAATGAACTTCAGCTGATTTTTTTTTCTCTGAAAAACTAACTCCAGAAAAAAAGAAATCAGCATATCTCCCTTGGGCTAGACTGGGTAAGACACAGAGGGAGAGATGGAGTGCAGGGTATATCCTCATTTATTTGTATTTAAAATACTCCACAAATATCAAGGAATGGAAGAAGCAGTAGATAATATGTGCTTTTATTGATAATAGCATCTTATAAAAACACCTTCCCATAGGAGTAGTGTACAAAGCCTCATGAATTATACAGGCCAAAGGAGCACAAATCCAGAGATCTATTATTTTATTTAACAACAATTTGAAAATTTCCAATTTCTTAAATGAGAGTACAAGCATGTTACAAAATAAATAGGTCACCAATTGGGTGTGATTACTATAGGGAGGGATAGACAAAACATGACAAAAGAAAACAAACAAAAAAAAGAAATCAGATAAAAACATCCTGTGAAATCTGTAAAGGTCGTGAACTTCTACTTCTGAACAAGCCTTTAGGAAGACTTACTGAAACACTTAATAAAAACAAATCTAATAAAAATCTTCCTCTATAATTAATGGCTTTAAGGCAGTTTGCAGCATGTATTACAGAGGTTTTATAATGCATCTGTATTCAATTTGCAATTAAAGAAAATGGGACTGAAGAAATGAGACACGAAGAAGCCAAATGAGTATCTTCCACCTTCAACCACAAATAATCCCAAACTCAGATCCTCTGTAGAACTACAGTTGCTTCTCCTGTTTGTGTCTAAATATTATAGTCTAACACTGTGCAGAATCTATTTAAAAGAGGCAGTTTTCACTCTAGATAAATGAGATTTGTAACTCAGGTCAACAAAAGGAATAATGACACTCAGCAGAAGACAAAGCTGCTCCACTTCCAGCAATGCAAACAGTCTCCTGCATCCTGTAAAGCCCAATAAATCCGTTCCCCTGTTTCAGACACATCTGTGGGACTGTCAGTTATTCCCCCACCCCAGGCAGAGGGGGAAAGTCTCAGCCCGTTTTCAGAAACCCCTCTGAGTTGGGGACCACTGGACCCCCGAGTTGACCCAAGCCTGCTCTGCCCCTTCGCTGCAAGGGCAGCCTTGGCCACCACTCTGAGGTCCTCGCGGAGCCTCCGGGCAAGGGACAAACATTGCTTGGGTAGCTACAAGACACTGAGAAATATTTTGTATTTGCAATTCACGTTTAGGGAGCAAGAGTCAAAAACCTGACAACTTCACAGGCACAACACACAGCCCGGTGCCTTCTCGGAAGAAAAAATTACAGCTATTACTTTCCATGTTTTCCCCAGCTCTCTCCCCGGCAGATGAGGAGGAACCGTCTATAGCTATAGCAACGGGGAGCGAGGAGGCAGGGACGCGTCCAATCCCAAATCCTTCCCTTAAATCCCTGCACGGCAGCAAGCGCCAGGCAGCACCTTCCGTGGCCACCGCACTGAAGCCTCACTGGCAAATATTCGTCAACTCGTTTTATTTCCTTTTTAGCAAATCCAATACACGCGAGGGAGCCTCAACTGCTACTTCTGTCGGAGGCTCCCTTTGTTTCTTAATGTGGTTTTATTTGATTTTTGTCTTAAGAGATTGGGTGGCGAGAGCTGGTTCGGCTGCTGCTCCCTGCCCCTGTAACCACGCCAGGTAGGAGGTAAACTGCTAAAACACAAATGAGTCTCCAAGTTGTGTTTTCCGGGCTCAGAGCGGGTCCCGGGCAGGTGCTGCAGGTGCTCGAGGCCACCCATTCCCAGCGCCATGGCTGGCGGGATGAAGGGCACTCGGCGCGAGGGGTAGAGCCCGGCCTGGGCCCGCGGGGGCTCCCCGGGCGATTCTGGCACTTGGGAGGTGTCGGGGGGGACGGTAAATTTGGAAGGGCCTTTGGAGGGGAGAAGGGCCCGGGGCGGGGAGGCTGCCGAGGCCGCCGCGGGGCAGCCCGGGGCTGCGGGCCGGGTCGGGCGGGGGGAGCAGCGGCCGGGCCGCCGCGAGAGCCGGGCCGGGGCGTTTGGAAGGTGTTTAAGGAACCGAAGCCATACGGGGATGGCGGAGGAGGGAGGAGGAGGGAGAAGGGCCCCCGCCCCGCGCAGCGCCCGGGAGGCGCCCCCGTCGCGGCCGCACGGGCAGGTCCGGGCAGAGGGAGGGACCCGCAGCGCAGGGGGGAATCGCTGAGAGAGCGGAGGACGCGGCCGCGCTGCCCCCGTCCCCACCGCGCGCCCGGCCCCACTCACCGATGCGCGGCGCGGCCGCCAGCACCTGCAGCAGCGGCGGCAGCAGCAGCGCGAGCGCGGAGCCGAGCGCCCCCATCATGCCTGGCCCATCGCAGGCGGCCGCCCCGCTCCGCCTCGCTCCGCGCCGGCAGCCTCACTCCATGCCGCGCGCCCGGCGCCTCCCGCTCCGCGCGGCCCCGGCGGCTCCGCGGCGCTTCAACACCCCGGACAGCGGCCGCGCCTCCCAGGACACGCCCCCTAGCGGCCGCGCCACGCCCCCGCCCGCTTGACACGCCCCTTCGGGCAGGCCCCGCCCCAGACCAGGCCCCGCCCATCGCCAGACGGCCCAGCTCCCACGGGCACATCTTGTCCTGCCACGCTCCCAGGAACGGGCACGGACCCGTGGAATCGTTAGCGTTGGGAAAGGCTCGTGAGGTCATCGGGTCCAGCCGTAACCCATCGCCACCATCACAAACCCATTAGCACCACCTGCTAAACCGCATCCCTAGGCACCTCATCTACCCGTTTCCTGAACCCCGCCAGGGATGGTGACTCCACCGCTCCCCTGACAGCCTGTTCCAGAGCCAGAGCACTCTTTATGTGTAGAAATTCTTTCTAATGTCCCACTTGAACCTCCTCCTTTTGAGGTCGTCTCCTCTTGTCCTAGCAGCAGTTATTCTGGAGAAGAGAGATACTCCCACCTCACTACAGCCTCCTTCCAGGTAATTGTACGGAGCGACCAGGTTTCTCCTGGGCCTCCTCCTCTCCTCCAGACCCAACAACCCCTGCTCCTCATAAGGTCCCAGCCCCTTCTCCAGCTTTGCTGCCCTTCTCAGGACACGCTCCAGCTCCTCAATGTCTTTCTTGTGAGAGACCCAAAACTGAACGGGCCCCTGGGAGCAAGGAGAGGCCTGAGCAGCAGCCCCAGCCATGCATACTGCCAAGGTATGGCACTGTCCTGTGCTTTCGAGAGGCCGCCATCCCTCTCCAGTTCAACCAGCATCTAGGTTGAGTCCTCGATTGGATATTGCTGCTGGTTGGGCATCGTCACCCGTCAGCATCGAGGAGCATTGATGCCTGTCCACTTCCATACCCATTGATACTATTGGGATCGATGCCCATCAATAGTCCTCAGTTCTGCTCAGTCTCACCTGGCCCCTTTAGCTCTAGGACCAGCCCTGCTCATTGTAGGCACCAGAGACCATCAACACCATCGTCCTCACATGGTACACACATCTGTGGATAGGGGACAGCAGGGACAGGCAGCCATGCCCCAGAGAGGTATCCGTCTGTATGGACCTCAGCAGGCTTCCGACCATGATCCACTATCCACCTATCCGTGGGATAGGAGCAGGGAGCAGGATGGGATGCCGAAATCTCTTCCCACAGCAGCCTTCTCACAGATGTGGGCGATGGGCTGCCCGGAGCGGAGCCCGCAGCACTTCCCTGGGGGAGGAGAGCCGCTGTGGCCTGGGGTTTGCAAAGGGGGCGAGCGGTGGCTGCTCCTGTTTCTGCCCTTCTGCACACGGTTGCTCACAGCCTGCAGGGGAGAACTTTCAATAAGCCGAAAGGTCCCCTTCAAGCCAGTGTTTTGAAACACCTGAAATCAATTTCAACAACTCCAAAAGAAACCAGAGCATTGAAAGGGGAGGGGGAAGAAAATGCATTTTATGGGAAGGAGAAGATGAGAAGCGAAAGTGCTGAATCATAAATTATTGTGTTCTCGTGGGTTATACAAACCATCTGGCTTGAAGAGCTCATGGTAGGAACAAGGAGAAAGGTCGTCTGACTTAGCAGAGCTGCAAAGCAGCTGAAGGTAAGAGGGGAGTGAACAACAGGCACAGGGAGAGGGCAGGATGTTTGTCAAAACAAAATATAACATGGGAAGTCGCTGAGCGCTGCCACAGATGGTTTGCATCGCTCCCATGAATTTATGATCACATCCTCTGCAGGTTTTAAACGGAAATTAAAATTCTCGTAGCCACTCTGTGCAGTGGATTAGCAAAACAACAACATTTGTTCCGATGCGTGTGAAGCAAGGTGCAAAACAGAGAGGAAAGGGCGTTCGTGGGAGCAGGAACCCCTTGAGCGCGCCAGGCTGGTAAAGACAAGAGCAAAGTGCCAAAGAGCAAAGAGGCTCCTGGCGGGCGAGGAGGCGCTTGGAAGCGGCTCAGGGAGCGGTTCTCAGGAGCGGCAAGCCTGAGGATTGGCGTCACAGAGCTGGCTTTACTGCATCGTTTTGTACTAGGCTGCACCTTGCAGAGATACACCGGCCTGTCTGCAAGCCCCGGGAACAGACACATCAATCGATATTCTAGGTATAAAGAGCTGGGTTCATGACACGGGTTAAAACTCAGAGAGTTGAGTGTCTGTGTAAATGAGAGGAATAACAGAATCACAGTGTTAAAAACATGGTGCATGCAAGCTGGGTGCTGATTTAAAACCTCTTTCTCAAGCAAGGGATGCCACAGTGCCAACATTTTACATATTTCCTGTATTAAATGAAACATGCATGTTCTGATCTACCAACCTTGCTGGGTTGCTTGTTGTGTGACTTCTGTTCTCGAATTTTCAAGAATTTCTGAACTAACAAAAAATAAAGTGGAAAAAGAAATTCTGAAGGATGTAAGTGACGAGTGAAAATTCCTGCAAACACCAGAAAAATGGGGCTCTGGTGTTGAACTTAGGGATGGTGCAGGGCTCTAACATAGATCTAAGACTTCATAGTTTGGAAAAAGAGGTAGTGAAGTATATCAGTAAATCATTTTGGTAAGGTCATATTTAATGTTTTTGGCACAGGATTCTAAAATAGCAGAGACTGCACGGTCACTGAGGGGATGGAATATCAGCCCTTCACTTTTAATGTATCCAGGGGTGAATGAGAGCCTGCAGGGAAGGAGGACATTGGAAATTACAGATCTATAAATTTCAAGGCAGTGGATATCATATTCAACACGGGTTTAACTGCTGAACCTGAGTCTTTATGATATCTGTGTTGGGGAAGGTATGGAAAACATGCTAGGCAAAGCAAAAGAAGAGTAGAATAATCTATATGATTTTATACATATGAAAAATTTACATCCTTATCCATGGTAACCAGAGCTGAATGGGAGTTGTTCGTGGAAACACTTCTTATTTGTTTGTTTGTTTGAAAATGTGGTGGTGTCTGAGGCTTTTCATGAGAAATCTGCAAGTTTTGAATAAAACTTTCACTTTGAAGGGCTGGAGCAAGAGATAATAAGCCTGGATGGCCTGGACAGCTACTTGCATTGAAATTTGAAAGGTTCAGATCTTTATCTTCAGGTCTGTGGGCAGGCAGGAGCAGATAGACATGGAAGAGGCAAGATGAATATAGGATTAATTTTGTTAATGTTGTCTGGAATTAAATAGTAGGAGGAATGAATTAATAAGCTGGGATGCTGAGTTAAGGGTAGAATTTTGAAAGTTATAGGAAGAAAAGATGCCAAAACTACTGGAGTGAAAAAGTGGAAGGTGGGCTTAGAAAAGATGATAAAATACACAATTTGGTCAAAGCATAAAAACCTGGAGAACAATTTAGGCATAAAAATAGACAAAGGGAAAATACTCCTAATAGTTACATACTTGTAAGTAATTAAAAGACATAAGTAAAATGCTGTAAACAGGATTAAAGCAGTACACAGTAGTTAAAGGGTAAATATATGTAATGTAAAGCAGAAAGATAGCACCTGATGTACATAGCAAGTACTTAGTTATGGAGGGCACATTTGCAAGCCTCGGAAGGCCTGCTTTCCAGTTACAAAGGAGGGCAATGGGCGTTTGAGAAGTGCATATGCACAGCACAGGTACACCCACAGCTCTTAGCAACCCTCCACGTGTGTTTGCACAGGGTGGGATCACATCTGTCAGCACAGAATCACAAAGGTATGTGTCGAGTTTATCCGAGTATAAAGAGGATCCTGAATAAAATGGGATCAGCTATCCAGAATATAGTGTGTATGTGTATATATATGCTACCTGCATAGACAAGCCCTCTCTTAAAAAAAAAAAAAAAAAAATCTTTATTTCCTTTCTTCCTCTTGCCCGTCTGCCCCTACACTCCTCTAGGCTTCTGAGCAGGTTAATTGCAGATCATCTGCCCTGTTAATGGGTCCAAAATCCTCAGGGAACAGCAGCTATCAGGCAGTTTATCTAAGATTCAGTAACGGAGATACCTTAACAGGGCTTTAAGGTGTATTTGGGGAGGAATGGGGGAGAAGGGAGGGAAAAGAGGAAGAGAGAAAGAGCTAGAGAGGTCTGTGGTACATCCAGGCCCAGCCAAGATAGGATTGACAGAACTGAATTTCTTTATGTTTTCTGCTTCTTGAAGATATACTCAAAGCCTCTGGGTGAAAAAAATGCTGCTATTCATATAGAAAAAAGTGCAGCAAGATGGCTTTGTTTAATGTCACTTTCTACTAAGAAATTCATTTAATATTTGTTATCCACGAGTCCCAGCGGTGCCTGTCCTGCCATCCCTGCGGACACGCACAGAGACGCTGGGGCAGACCGGGCACCGCACGGGCATCCTCTGCCACCCGGTCCCTCGCTGAGGACACTAATACCTGCCTGACCACAGCTGCTGCTGGCCATGAGACAAGGACAGGAGGTTCTCTGGGCCCGCGTGGGAAGACCCTGCTGCTAGGGGAGGACGGCACTGACTCCTGCCGAGCGCATTGAGGGTGTTGGGAGCCACGAACTGCCTCTTAGGTGGTGACAGGCAGGACCCTCTTTGGGGTGATCCTGAAGAGCATTTCCTGGCTGCCAAATTTCTGCAAAGGATTGCTTAAAGGCAGGTGTCTGTTTATATTCAATAGTAATGGTGCTTCCAACCACTAGAAAAGGTGAAATATGTTGCATTATTTACATATTTTATTTTGTTTTTTTATGGTGGAACCTATTACTCATAGAATAACCATCTAGAATGAGAAAAAAAAAATAGGGAATGGAACAACTAAAGCGTTCCTTGCACCTAAAGAGGTCCTTGCACTGTTATCTTTTCCTTCAAAGTATCTTTTATGAGCCGGGACTCCTCTTCCACTCTTATCATGCAAGACATTGTGCATAATCAAACATAATCAAAAGACTTTAAGTGACAAGAATGAAGAATTTGATCTTAAAACTGTCTGGTGCCCGAGTTGCTGATACTACTTGGAGTGGAGATTGAGAAGCTCTACAGAGGCTGGGATTACTGGAAATCAAAAGCTGTGCTAGGAAGGTCTCTCCCTAATGGTACAAATACTCACCTGTATTTCAGTGTAGTACTTGATTTCTCCATTCAGTGACTAATTTTATTCAGGATACAGGGAGTTTCTAACAGGAGAAACCTTCAATGGCCTAAAAAGATGTAGCTCCAGGTTGCATCAGCAGAGAGTCTTACTTTTCCTTCTCAACTAGTGACCATGCCATAGTGTAACTAAACCTCACAGTGTTTTCAGCACCCGGTGCAGAAGTCACTGGTTGTCGGTGTCAGGGTTAGTGCTTTCCTCTTTGCAACACTAGCAGAGCTTTTGAGATTTTTCACTGAATTCTCACCGAATTCAATTGGGCATGAAAAGGAAACACTTGCAGGCTCTAGAAGAGGGCAGATCCTGGCATCAGGTGAGTGTCTAATACACAGTGGTTTCTATACCAGTATCTAACCAGCAGATCTTTGGTGACAGCAAAACTCCCTACTCTTGCAACTCCTTTGGTAGGGTGACTAAACAGTTCTTATATAATTGCCCACCAGACTCACATTTTCCTTGGTGTTGGGAAGAAGGGGAAACAATTAATGAAAAAAATACAGAAAAAAAAAAGATACAGTGTCACCCAACCAGTAACACTGACCGAGACCTTTCAGCATCTAGCTAAAAGGGTTGGAGGAGTGTGGCAGGATTCGCTTTAGGAATACGCCATCAGTTTTATCTAGGAAGAGCTCAGGAAGAGCTACCTTTCTGGTTTAATGTACTGTTGCTGATTGTTTCTGTAAAGCTTTCCTTCTCGTATTCCAAACTGGGATAGAAAATAGAAATGTGTTTTCTCCGCAGCGTGTGAGAAGTTTTGCTGTAAACGTTTCTGGAGCTCCGAGAAGCAGGAGTTAAATGCGGTGCCAGAAGGAAAACTCCTCTAGGACTGGGCAAGTGCATGGGTGATAGAGTTTAAAAAAGAAAAAGAAAAGGAATGTAGGCTGATTTTAGTCGTGACTGGTAAGCTGTGAGCTGCTCTTTTATTCCTGGTGCTGCACCCGAATGATAATGGTTTTTATGTGTGGCTGGAGAGAGCAGTTGGAAAGGAGCCTAAAATGGAGTGTTCAGGGCCTGGAAGACAAAATGCAGCTAGAGTAAATTACCTGGGAGACCAGGGGTGGGTGACACATCAACTGGAAACTATAAGTGTGACTTACATTAACCAAAGACCTAAGCATCTGTTTATGCAAGTGCTTACGGCAGCGTGTTTTGAGCTGACTTCTAAGGCTATGGGATCCCTGCAGGGCTTGCTACCAGACCAGCCTCTTTAGTGTGCCCGATAGCTTGGGTGTGGGAGGAAATCTCCTTAATTCCTATCGGAATTAAGGTTTGCTGAGGATGCTTCTGCAAATATAGGTGTTCAGAGGTTTAAACTGAACCCGTATTCACCCGGAGTCTGCTTGGTATTATAGCTGACTTGTTCCAATGCCACTGATGGAGATACCCAGATTAAAAGGAGGGGGCTGAAGCTGTGTTTGAAATATATTTGGTTTTAGAGAAGGAAAAGCTGGCGTGAAACAACCTGCGAGTAACAATATATGGATCCCGAGAACCTGCGATCTCACCAAAGGAGACGAGAATCTCCATTGCGTCTCAAGATGGGAAGACAAGAAAGGATAGATCTAAAATCGAAGGCCAGTTATGAAATCCTCACATCTGGGGTGACGCCATGAAAGGGAACAATGTCTGTGGGGACACGTGCAGGTTGCTGGTGCCATGAGGACATGAGGAGCAAGGAAAGCTCTCTGGCCTTGCACTAGCCCCCATCCACACACATCGGTGCTGTAGAGGACACCCGCTGTGGCTTGCAGATCTTGAGGTCCATGGGGGCAGATTTGGGCCTCAAGATCACCTGGATTCCTACTGAATTTGTTGGTGTTTAGAGTTCTTAGACCATATGGAAAAAAAAAAATCTGAGCGTATCAAGATAGTTTCATCAGTTTAAATAACTAGATTACTAGTCTAATTAGAAACTGTTTCTGTGAATGAATTCTCGGTCTTTGAGAACCAACCAGGCTGACATCACTAGATGTGCAATCAGTAATTGGATTTGGTTGCCATTAATCAAAATTGATCTGAAATAGCCATAGAGTGTCATATTTTAAAGGAGTTCTTTGAGATGTTCAGTGGGAGGGAAGCCAGAAACACTTGGAATGCTCTGTTTTACCTACCTTCACTGTTATGGTTAAGATTTACTACTCAGTGAATGGATCTTATAACCTATAAAAGTCCCTTGAGGTATCCACTCTTCTTGTGCTACATTAAAGAATGAACAAAATTAATGCATTTTATCCTCCTGAAAGAATAGACCCGTAGTTGCTTAAATCACTTTTTCCTGAAAGACACAGGAATTAAAAGTTCTGAAAAGCAAAAATGTTGCAACAGCAACTCTTATATATTATAGAACAGATATTGAACGAAGCATTAAACACCTTTGTTTAATTTCCAACCAATTTTTATTATTCTTGCAGATTCTAGCATTATACCATTCAGCTAAGCTTGAGCAACTGGAAATTACTCAAACCTTAATTCTGCCCTTTAGAAATTAAAAGTGTCTCTGTAACAGTTAAATACACTTGAGCTAATATTACCTAATTTGATCAGACTACACACATATATGTTTCATAACACACCCAATTTTCAGAATCTACATTCTATTAGAAAATGTGAGCTAATTCTCTTAAATCTGGAAACTATTTCTGAATACTTAGTCTGAACATATATTCTATTCAAAAATTAGTTTTTAGGTTGAGACTTGAGCACCTTTTCTCTAAATGTCATTCATTATATTACATATGTATGACACACACATGAATTTACCTGGTAAATTAATAAACCTGGGGAGCTCTGCTGATGCACAGCTCGTTTCTCTGTGGGTGCTGAGTGTGACTTAGTCACCTGAAGTCTAATTCTGAGCACGACTGCAGGATGAGCTGCGCTTCGTGCTCACAAATGCTGTATAATGGGACACCTCATGCCGAGTTACCGGAATACATAGGAATGTCGAACTTCATCTCCCTTCACGTTTGTCAAAGGTGCATTTAAAGCACATCTTTATGCCAATATTTCCTGACTTTTCAGTGCCTACCCTTTGAATCTGAGCTGCTTTCGCAGTGCGTGGAGTTTGGCCGCTGGCCTCCCCAGCCCTGGGCTGTGAGGGTGCGAGATGCAGCCAGGTGGCTGATGCCACTGGCCATGGCTCCTCTCTGTGTGGTTTTCTGGAAAGCCGCGTTTTCCTGACAGACACATAGACACATAGGTGATGATTTGTGGCCTAGGATAATTGCTGTACATGCTGATAAACTTGGAGTATCATTGAGAAAAATACAAGGAGGACATCTAGAATTCAGCAATACGTTTGACAGCAATTTTGAATGCAGAAGGAACAACTGAGCGGTGCTTATTTTCACTTTTTTTTACCTTGGAACCTATGGACGTGGGTTATTCTGAATAGGAAGCAATAGAAGTGAAGCGCGCAGCGTCCAGTGTTGACAAGTCAGACAGTCTTGACAAGGGCGCTCTGAGGGCTCACAGTACAAGACTCTTTGGGCCACTGCAAACGAAGTGTTCCTTTCAAAGGAAGGTTGCTGAGGATATGCTGTGACCAGGGAAGAAATGTGGGAAAAGTTCACGGCAAGGACAGCTGGGAAAAGCGCCGTTATTTGCACTGCACTAGAATTACCTTTGTGAGTATCTTTGTATCTTCGTGAGTACCAGATAATGTTAAGACTATTCACAGGCTTTGGTGAAACTATTAGAAGTCAAACAACAGAAGAGGCAGGATGCTCTCTGTTCTTTGGTGAGTCACTGGTTTAGGAAGCTTTCCTTTGCTCTCTTTTATGGGTTCAGAGTGTTCTGATGCAGCATCAAAGACCAAACACCAAACACTTACTTGGCTTCTCGAGGGAATACTCCCTGCAGGCTGAGCGTTTTCCATGAACATTTCTGCTTTGTAAAATGGAGCATGTGACTGAGGAGTTGAGTCATGGAGAAGTCTGGTCTGATATAAAAGATGTTGATCCACAGCACGCAGTGAAACCTACAAGCAAGTATCAGCCTTGAAGGAACAGAAAACAGGGAACAGAAACACTCTGGCAATCCGGACGTCAAGGCAATCCTGCCATTAGCACCTTTAGTCTGTGGAAATTATGAAGGGGTTCACAAGTGCTACCCTAGATGCCACCTAGAAGTCTAGGACTGTGCTTGAAAGAAATCCAAAAGTTAGAAAGAATATCAAGATAGAAATACACTTTCTAGCAGGCTTTTTTTTTTTTGTTCAATAGAAATCCAGTAAAACTAGAAATAAGAATTGTGGTAAACCCAGGCCAAGAATCAAAGAGGTGAAGATGGTCATCACAGTAGGACTGTGCAAAAAGAATTCTCCTTTTCCCCTCACTAGAATTAAAAAGTAAAATTCAAAGGTATATCTACATATATATTTTTGCACAAAGTTACCATACTTAAGGAGCCAAAACCATGAATGCCCAGAATGCCAGTTGTATAGGAGTGTCCTTCATAGAGGGTACAGGGTACTTTCCAGTTTAGATCTTAGTGAAATGAGCTTGCTGTTGGCATCCAGTGGACACGCCCTGACACACTATAAATTAAAGGCTGCAAGCTGCTTTCCGTGGTCACTAGGTGCTGCTCACGCAGCTCAAGGCACTGCGATCCTAACGGGGCTGACCTGGCTGCTCCGGAGCCAGGGATTAGCAGCTCTTCCAGTGCGGATCAACCCAGCGAGTCCGGGGGCTCTGAACAGATCCCGGGATAATGTCCCTCATCTCCTCATGTCAAACAGTTCCCGGGCTCATTGCAGTTGGGCTGGTTTAACAGGACTTTTTTGGTCTTATCAGAACTAGCCTTTCTGTCCTGCTGATAGAAGACTTCTGAGAAAGCAATAGCAACAACAACAAAATCCAATGAACACTAGAAGTTAGTACCCCCATCTTTAACTTCTTCCATTTACAAAGCACTTCCTTGTTTCATATGTATATAGTATAGTTCTTGAATTACATATTGTATGTTATGCAGTCTATACCGTCCCTGAGTTTGAGTATGGCTGTGGGGAGGACTGAAACATCTGCAGAAGGTTGTTAGCTGTGGGAGGCACACAGAGAATTCCCCGGGTTGTGCTGTACTGGAAACTCGTCTGCTGGCCCTGGAGACCTGCCAAAGCAGGGGCTAAGCCCAGCTTTCCCTGCAAAACAAGTGTTTGGGGTATCACGGGCAAGGCAGCCTCACGGAAACAGCCGCGCTGCAGATCAAGGGCCATTGGCCATCTGAGAGAATCTGGGGACATGGAGCAGAAAAAAGGGGCTGGTGTTTTTGCCATGATGAAAATTCAAATTCATGAAACTGAGGACAAACTTAGAACCTCTCTGCATTTGGGTCTGAGGATAAAGCAAGAGTGAAATGCTTCATGTTACACACTAGAAGTGAGCAGCCTTAGGGAAGACTGCAAGAATGTGACTTTTGCCATTATGATGAGTGAAAAGAGCTCCCTCAGTAAAAGCTTTCTTTCCAGTGAGAATTGGTGTCACACTGTCCTTAAATAGTCTGGAGCGTGGGCTAAAGTTTTTTTTTTTTAATGTACTCTTACATTGGTCCAATCTGATTTGTGCCCTCTTACAGATACTTCCTTTCTTTCTCTAGCTGCCTTCTGAGAAAACTGAGTAGCAAATACACCCACTTAATAAGCAAGAAAGGTCAGTTTGTGAAGCCTACGTTTCATGCTAAGCTGATGCTCAGGTACCTTTTTAGACAATTAGTGCCTAAATAATGATTGTTACTTTATGAAACAAGTAAACAAAGCAAAACAAAACAGAGACCAGGAATATGGTAGGAATAATACTAAAAGAGGGAAATAGATTAGGCTGAAAAAGAATTACTACCTTGCTCTGGAGAGGCATCTTATTTAATTTCATTAATGACAGGACAAAAAGCAAGCATGAACTAATTAAATTTGAATATATATTTGAAACTGGCACAAAGTTGGCAGCAATGACAAACAATGAATCAGAATTTTACATTGGAACAGTTCAGTACCAGGAGGTCAGCAGGAACAGAAGCGTCAGGTCACGTATTTGAGAGCAAAGTCGCTTTGCTGAAAGCAAGGCAGCTTTCTTGTGGAAAGCAGACACGGGAGAAAAAGTTGGTAACAGCTGCTAGACTAGGCTAGTCGCAAGCAATAAAACAGTAAGAGAGCTGCTCCTGTGATCCTTTGTGGTGAAATGTCCACTAGTAACAGGAGGGAAATTCCCAGCGTTTAAATTTCCTCAATCTGAACACATACAATTTTTGCATTTTTTTTTTGAAGTGGAACAGAACAGATGCTTCTGTTTCCAGAAGAGGCTAAGGACACACCTGTGCCAAACAACATAAGAGCAGTGCTGCTGGGCAAATTGAACCTAAATCACAGAGCCCTTTGAAGCTCAAGCAAGACTCGTGCCCGTTTGCTATGGGCTTGCATATGTCACTAGACAGTTAAAGGGGGAACGAGGAAGGTAGATGCAGGGAAGACACTACCCTGGTGCAGGGTTTCTCTGCAGTTGCTGCACAACAGTCCCTGTGTCAGTGCAGGGACCGGGGCAGCTTTGAGGGTGCCGACCGTTCCGTTCCAGTGCCTCCCGTGGCAGGAAAGGCCAGGGCAGGCTGGTCCTTTGGAGCTGGGCCCTGCTGGGCTCGTCTCCCTGGCATCCTTCTTGAAGCCAGAAAACCTAAGAGCAAGTGCTAGAAACAGCCAAGAGGAGTTTAAACCCGGGAGCAGGCAGCAGAGGCGAGGCACGTTCCTTCCCTTCCGTGCAAGTATGAAGGGCCTGGAGCGGAGTTTGCACGGTCAGATCCATCCTCAAAGACATATTTTTTCCAAAGAACAAGCGTGGGGCCTTCTTTGGCTTTTCCTTAGCTCGGAAGTTGAAGCTGTGACATGTGGAACACTGCTGGGTTTTATTTCTTAGACAGGAGAGCAAATGAATATCGTCTTCAGAAAAGGGAAGTGCCTGCACACAAAGCTTAAGTACAGACACCTGGACTGGGAAAAATTAAACAAAAAAAAAATAACAAAAGAGTTAAAGAAAAGACTTTCACAGCACTGCAGATAGTTTGACGCTATTTCTTTATTCAGTACTGTCAGTCCTGGGCATGTATGCAGAAAGAAAAGGGCTAAAGAGGTATCACTACTAACAGGCACAGCTGGGACTAGAAAATTCAGCAACTAGAGATCAAAATTGTTCAAAGGAATCTCTTCAAATCACTTTCCTCACATTTCAAACAATTGCATTATCAAAGCCGAGTTCAACTTCTTGCAAAGGCTGCACGCATCTCCAAGGAGCTGCTTTAAAAATACAGGGAGCTTTCAGAGGTGCAACTTACATGCTGCAGATGGCTGGATACACTGTTCTGAAAGCTAAAAATGAAAACAGAAACAAACAAAAACCCTCTCCCTCCAAATCTGAATTAATAAGAAAATCCTCTGATTTACAGGTTTCCAAAAGATAAAGTGGTATGTGCCTTAGGCAGGATTACCTTGAAAACAGAGGAAAACCACATGAATTTAATACATTGGCAAGACTTAAATAATTTTACAATGAGCACAGAGACTAAAACCTAAAATTCATATCGTTGCAAGCCTGCCACGAAGGCCTAAGGAGAGAGCACTGGCTGACTTGGCCTCAGGAAATCCCGAGAATGTTGTTACTACTGTTGCAGAAAGCCAACAAATGTCACTGTGTCCCAGCAGCTACTGGATACCCGGACTAAAACTCAGGCTGAGATTTACCAGCTCCACTGCAAGCAGAGAACTATTTCCACTCTTGAGAACCACTTAGGCACCTGCCACTAGGAATCAGTAGTTCATTCCTAGCAATATCTTCTCCCAGTTTCTTTGGAAGGATCTGCATTTTTCCACGTTGTTGGTTACCTTGATTTCTTTCAGACTCTGGACATTAGATCTGACATAAGTGTTCCTTTACAAGTGACCACTGAAAGAGCAGCATAACACACTAAAGGAGAACAAGACAATAATGAATTCTCTTCTAGTCTAATATGAGCAAATTTAAAGAATGAGAAGCAGAGAAAAAGAACTGATTTACATATTCATTAACTAACTTGTATAATTAGAAGATTTAAAAGGTTATTACTGGAACACCTGCCTGTTAACAGATGTAGAAGAGCGAAGGCCAAAGAACAGTCTTTATAAAGATGTTGATAGATAAACATTTGGCAGAACTACGGCTACCTGCTGTGGCAGCAATATTTTCTTGGCGCACATTACTGCTGCGGATAATGCCAGTCTTCTGGAATTCACTTATCCCATCTACAGAGCAATTTTCCTGTTGCAAAGTCTGGCAATTGTTTATGAAGGCGATGGTTGTTTTTAAATGCAGGTCCATCATAGCTGGCTAAATTCACTAACTGCAGCATCAGTGCCACTCAGCACTGCACGTGTGACCTGGGTGAACCATCTCCATAGACACAAGGTGGGGGGAATCACCTCAGTTACCTGGAGATATCTAGGAGTTAGATATCCTGCATCCAAGACGGTCCTTTTACACTCTGTAATTGAAACCTTTTTATAGAGATATCTATTAGATCTCCTAAAATAAACAAAAATAAGGCATTATGAGCTCAGACGTTTAATTTATAAATGCGTTAGTTAAGGCAAAATAATTTGCCATCAACATTCTGTTCCTCATCTCTAGGAAAGCATCTGGTTGCATTAACAAAGTCAAATACGGGCTTATACGTCTGCACCATTGGTTTTAATTTATAAAAATAGCAAAATATAAAACATTTAACTTATGTACTTATCAAATATGTATTTAATACTTAAGGCACTTCCCCTCCAGTATACTTAAAATAGAATCACAGTTAATATGGTTTGGGAGGAAGTCCAGGAGCCAATCTGCAACAAGCCCCAGCCCAGGCAGGGCTGTCATCAAAATTAGATCAGGTTGGTCAGGGCCTTGTTCAGTCAAGTTCAGGTTCTACACATCTCCAAGGAAGGTCATTCCCCAGCCTTTCTAAGCTACCTGGTCCCATTCAGTGTCCAGTTTTCCTCCTCAGGAAGAACTTTTTCTTTCTCATCCACAATGAATGTTGACAGCAGGATCTTGCTGCAGAATCTCCCAAGCGGCAGCCCACGGCCTGTGCTCGTGTACAGGGTTATTCCATCCTAGGTGGAGGACGTTGCATGTGGCTTTCCTTGTTGAACTTCCTGGGATTTTGCCCTTATCTGCAGCCTGTTAAGACGCCTCTGATTGGTAACCCTCCCTCCCTTCAGCTGATCAGCTACTGCCGCCAACATGACTGAGGTTGCACTGCAACCTGGGTTTAAAATGAAGGTGATGAGCAGTGCCAGAGGTGGTATCTACCCTGAGGAAGATCACTAGTAACACGAGCAGCAGCTGGAGCACACGGCACCCTTGCTCTTCACGCCTGCTCTCCAGCTTGTTTTTCATCCCACCTCTAGTTCCACCCCTCCTGGCTCCCACTCTGCAGTTTAACAGCACAAAGACACCTAGGAGCCTGTGTCAAAAGCCTTGCTAAGAACAAGAGAAATGGAATCCATCACGCTCTCTTTGACTGTAAAAGGGAGGCACTTAAGTAGATCAGGCAAAACGGTCCTTAGTGGACCCCTCCTCACCATGTATTTCTTCCTGTGTCAGGCAATATTTTCCAATATCTCAAGAACTGCTTCATACTCACAACCCCAGGGACTGACGTTACGCACTTCCTCCTCTCTAGGTATTTGACAAAATATAATAATTAATTTAATAAAAAACACATCCAGAGATAATGATTTTACTTACTCCCAAAAGTGAAAATATTATACAGAATATCCCCTCTAAAAATGTTTGAAAATCTTTACTATTACATAATTTCTATGTACATTTTTATACATTTTGCTTACTTTAAATGTACCAAGTAAAAGAATATACATGTGAAGTATTAATATTTTATACAAGATAATCTTCTGGGTTCAAAACCAATACATCTTCCTTCCTTTAATTTTCCAAAGAACAGGTTCTGTGCGGTCAAGGATTCAAAATTTCATCCAGAAATTTCAGAGATGATTCATACAAGATTCTGAAGCTGCACAAAACAATAAATTAAAGAATGTAAAAAAATAAAGAATTCAAGACAACTAAAGAATGATTTAGCATTACCTATGCATTTGAATACAGCTATTCCCAGTTTCTTTGATAAATTATTCTGTATTAACTTAAAGATTAAATAAGTTTCTAAAATATTACATTAGAAATGCCATTTTTCCTCCCTCAATTTTTTCACATTTCTGCTGGCCATTTCTAGCTATAGTGTCAATTACAACAATCTAGTCTCAATTACTATTTCATTTTAGGCACATTTGATTTTCTAATATTTAATCATATGCCTATTAATAGCACCATTCATTTTCTTCACAGCATTTTTACTTTCAAAAAGAAAATTGCCTTACTTTTTCTTCCCCTCTCAGCCATTCTTCATAATTTTTCTCCATATCTCTAATACTCTTTTGCCAACTCCAAACTTTCCATCTTACCCTTACTGGTTACTGCCTCATTCAGCTGCTTAAAAGCCTACCCACGCTGCGAGGCTTTTTCCTCACACTGCTTCCTAACCAGTCCCAAAGGGCAGCTCTGAGGTGTCTGCTCTGGAGCCCTATTTTGTTTCCTTGCACTTCCTCAGCTGGTCCCTTTCCAGCCTTTGCAGCTCCCTCTTCTTGCGCAGCTTAGCACTGGTCTAGGATATCCCCAAAAGACACAACTGGTGACTTTGGCCTTCTGCCAAATCATCATTTCAGGGTGAACTGCTGCAGAGTTTAGTCTTTGTTTGCAATCTGTCTTCTGCAAAAGATGAACACCTGCTCATCTCGAGCATTATTTCTTCAGATTTGTACTATTAAAGTGCTCTAAGGATGCCCCAAATAAGCAAGGTTAGGCAGTCATAAGTTGCGGGGCACTCGCTCATCACGAATGTGTAAGATGAACTCACCAAGACCTTATATAGCACTTGGCATTTGATGAACAGAATATTAGGTACCAGCTCTCCTTGAATTGCGATACCACATTTGTACCTCCTGACTCTTCTCTTATAACACTAAGGTCTTTCAAACTATGGCAGAACTCATTCAGCCTAATACAGCTTGATAAGTACCATGGGCTTAGTCACAATGCTATTTTATATAATTTTTGTTACAGTTTAAAGCCATTTAAATTAATCAAGCTCCAAAGTTGCACCATGTACCAGCAGCAGGTTGAACAACAAGCTCTCCTTCAGAACTGCTGTAAGCCTCTCAAACAGAAACCTCTAGGTCCTTAACAGTTAAATTGTGGGTAGATGGCAGAAAGATCAAGCACAAAGTTACATTAAAAAAACGAAGTTATTTATAAGAATCCTTATTTACAGATGCAATGAGGTAAATAAAGGTTTTGGGAGGTCAGCTGAAGGTCAGGTCAGCTGATAGTGCTGAACAAGTATCTGTAAGCACAACTATTAGCTAAATTCTGATGCCCATATAGTGAAATGCCAATTAGACAATGCAAGTGCAGAATATTAAGAAAAATGTATGATTTCATAGAATATTAGCTGCATAGAGCATGATATATTTTTCCTTAGTCCCTAAAGCGCTGCATTCACATTCTTCTCTTTTCTTCCCCTAGAAATAATATTAGCATTTTATAAACTGAATTAATGGGCATGCCATTACTCTTGAGGAAATTCTCTCACTATCCAATATGTTGTCCAGGATTTTAAAAGTGCACTGAACAGCACTTTTTAAATAAGAGACCCACAAGACTACCTTAAACTGCTAACTCAGCTGCAGAGGGAAGACTCCACTATAATGAAAAGTTTTGCTTCTGAATTAGTGCAAGAACTCCCTGTTTAAGGGCAACGCTTGAAGTGCTCCACCAGACAGGAGTTTTACTCTGCTGATATATAATAGATTATCTCTGGGTCTCAACTGAAGGTGCTAGCAAAAAATGCTAAATCTCATGGGAAATTACAGAGCCTCATTATTTCATCGTATACATAGGTATTAGATAAGGATAATCCTTCAAAGTGTTATTATGAGACAGCATATTAGGAAGCAAAGAGTAATAATACGATTAAGTATCAGCTAACAAAAAAAAGCTACTACCACCAGATTTTGCCCATTTACGATTAGGAAAAGATAATAATAAAACAGTTCTCAAGCAAAAGAACATATTTTGGGCTATACATAATCATTTTAATTATATATCGACACTAAAAATGGTATGTCAGAAAACAGTAGTGGCTCTGTCTGGGCCAGCATTGTACCTATCTGAGAAGGTACACATACTGTACAAATTAATTAAGCAAAATCTAACTATCGAGGAACTTCTTCATAACCTTTTTTAGCATGAATTTGTTTATTGTTCTAGAGAGAGAGGAAAAAAATTTAACATTGTTGTGGATGTAAGAATAAGAAATGGTGAACAAACGACTTGCTTTGTTCTATAGATGCTCCTAACTGCATTTCAGAGTACTGCAATATACAGGATAAATCATAACATTCAAATTAAATGCAGAAAAAACACTAAATATGTAAAGATTACAATCGGAACAGCTCAGC
The DNA here is from genome assembly GCA_003342815.1 of Eudromia elegans. NCBI lineage: Eukaryota > Metazoa > Chordata > Aves > Tinamiformes > Tinamidae > Eudromia > Eudromia elegans. Next base: position 768,782 of record PTEX01000252.1, read on the forward strand.
TAATGTATGGAGAGGAAATTTAATCCTGTGCTGGACTCACTATCTCACAAGACTCTTTCCCCCACATTTTAAACCTTGCAGCCACCCAGAATGCTCTAACCATATTGCTTAAGCCATTTATTGCGGAGAGGGGTGAGGAGAGGTCAGTGTTCATTTCCTATAGCACATTTATTTACCTTTCAGTGCTGCTAAATTCTTCTGTGGCAGCTTCTTTGCATGTTATCAGCCTCCTCCGAAGGGCAGGTGCAACATCCTTGAGGAGTGAAGTTTTGTGCTTACCTATTTGAAATATCATGATGTCGAAAATAATGATTTAGCAATAAAAAACAAACCTGCATATTTTCATAGAACATCATTTTATCAAAAAACATTCTTTAATAAGAGCCTATATATTAATTTAGATTTTCACCTCCCCAGGTTAAGGAAGCAGCTTATACTTTCCAAGTAACAGGGTAATTCTGCAAACCAGAATATACAGATAAGCCTTTATTAGCTTAGTAAATGGTTTTATTTTTAAAGTCAATACACAGAGATGAAGAGTTCAAAGCTTAGCAGCGTCATTTAAAAGTAACAGGAATTTAAATCCTGGAGAAAGATGATAATAGCTAATGATGAAAATGATCTCCCAAATTTTATATGAACTTGGATTTCAAAACATAGCACACCAAAACGAACTTTTATTGAACAAAAATAGCTTGACTGACCTTTAATTAAAATAACAATGCAGACAGTAGCTGTAAGACTAAAAATCCCATCAATTTCTTCAGAAATAATGCACTCCATTAATTCATTTAAAAATGATCTATATATATAAAAAAAAAAAAGCACAGATAGTTTGTGATTTTTTTTTTTTCAAAATAGAACAGATCTTTGTGATTAGAACAACTACTGATTTTGCTACTCTGTCACCACCAGCTTCTGTTACCTTGTCAGCTTCAGAAGATACCACATGGGACAAGATAGGATTTATGGAGTGGCAGTAAATTACTTGGCTTCCTGAGGAACTACCAGGACTGTAGATTTGGCAGAATGGTAAATTGCTTGGGAGTAGAATCTAAGTGTTTGTACACAGAAGAGGGAGCAGTAATCAGAAGTGAAAACTTGTAGGGTATTTTAGGAAAGTCAATCTGTGAAAAAACTACAGGTTCTATAGCTATACAGAAGTTTATCATCTCAGCTTGTATCAGTGGATAGTTTAATACTATTTAGTTCCATTAAAGAACACACTAAATTTATTAATTCGTAATGAGACTTATTACAGGATCTATGCAGCCATGTTGCTTTGTGGGAAAAATTTTTTAAAAAATCTAAAATTTAATAAAAATTTTTCAGAATAAAAATATTTCAGAACAACTTGTTCTATCTAAATACATATATATGAGAGAAGTATTTTGTTTCAGACACTGATAGTTTTCTACTGAAGGGCAGCGAAGGACACAAGCGGCCAAATAATGCCAAGTCCCTCAGGATTACAATCAGAAAAGGAGCCAAGATTCAATGCTACAGATTGTCTAAATATTAACTCAAAATAGACTGCAGAACCTGATGCAAGATGATTGTTTTTGCAGTTTACAAGCTTATATGGGAAACTTTGGCATCAAAAGCTCTGGCACTGCTACAAAAAACAGCAAAAAGGCCACTGATTTCTGAGATATTTATAAGATTTTGGGTTTACTACTAGAATCTTTGACCCAGGTATGTATTATAGTCTAATTTAGGTGATCTTCGGATCACAAAGGTAGATATAAGAGAGGAGCTTCTCAGAGTACTCCTGGAAACAATCTGGCACAAACAGGAGATTTCTCCTTCAAAAATGGAGGAGACTCTTCTCAACTACTACAAGAAGAAGCTTCAGAGAATTCACTGACTTTCTGTTCAGAAGAACAGCCCAAAGAAACACCTTGACTGAGGGAGAAGCTGCACGGAATGCTGACAGACAGAAAACCAGGATTTGGGTCAGGAGAAGTAATGAAAGATGCAGTTTCTGGAGCCTTGTCCTGCATGAGGACTTCAAGTACTGAAGCCTGGCTGCATTGACTAGAATTACAAAAGCATTTAGGAAAAAGCACACACAAAATCTGGAGACAGCAGAGACAGGAATATTCTCTGCCCAATAGAAGAGTTAAGACCAGTTAAGAAAAGGAGTTAGGCCAAGCCATGGAGAACCTAGGGCTCCTAAGGCATTAGCCTTTGATCATTCAAAATAATTCTGGTAGAGGAATAATCATGCAAAGTAAAATGGGATACAAACACCTGTCACAAATTTAACATATATTCAGAAGGGCACTAAATTTAGAGAAACCTAACAAACAGTTATAGAAAAAAGGTAATTTATCCTACTATGGATAAGTGTCTGAGACATTACATTTTTGAGTTTTATGATTTGCATACAGCCATCAGTACAACCATCGCTCTGTTGTAGATTTTCAGATTAAAGAATTAATGCTGTTTTGGGCAAATATTCTGTCATCTGAATGCCTCTATATTGAAAGGTTTTATGCTTATATATATACACCCTATGACAGAAGCAATCCAAGAAGTGTGTTTAAAGAAATCAAGATGAACCGTCTGGTGAATAATGAGCACTTTCAGATGAAGTTAAGAAACAATCTAGCAGTGCATCCGTTCCCCTAAATGAAGATTTACAAGCAATATATCAAGAGAAAGGGACTAGTAATCCCTGAAGTACCTGAAGGTGAATTTAGTAACTGCAGAGAGTGTCTAGCTTGTACTTCTATTTAGAAATTAAGTTTTTCTTGATAACACAATCCAGTCCATATTATTAACAATCTTGCAGAAATTAATGGAGAATCATTTACCTGACAACATCAACTGACTTCATGATTACAACCATTAAACTGTTGGAGAGAGGAGGGAATTCTGAAGCAGTCCTTGGCATATTGACATTTCCTTCACTGGAAGCCTGAAAACCCCAAAAGTCAACAACTCATGTAAATTAAGAAATATCTGGATACAGAAAATGTTAAATCAAATTTAAATTTCAGTAGCTACACATTGTCACATGTATTTTTCTAATACACCTAATCTAATTGTACGTGTGTGCGTGTCAAAACAAGCAAAACAAATTTAAATTAGGAAGGCTAAAACTAGAACAAATAGTAAGTGTATCAAAGTAAATATTCCCCACAGTTCTAGATGAAAGTCTCATTTAATTAATTGTTGGTTAAAATGAATGAAGGCACAGCCTATTCGACAGAGATGAGTAATCGTTGTGTCTGCAAGCTTACATATGCACACATAATTTCTAAAAATACTGTAGATAACAGAGATTTCCTGATCTCTGTGTCAGCTCTTTTCGGTAGTAATGTCCTGACTTCGACAACTATTCAGTAAATATTGAATTCCTCTAGCACCACAGACAGAGACACTAAAAAGACCAAAGCAGTATTAGAGATAGGCTCGTACCAAAGCAGAGACTGCAGAAGTGATCAGTGCCAAGCACAACAATGCTTTGGACTAGCAGGACAAAAAGCTCCTTCTAATAATTCCGAGAATACGGAAACCTTCTAGAGGTCTTTCTGAGGTCAAGTATTCACCTCCTGGAATCTTAAAGTGCCCTAATGATGGGTGACAAGGGAGGAAAAAAAAAATGCCGAATCTTCCAAAAAAACAGATAGTTGAATTTGCTTGAGTGTATCTAAGATATTTCAGCAAAACATTCTGTGAAGATGGATTGAACACCAGCAAGCAAGATGTGTTTAATGAATACAAACCCTAACACCTATAGATGTTCACCATTGAGAAAATATTTTAGGGCACTTATAAGACTGCTTCGTTTGAATTTTTTTTCTGTTATTTGAGTTAGAGACTGTAGTCACAAGGACAATTCTGGTGTTCTTAGATTTATGCATGCAGCAATATGAAAGATGCATTTTAATAAAAATTATGGGATATAAAATTTTTCTATTTATCTCATGAAAAATTCTTTATCTGCAGTAGATAAATAAATAAATAAATAAACCACATGACACTTTGTGAACATAGCTCCTGTAGTTTCCATTAACACAGTTCCAAAATACTGTTAAAACACAACGGTAACAAACAAAAAGAAAAGTTAGCATTAACTTTACCTGCTCTAGTGAATAATTTATCTCTGCTACCACTGCAGCTAGGAGTGTTGAGAGTACACCCTTGTGAACTGTTGTGTAAGTTGAATGCCAGCACTGGACTGTGCGTAGGAATTCCCCAAGAGGCACTTGAAGAGAGTGAATCAACTAAAACCAAAGAAAACCAGATCAGCTGCTTGAGATCACTTGATTAAGTGATTAAATTAATTAATTAGTTAATTAATTAGTTAATAAATTAGTTAATTAATTAAAACAATTCAGGAAGCTATTATCTGAGGAAGTACAGATCACACTTTAAAAGCTCTTGTTTCATTTTAGTCATAGGGAAGGAATACGAGGAGGAAATCAACAGCTCTAAGTTTGAGGAACACAAAGAGATTCCCTAAAACAATGTTTGACCTACAAAAAAAGACTTTTGTTCATACATCCTGAAAAGTAGACCCTAAGATTTTCCAGAATTATTCACCCATGTGACTACTATCTAATGTCTGCTATAAAGTAAAAGATGATGGCTTTTCTGTGAAGATGGAAGGTTTGAAGAGTTTTGAACAGAATCTATATATTAATGCTTAGGGAATTCTGGCTGAAAGAGAGAGGCACAAATCCTACATCTCCTGACTGTATTATATGTAATTGAAGTTTTTGCTCAGCATAGAGCATAGTTCATTTTAATTATAGATAAGGTTAATAATCTGACTGCTAAGGTTGTTCTGAATCATGCATTGTTCTCCTTAATAGTTTTTCCATCACTACTAGAACAATGCTTAAGAAAAAAAGAGCCCTGTTGGAGTTGAGGAAACTCAGAATTATATTAGAAAAAATAATTTAAAATATAATCAACTGTCTATAGGAATAATAAAACCAAAGTGTCAAAGTGTCAAATTCAAAGTATAACATCATTCAATCTGGGTAAAAATGGATTCATCTACACATGGATAACAGTTTTAAGGGTAGTATGATACCTGAAGCCCTTCTTCCTGCTGTTTCTTGAGCTTACGGGCAACACATTCTAAAATTTTCTGGAAGACAGTCTGAAGCACATTGAGCAGATCTGCCACTTCATCTGGGTCAACATTCTGGGCCAAAGAAGCTTCAATAATCTCTTTAAGACCACACAACAGTACAGGAATACAAAAGCCACCTCTCTCTAGAGACAAAGATAAATGACACAATACAAAAATTTTAGTAAGATGTTCTTCAGCTACACAAAGAGCAACAGCTTGCAAGTGTAGATGATATCACATCTAGCTTCTGAGGCCTGTAGCTGAAATTTTCATACAGTGTAATCAACATTCTATCAAGTACTGTATACATGAAAAAATACAGTGGAACACAGGGGATTCAATTTGTGGATTTCTTCAGGAATCGAGCTTTAATTCCATCTATACTGTAGGCAAAAATTTCCAAATGTGAATCAAATTTAAATAACTCTAAAATGTTATCTTTTAAAATACACTTTTTAAAAAAACCCCCTCAAACTACAAGTAGTAATTGGCAGGTAAAAGCAAAGAAGAAACCCTAGTAATCAGCAGTAGCATGATTCTGGACTGATTCTCTGCTTGTTTTCAGATTCTGGAAAAGCTGTCATAACCTTTGACTATATTATAAATGCAAGCTTAAGCTGTAAATAAAATTTTTTGAGAAACATAATCCAAAAGAGTAAAAGCAACAACTCTCACGATGTATGAGAAATTAGTTAAGTATGAACTGAGATGTTGAAATTAGCACAAAATAACTTACCTGACTGTATTACCAAGAGTGCCATATCTAAAAGGCGAGCTTGAAACTTGAGATTTCCGAGGCCAACCATTATAACATCTTTACAAACTGTCAGATAGGCCTAGCAGAGAGATGCAAAAATTTATCAGAAAAAGGGAAGTTCATAAAGCTGCCCTTCAGTCATAATAAGTAAGAAAAAGAATATAAAAATATGAGGTTTATATGAAGTATATTTTCACTTCTATTCTCCAGAAGCCTTAGCCCAAGTTTTACACAAGAATTCCTACCCATAACACTTCACCTTTTCTATGATACCTAGTTCCACAGTTCAGCAGAATTTCTGTTCAGTAGAAAGTCCGTCTGTCCTTTCCCAAAAGGTACAAGCACTGCGACTCCAGCGGACAAGTGCATTTGGAAATACAAACAACAGAATCCTCTCCAATCCCTACCCATAACGCAGGGAACACCCTAATCCCCCTACTGCTGTGTGAAAGAGGCAACTATTGCGTAATTTAAGGATAACATTTTGAGATGGACATGGTCTGCTTTTTGAATAACAGCTTTTTTACTAAACAGACAATTAAAAAGCACAACCAATGCCTCATTCCAAGATAAAAGAGCACACACCAAAAGGTTTAAAAAAATAAGGAGCTGCATTACAAGAATCTGGACTATTATTGAAGGATCAAGAGGCCTGGACTTCCAGATGAAACGTATCAGTGTTTACACTTCAGTTTGAAGATTAGAAATAATGATGCAAATGGGATTTAAGCTCTACTTATAAAACATACTCTGTGTTCCATTATTGGCTAGTCAAGAAAGACGTCAGATACGTTTACTGCTGGTAACTGTCTATTTTTTTTTTTCCTATCAGTAAAATATCATACTTTTTTCATATTCCTCAGACTTATCCTCTGTTGTGCTCTTCAGTGCAGTGAAGGCAGCAGCAGTGATTCTAGAAATTCACTTCCAGGACCTTGGCTACAGAAGAATGGACAGGGCTGACCTACCACTTCACTACATCCTGGTTTTTGCTAGCTGATTTCTTTGCCTTTTCAGAACTGCATTTTTGTCACAATCTTAACTCTGTGTTAATGTGTTTTTCCTTTACTTAATAAGCATTACCCCCGTTTAATATGAGAGACTGAGGAAAAAGCTACCTACAATTTGGGAGGCCCAGGTTACATTGCATGCTAGAAATATTGAGTGAGGATTCTCGCTTGAAAGTATAGAACATAAAACACTTCCTCACTTCCAAAGATATATTGAAAAGAGTTATGTACCATTAGGTGAAAAAAATCTAGATAAGAACTACTATCCACTGTAGTTTGTCAGGAATTTTTCTAAAGCAATACCTTCCTGAAGTTTGGTGATACTCAAGCAGAAAGTTTTATGTTTTATAAAATGTAAATGATATGACATAGCTAAAAGCTTTTAAAAGAGCTTGAGACTTTTCAAGCAATGATGCCAATAGCAAAACCAAAAACCTATCCTGAGAAAGATCAGCAGAATTTCATTAGTTCCTTGACTTGCCGGGTTCTCTCTAAGTGCTGCTCAACTGTTGCCTTTACTACACATAACATATGACTGGGAGCAGTACAATTTAAGTAGTAAGAGATCTCTAACCTGGATAATCGACTCAGAAATACTACGGTGTTCTGAAAAGCCATCCTCTTGACCACTTGCTAGTATAAAAGGTACAATTTCACTTTTTATCCAAGTACCCGTCTCCTCCAGAAGTGAAAGGTAATCTTTTCCTTCTTCAGAAAACTAGAAAGAAAAAATAGAAAAGTTTTACCAATTTCAGTTTCAGCTACAAATGTCAGCTGTAGCTTTAATTTGTACTGAAAAGGCACAACTATACCTTGTTCTGAAGATGAATACTCAACCTGCAATAGAGGCTGAAAGCTCTTAGGCCAGTTGCTTGACTGCATTTACCAGAACTTGTATCAGTTGTTTTCAGAATTGAGCCAAGAACTTCCTGTAATATCACATTTAAATGTTTTCAGAAAAAACTTTCTAATACTTCTTGTCTATTCTCATAAGTTTAGAACAAAAGATTAAAAAAAAACTTCCCTAGGCACAGACATTTTCAAGTACTTTTGTTTTGCAACGCCAAAACTAACAGAAACACCAGATAGTTGAAATTGTAAGAACACTTGCTCCAAGGTCCCTGCTTAATCAGGTCAGCCCAGGACCACAACCAGATAAGCTTTCCTTATTTCTGAGACTAGAGTCTACACAGACTCTTTGGACAACTTCTTCCAGTGTTCAACAACTTGCACAGTGATTTTTTTTTTAATGATGTATTAAGGAAGCCTGGTTTTCAGACTCATACGTATGCTGGAAGTCAGATCCCTTAATAATGTTAAGCACTAGATCACAAAATTGAGACACTTAAAAATGATAAACATTAAAATCTGACAGCTGCAAATAATATGAATTAGTATAAATCTATTTTAGAATATTTATCTTAAATATAGATGAAACGGAAAAGCTGGTCTTGCCTTCAGGTAGTCCAGTTTTCTGTATGGAAATTACTACAGTCAAATTAACTTTGGATCCTTGCAGACCTTTAGTGCAAGTCAGACAACATGAACTGTTAAGCACTCTTTTGTGAACAATATCTATGGCAAGGGCAACACTACCTTTGCAGCACTGAGAAGTCTCAACAGCTGGTTCAGTTTCTTCTTAGGAACATCAAGCAGGCAACCTCGATTAACAGGATGAGTCAATAAATATTCAATGTAATCAAGTCCTAATTCTGGCTTTGATTCATGTGCTACATGGATGCGCACTCGCCGTTCAGGTGTTTTAGTGCTCTAAATGAGAGAGAAGAGCAGAACCAGTATTTAACACAATGTGTTTAATTACAAGTACTTCCAAAAGGGAGTAAGGTAGTATTAAAAAAGCTCCCCCTGAAAAGCAAAATAAAGGTATGATGCATTCCTGCAGCCTAACAAGTTTCATTGACTTACGCTCACCTTTCTTGGGGTTAGCACATCAGACAACCAGTCACAGGCTAATTCCATAACATGTCCCACTTGACCCCAGCGACATAGGCAGTCTATTAGGGTGGAATATTTGCTTTCACCAGCTCCACTGTCAAGATTTCTGAGTTTTGAAATCACACTACAGCTTTAAAATAAATAAATAAATAAATAAATAAATAAAGATACACACACCCATTAGTGCAGAAAAGATTCAGATGCCAAGTAAACTAATATCAAACAACACTTGCAGATGACTCGAAGCACATTTACACCTTAGAGACCTTACTGTAAGATGTATTTAGAAGATAAAATATCCGGATGGATGAATTAATGCATTAACAGAATAGAAAATTACCAAATAATCAACAAGAGATTTCTTTTCACTGATGTTTTGGTTTAAGATAAATAAATAAGTAAATAGTACCTGAATGTAGGAATCGCAGCAGGTGGCATAAAGGATGCCAGGATAATCAATGGAATGACACAGCGATCATCCTAGGATAAAAGCTTTTGTTTTATGATGTGCATGTGCAGACACATACATATACGCAAGTCTAACAAGTACTGAAAAAAAGCATTATTACATTATCTCAAAGGTAAGCACTTATCTTTTTTCCCCTCCCGTCAAAAACAACTACCATGAATTATTTGTGGTTCCATTAGATTAAGAAACTTTGTAAAAGAAATAATTGTTCCAGCTTACATATCACGGAATGCTTAAAGTTGGAAGGGACCTCTAGAGATCTGTTAGTCTAACTGTCCTGCTCTGGCAGGGACATCTGGAGCACATGGCACTGGGTTGCATTCAGGAGGGTTTTGAACATGTATCCCAATAGCGGATAACAGTTGCACAACCATGATAACATCTAACTCCTCTGCAAATAACTGGTGTCTTAAATCAATATCCATTCCATTGTGAAATATATTTTAAAAAAAATTCTCCGAAGAGGAGCTTAGATAACAGTGGCAATGTAAGTATGCACTAGAAGCTGTTAAAACACATCATAGTATGAGGTATAGCCTATCACAGTCTCACTAGGACTATATAGAAGCTAATCCATGAGAAAGACTCTTTGGTAAAAAACTTTCTGTATCTGTATCCATGAACACATTCAAATAAAATTAACAGCTATTTGGATATTTGAAGAACCAAAACCTTTTCGAAGACAACACATTAAAAAAAAAAAAAAATCAAAACTATTTAAGTAACTTTTCAGAGAAGATTTACCGGCTCAATTTTAGGAACCAGGTCTCTGATGACAGAGATCCAAGACTATTATTCTCTGTGAGAATATCAGAGATTAGTATCTCCTCTAACCAAGAAACCCATCAGAAGGAAAGTTACTTTCTTTATACAAAATGCTTTGGCATGGCTTTCACAAAATAAAACTAGCTTGAAATATGTTGTAATCAACAGTCAGCATAATTCAAGCTTCATCATAAAAGTCATAATATAAAAAAGACCTCCACTAAAAATCCTTCCAACTGCACTCACTACATGTTGCAGCAGAAACTACTCATCACAGGCAAAATACAGCCCCTTTATAAATAATGCTGGGTTAGTTAAACAGATGGAGACTAAAATTATGAAATAAACTGATTTTATCTAGCTGCATGGATCAAATGCAAATAAGTGCGCCAACTAGTATTATAAATTAACAAATTAATCACAAATAACTGAAAAAGAAGCATCATCTTCAGCTGTCACAGCAGCTGAAGAGAAGCTGGATCATAATGACAAGAAACTGTGTTGATGAAGACAATGAAATCATGTGGATTCTTATTTAAAAATTCACATTATTTTATTCTGCAATGGCATATTTTCAGTTACTGATTTCCAAAATGTTCCAAAACATTCCAAAGGTTGTATTCCTCCGAAGATACTACAAGGAAAACTGTTTGTTGCATGGACTATTGCAAATGTCTGCATGGACTATTTAAATAATGGTTGATCAGTCAGACTTGTGGAATTTCAAAAATTTGCCATTTCTTGTGGGTCATGGCAACAGCTAAAAACAAGAGAGAAAACATGAAGCCATTACAGGAATATTTAAGTTTTCTTTACCTTAAATACTTTAAAGTATTCAGGAAGTACAGAAGCAAATTTTCTGATGGCATATTCTTTGGCATCTTCATTGTGATCTAGTGACTTATGAATACTTCTCCAAAGAATTACAATGATCTCCAACAAACTTGCCATGGAGCTCATATCATTTATTGACAACACGTTATTCAATGTCTGAAATACAAACAGATGATATACAATATCCTTTGTATTTTTACAATATAAATGTAGGTTACAATAATGTTTAAAAGAACAAAAAATCATGTAGGGCAAAATGCTATTGGCTTTGTGGCAGAACAAACTTATTTATTCTCAACACATATACAACTCCAGTGATTTTCTACATTAGTTTTTTGTATATATTCAATTGCAAAGACAAATCTATAACAAGCACTGGAATTGGAAAAATGCTCACAATTCCCATCCATTCTTGCTTATCCAAGTTGCTTCAACAAATTACCATCATCATAGAGCATGGAAACACCACAATGGTGATTTTCCCCCTTTTGAAATCCAGGGATGCACAAGTGCTTTCCTTCTGACTTTTGGCTTATCATTAACTGCAACCTCTCAAATTCCCTATCACAGAAGTTACTAGAGCTTATCACAAAGTAAACTTGCTTACACTTATGTTCTCCTTTTCCTTTTCTTCATCATCATCATCATCATCATCATCATCACTATCACCATCACTCTCATCATTATGAAAACTCTCTTTTGTTGTCTTCTGAATGCAGGCATTCAAGCAGCGCCGAATAGTTAGCATTAATTTAGCTACATATAAATACAAAAAAAAAAATTAGATATTTACTATTTATTCAGAATGTTATTAGTAATTACTTCTACATGTAATGCCAGACTGTCATTCTAAAAGTTGGGCAACAGAACCAGACATAGACAGCAAATAAAGATCCCCTATTTCCTGGTAAAAAAGAGATATAGAAAATGATTTATATATTTAGATATGAAGTGGAAATGGTACTTCTGAAATTTCATTGTTAAGAAAGTCTGCAGATTAAAAAAGAAGAGCAATAGTAACAAAGATTCACAGGCAAACTGGAACCAGAGGAACTTTCCATATCCATCTGACATAGCTATTAGTTTAGTGAACAATATTCAAAACTCATTTCCTCAGATGTAAATCCCAGTTATTTAATGAAAGATGCAGGAGCCCAACCACTGCAGTCCTTAATGAGGAACTCTCCTTGGATGAATGTGAAAGGGTTGTTGCCTCTACTGAAAAAATGACTGGCTGAAATACATTAGCACCTATTATTCCCAAACTACCTGTTCATGAATGAGGATTGGAAAAGAGGCAATAACTTGAACTTTGTGCCCAAGTACTCCATGCAAATTTATGGCATTGAGACTGACTGGAAATAAAAATGTCCAGTTTACTTGGCAAAACAGAACTCTTCCAAAAGGCGATTATACTGTCTGTAGCACAGAGTATTGTCACTTTCAGTGGGAAAGAGGGCTTTTTACATCTTCTCTGAGCAACTTTAAAACACTATTGATCCCAGATAATCTAATTACTAGAAATAAATATTTTCACTTCCTAAAGAAGCTTCCGCAGAGAGATCTCAAATCACTGGAGACACTAGTACTTTTTATTTCACTATTTTTGCAAAATAAATGTTGGCTTAGACAGTTTCAAGGTTGGAGAAGAAAGTAAGATCAACCAAGTACCTAGGCTAGTACGTAGTACATGCTAGAATGTAGTACAGAACCTAAGAATCATTTTTGTTTTCTTCATTGTTGAGAAAGCCCAGAATTAAAATCACGAGGATTTATTGCAGGTGCCGAGAATGTCAAAAACTATGAACTAATCATATACTACAGAAAACCTAGCAACAATGTCCTATTGCAAGCACCATTGGAGAAAAGCTTTAGAATGCAATTATGTGGTGTGAAAATGGTATTTCCAGAGACTGTTAATGTTTTGTACTTTACCTATGTTGGTGGGAGCAGTATACTCATAGGCATATTGATAGAATTTTCTAGCTGCTGCTGAATTCATCTGGATTAGAGTAACACAGCGCTCACACCACACCTCCTCAGGCTGATTAACGGGGAAGAAGGAATTGAACAGGAGATTCACAATGCGCCGTGACACTGGCCGTGAATCAACTTCAAGACGAGCCAGGAGATGTTCCATGGAACAGATTTTCCAGAACTTTTTAAAGGAAAAAGAAATTCAGGAAGTTATGGGGAGGCGGAAATAAAAGAGAAAAAAAAGAGAGGGGAAATTATCAACATTAACAACTATTTTAACAATCTCCTGCATCAAAATAATATCTACTAGAATATCATAAGCATTTCTATAGCCTTAAGCTTGTTTGAATCTTAGTATACATATTAATAATAATACTAACAGATCAACTCATGACTGGATGCTGGTCTGTTAAACCATATCTCTGAACTGCAGTCAACTTTTCACAAATGGTGAAGAGCTAATCCTTGGTACAAGAAAAATTGCAGACTGCCTGTGAAATTATGGATTAATTCTGACATGGCTATTAAAAAGTGTAAGAAATATATAAAAATGACATGTAATATCATTAAGAGTTTGAGAAGTATTTTTCTAAATAAACAACAATACAAGAACAATATAAATCATAGTAAGACCTCTAAGCCCCAAACTTCCAGAGCAATTATCAAATTATATATCTTCAATCAATTAATACACAGATACAATCTAAAATATGAGCACAAGGTTGAGCACCCCAATGCTCCTTCTGTCATTCCACTAAAGTTTTGGCAATAGAGGAACACCTGGTTTTAGAACCTGAAATGAAAACTTCAGACAGAAGCTTTCTTTCAGAGAAGTACCACATACCTATAATTCTGCACCCTTCCTCTGGGTTACTATTGCATAAAATAATTTTAAGAAAAGATTCATTTTTACTTTTGTAATTGTTCTTTTCCTTTCTCCCTAAATTACCTCTACATTGCCATCTGTTATCGCTATCAGTTGAGAATTCTCTCTATCTAAATAAAGATTTTCCTTCTCTTAAGAATCCTATCAGACCTATGAAAAACCTGAAAAGAGCAAAAAAAAAAAATCTGAGGCCCCTGTCATTTCATACTTGATCTGTGGAGACAAACACCAAACAAACCCAAAGAGAGCTAGTGGAGAGGTTTTCCTTAAGGTGTAGGAAATATTCTAGGAAGGAGGCACATCAATTGGTCCATTCCAGCAAGTAAATTTACATATTTTTTTCTATTCTTTCAAACTGGTGCCTAACAAGCTCTCTATAAAGATGAAGAGGTATCTGAAGTGAATGCTATGAGCGGAAAGACAATTCTGTTAGGCTAATAGGGCTTCCTTGTACCTTGACAAAAAGATTTGGAAGTAAGAGGCACATTACACAGTTGTTCGGAGAGAAACTAAGGTGGTCCAAAACGAGTAGGGCTTCAGTCATGTTAGCTCAAGGAGGATCGTTAGGGAGGTGCATTGCCTTACGCCATCAAAAACCTCAGAGGAAAGAAAATGGAAAGGGATAAACTCAAGGATTCCCAACCACAGCAAAAGGACTGTTTCTCACATCAGCCCTGGAGAAAAAATTAAATTGAAGAAAGGAAAAAAAGAGAGAGAGCTGCCTGGAAAACATCCAACATTTTGTATTAAATTATTTTAATATAGATGAAATGCATGTATTTGGCCAGCAGACAACTCTTGTATTAGGGATAGATATATTCTTTGGGCACTGCAGGCTTAAAACTCTGCCAAACGAAGCATTTGTTCAAAGCTTAACTCCCCCCTGAACAACAGATGCACTATATGAAGTCACAGGTATGTATGTGCCTAGCATATGTCCTAAAAAAGCAGGCTTAGCAAAATACAAAATAAAGACTGAAAATATAAAAGGAAAACCACTGATAACTTGGAACAGGACAGCATCTCTTTAACTAAGGGTCTACCACAGAATACAAAAAGATTTTTAAAATAAAGAAAAGGTTACTATAAAAAGAAAACCTCCACCTAAATATGTTATTGTTACTGTTTGTCTTTTGTAAGTAAGTCCATAAAGATATTAAGCTTTGACAAAGGGAGAAAGAAAAAAATGACCTGAGCTTCTGATACCAGTGACTGCTGGGAAAAAGCACCTAGATTCAGAGAAGCACTAAATCTACTCCCAGTCATAACTATCCCAAACCAACAAAAACATGAAGGAAAGAAGAGCATTTTTCCTCAACTAGAAAGCAAACTTTCCACTCTCTCTATAAAAATCTCTTCCTTAATAATATTGAGGTTTTTCCTATAGGTAACTCCTTTGAGAAATATAGAAAATCTGCAAGCTGACCATGACTCCAGGACCAAGCAATTTATAAATATTCCCTGTGAACACCATAACATTGGTAGAATTTAGGAAATCCCTAAAGAAGTGCTTTCAGGTTTCTACTTACCTTTGGAAAAACTTCCCTGCTCCCCATCCCCTGCCAAAAACCCTCAAGACTGAGAAAAAAGACCAAATGAATGTTTCATAAATTGTAAAAATAAAGCATTGTTTATATGCTTAAATATATAAAAAGAGTAAGTCTGATTTTAAAACTATGACTCTATTATTATGACATAATATTATGACTACATTACACAGGTTTGGGGTTTTTTTTTTTTTTTTCCTTTCAGGATCACTGCAGCAGGTAAACATATATATTTTTAAAATAAATACCACGGTTTTAATTGTCTGGTTGTCACCAATCATGTTATTTATCCTACCTTAGCTGCTTTGGTAACCTTAATTTTCAGCAGCATATCCACAAAAGCCACTCGCACTTTCTCAGAATTGTCATGGAGACTGTGTTTGGCTGCTGGCAGGAGTTGCTCCAGCAAAGGGTGACTTAGTTTGTTGTCCAAAATTATTGGCAGACACTGCAAGAAAAAGAAATGCTAAATAAAAATATCCAAAAAGCAATTTACAAAAAGTTGTAACTAAAATTGTTGAACTAGATCGTGATACTTCTGGGATTAAATTAAGAAGAGGCAGTAGGGAATGGCTTTTCAGAGACACAGTCTCCAAGTGTGATCACTGAAACCTCCAAAACAGAGTGGGGTACAAAATCAGGATGTAAATCTGCATATAAAGGCATGAGTTGAAACTAGTGAAATAGAAACATATTGGGACCCATCTGCACACATTTTCAAACATAAGCATAATTTCTAATAGAGGAGATGATTAAATTATCAACAAATTTATTAGCAAACAAGTATGGGAATAGAAATTGAAAGTGGGTGGGAATCACAAAGTAGAACTACCACTCTATGTAAAGGGCATTAGTTTGCATATATATCATTTATAGGAATTTTATTGCATCAATAATTTAGCAGATTAAGTCATTTCCTTGACTTAGGCAAGTAAAGTGCAAAAAATGACAACCATGATTTTAAATTTACAGAAAAGATTTACTTTAAAAACAGAGCAGCGAACATCAGCAGATGTTACATCACATGCCAGCTCTCCAATTAGTTTTTTTAAAAGGTCTGCAAGAATTGTTGGGGGAATCATCTCCCAGTATTTGGATGTTATCTGACTAACTCCAAGGATCCCGGTAGAACGGACAAGTGGATGAGGATCTTCTAAGAGGTTCTAAAACAAACAAGAGAAGAAAAATGTGACCATATTATTATGACTCCACCACTATTTAACCATAAACTAACATGGGCAAATATTACCACCATCTTGCAAGCATTATGTAAATTGTCACATTATGCAAGAAGTATAATACTAATATTTTCTCAAGGTATTTTATTATAGAGTTTTAAATTTCAAAACAAAATATTGTCCAGGATTTTTCATGTTTTTGGAATCTCAATTTACAAAACATTAAAAAAGACGAGAAAGAAAACATACACCTTACAATGAGTCTTCCATCCATAAATATTTAAACTTCTATTTACATGCAAGTTTGCACTGGTCACTAGTTTATATAAATAATAAATAAATTTCATTTTACATATTAATATGTTTATAAATAAAGACTACATTGAGGATTTCCCCAAATTTTTCTTAAAGATAGACTATACCTATTCTCATCCATATAATCTGGGAAAGATCTTGACTCTTATTTCCATTATACATCACTTCAGAAATATGTAGTAATAGAGTACTAAAATTGCCTTGAATGTTTATAGGTTGAATGCAAAGTTCTCTTCATCAAGCCTAGGTAAACAAGGACCAAGATTGATAATTTATGACATCCAGCCTTTTGGAAGCATCCTACTTTCCCAACTAATAAATAACAGTCCCAAATATTTCATTTTCAGAGGCAAAAATGGTGCAGTGTCACGGGGTGATAATGTTTTGAGCGCTAAATAAATCTAAAATATTTGTCTCCATTTGTATTTTCTGTATTCCATATCTGCATTTTCCTATACACACTACACTTAAATTCCACAACTTCTTTAACTGCAAAACCAGCTTATTTTTGGCTTAACATTGTTAAAAGTTTCAATTTTAATACATGCATTAAAACTTACGAAAAGTTCTTCAAATTGTTTCTGAATTTCACTGTCCATCTCCTCGGCGTTAAAATTAGGATTGCGAACAGGAAAAGCATCAACAAACAGAAATGCTGCATTCGAGCGAACTTCTGAGTTCCTGGCCTGTCATAATGGTGGGAAAAGGACAGCTTTCAGTAAGTAGAGATATTTATTATTAGCAGGCATACCTGGCAAATAGTGCTGTCAACACATCTGCCAAGCTAATATTTCTAATAAATTTTGGATTTGGAAAGTCTAATAGGTTTCAAAACACATTCATTTCCAAACTTTTCTTACAAGTGACCTAGGTATTACTCAATGGGCAGGAGCTTAAAGCAGAAAAAAAATCCCACATTACTGTAAATTCTCTATATTTTTAAAGCCTTGTTTTTTAACCAAAGATCCTGAAATCACACTTAGACAACTACTGCCTTTTATTACTCTGAGTAAGTTAAAAGCAGTTAGTCACCATACACACATACTTTGGCATTAATCATAAAAGCTTCCCTTCAAAATATAAAACTTGAAATTCAAGCAAAGCTTTCACTGATAAATTCTTTTTCTGTACCTCAACTTATGTGAGTTCAAGCCTATTTCTTCAAGAAAACCATATTTTTAGACTAGATACTAACAAGACCAGAAAATAATTCATCTAAGAAACATATTCATTTCTGCATCTATGCACATGAATAATAGGACTGTCTTCTGAGCTCTAGGCAGCTCTCCAAATATCAAAATAAGCCTCCAAACCCCCAGACATTTGATCATTTGTAACAGTTTTCCATGTACCACGCTATCCATTTTCCTGGTTGTCTGGCCCCAAATGTAAGAAAAAAAGTGTATTTAGACACTCAATAGTGAAAAGTATTTGGCCTTCTAAAAACAATAAGGGGCAGAAAAAATATAGCAAGTTAAGGCATTGAAGACAATAAAAAAACAAACAAACAAACAAAAAAAAAAACCCAAAAAACCCATGTTTAAGTCATCTCAGAAGAAAGTTGAAATTTAACCACATGACCATCCTATAATTGTGGAAGCCTGTCAGAGCAGTGCAATGATGCCTTACCTAGAAGGAAGGGAAAGGAAGCTTTCTTATAAAGAACAGGGATGGAAATATCCATTTAGATTTTGGGTCCAAGTGAAAATAAAGAAGTATGTATGTATGTATGTATGTATGTATATTGCTTTCTTTTTAGACTACATATATATGTATATATATACACACTATATATATATACACACTATATATATATATATACACACACGCATACACACACACTATACTACATATATAAATACTATCCCAGTACTACACACACATACATACACACTAAATAGGAGTAAAACATATGTGGGTAATGACAAAGCAACAGGCAGTTCAAGAAACCTCCTGATTATTCCAAATCTTTTTCTCCCACATCAAAGGTGGCATTCAGATTAAAGCAGGCAAAGGAAAATCCACACTGACAATCAGAGAATTCGAAAACCAAGGTAAAAACAGCACATGAAAAAACACAAAACAAACAAAGAACAACTACTTCAGTTACAATTTGTTTGGTATGTTCCTTCTGGCCTGGATTCTCATGTAGGGTAGCATCTTTGGGAGGAATGAAAAAAATATATCACAGTTTTTCTACTCACCAAATTTAATAGCAATTCTAAATTTAATATTACACAGATAAGTAAAGTCCAGCTACATGTTTGTTGGTTATGGGTTTTTGAATTTTACTCATCTTTCACACATAGTGTAAGCAGTTAAACATGTGGAGGCTATGAATCTTAATTACGTCTCACAAAAATGAAGAAAAACTTTGACTTGGGGCTTGCCCATATTGAGAAACCAATGCAGAGCAAGCCAATATGTGAAACGAGAAGGAAATAGCTCATTCACACTAGTATTTCCTGTGAAAATTAATTCCTTTAAAGTAGGCTTTTGTGCAATAACCTAGACCTTGTCTACCAGGGCAATTTCAGAAATTTAATTTTGATAAACTTTATATGCATTATATTGAATTCCCTTAAGCTCATGTTAATTCTGAATCACGCACCCTTATTTTAAATTTCAACTTTTAATTAATTAGAATTTGTCTCAAATGTCTTTGCATATTCAGACTTTTATTACAGAGTAAGTGTCCTCAGAGTTAGAAACAAATCCCATTAGGACTTTAGAATCACATGCTATTTTATTCCATCCTAAATTGCACATAGAAGAGGAGCCTTTGGCTATTTAAATGGATAATGATTCTTTGGCTTTATGCTTGTGTATCTTTTATTTAAAAAAAAAAAAAAAAAAAAAAAAATCCCCCAAATCGACTTTTTTTTTTCCATTTCATTTTCAGAGCTTTAAGTTGCACCAGACCTCACACTACTGGAATTAACTTCAAATTCACCAAAATAGTAATTTTCTGCAGAAAAGTTAATTTGAAGTCTTCAAAGATATCATCTTTAACAACAGCTTTATCTCTTGAAAGAACAGTTCTTGTTTTTAAGCTTAAAAACATTGTCTAATCACTATTTATCTCATAGTGATTAGCCATATTTTATATTGATATATC
Source organism: Eudromia elegans (assembly GCA_003342815.1). Classification (NCBI taxonomy): domain Eukaryota; kingdom Metazoa; phylum Chordata; class Aves; order Tinamiformes; family Tinamidae; genus Eudromia; species Eudromia elegans. The sequence goes on from PTEX01000252.1 coordinate 788,686, forward strand.
TTCTCACATTAATAATCAACTGTCTCCACTGTGCTTGTACATAAGATGCGCTTTTCATAACAAAGATATCAGCAAATCTAAGTTATGTAAGGGCTTATATTGCAGTTATATAACTGCTTACAAAATATTTTAAGTAGAAGTCACAAGGCTTATGCAATATAAAATATTTGCAAAATGAGCAGCTTATGAAGAAAGAGATACGAGGTAGGTAGTTTAAAAATTGACCATCATACAATTTCTTTATTCTTATTGTCTGGACACTGGAAAACTGGGTAGTGAGAAACATTATGAAATTCAACAAGGGCAAGTGCAAGGTCCTGCACCTGAGAAGGAATAAACCCAGGCACTAGTACAGGCTGGGGACTGGAAGCTGACCATGAGGCAGCAGTGTGCCCTCATGGCCAAGAAGGCCAAAGGGATCCTGGGGTGCATTAAGAAGAGCGTTGCCAGCAGATCGAAGGAGGGGATCCTGCCCCTTTACTCAGCACTGGTGAGGCCACACTGTGGCCTGTGTGCAGTTCTGGGCTCCCCAGTACAAGAGGGATGTGGAAACTAATGAAGAGAGTCCAGCGCAGGGCTACAAGGATGATCAAGGGCCTGGAACATCTGCCCTATGAGGAAGGGCTGAGAGAGCTGGGCCTGTTCAGCCTGGAGAAGAGGAGGCTGAGAGGGAACTTTTTGCCTTCAAAAAGGCAAATAGTTCAGCATATATGAAAAAGAAAAATTAAGTATCTATACTAAAGTCAAACCCCAGTCAGTGGTATATCTGAAAATAAACTGTTAAGTTGTGATTCAGTCACATGCTTCTTTTCAAGGATCTCAAATATTTTACTAAATCATTAAGAATGCAAAATTTCCCTCGAAGTGAATCATTACAGGATTCATATAATTGCTACATTCAGTTTTATACGATCTTCCATGTACTGTTCTGAAATCTGTGTTCATAAGAATTGGACCATTTTACTATATATAAAAAATATCCGTGACTTATTCAATAGGGCTCTTAACGTCCAACCTTTAAGTGCCTAACTGTAGATCTACACTGAAGATGTCAGGGAGAAAAAAAAAAAAAACAAAATTCAGATGGACCTCTGATATTTTTCTAATGGTTCCAGCATTAGAAACAAGTTATGAATAAGAGTTGTTACGAATGTGAATCATCTCTGGAATCAGGATTTTCTACCAGGGTCCTACTGCAAACCTACAATTAATATTTTTGACACTTACCCTAAAAGGGCTAGAAATTTCTTTCTGAATATTTGAATAAGTGCACATTAACAGCACGCAGTTCATACAGACAATCAGAGTAGAATAAAGGATTATCTACAAGTAATGCTTCAGCACAAATAATCTAATTTAGTTACACTCTAAGGACAGTATTAGAAAAAAATGTCAGAACAAATAATCCTGTAGACATTTCCAGACTTAGTCAATGAAGCATTGGTTATTTATGCATTAAAAAGAACTTGAAAAACAGAATAAAATATTACAAAACATTCCCAGCCTGAAAAGAGGATAAGAACAAAAGCAGCATTAGTCTCACTGCCAACTACAATCCTAGAAAGAACTCCCAGTAGAAATGAAAACAGTATAGAAACCTATAAACAAAACTGAATTATATAAGCAAATTCTATTAACAGAAATTAGATAGCATAAACTTGCAAGGTTACTTTGATACAATCAAGATCATCGGCATGATTTTTTCCCCTTGCCATTTAAATTTAAAAGCAATTAAAACAGAACAAAGAAGGGAACTCGAAACTTGATCGTTAGAAAAATATAACCCTACGTTCTGGAAACGGTAATTACCTTCAGTGCTCTCCAAAGGATAGGTTGATATAACCTATACAGCATTTCTTCAACTCCTTGACGAACTTTACTTTGTTGATGAAAATAACTCAGCAGCTACAAAAAAAAAAAAAAAAATAAAACACTTATACGTGCTTGTATGTTGTTTTCAGAGTTCTAGAAAGGTGAGGATTTTGTCTTATCTTCTACATAAGGCCAGCGGGATTTAGCATATTATGAAGAATGATAAAATTAGACATATATATATATAAGAATAGCAAGCATCAACACTTCTTGTGATTCAGAACTTTAAAAAGCCTGTGCTTAGTAGCAAAAAGCTTATACTATTTTTGTATCTGAATTACGAAGATAAAAGGAAAAATGGAAGAAAAAGTACAGAAAAAGAAAAAAGGACCTCATATAACTTTATACAAAATAAAAACTTCATCTGAAACACTAGACAACTTGAAAAAAAGATATCAGCTTTGAAGTCACGATATTCACAGCTATGGCTTGACATGGAAGTCTGTGAATGGAATCTAGAAAAACAATGTTACAGCTGAAGAATGAATTGAACACATGAAGAGACTACATACGTCTTAAACATGACGACGACAGATCTAACTCAAGATTAGTAGAAAATCACTGATGGCTTTGAATAGACTTCATTAGGAAAATAGTGAAAAGTATTTTATTAGGAAGATGAAAATTTCCCTTTCTAGTAACTAATTTGATTTTGACGCTATAATTCATGTCATGGCTTGTAGGAACTTACCTCTCTCACTTTAGAATGAACAGAAGAATTTCTGGGAAGGTGTATTCCATGATGCATGAAGTCCTGAATACAGTTATGTTCAAGTATCTGCATTGAAAACATATATAGAAATATTAATAATTGGAATTATTGTACACTACCCAGCAACTTGCATTTTTCTCCAATAAAAACAACTGAAAATAGTGGTAATATTATTTCTTATTTTGCTTCTGATTGACTCAAAGTTTTCCATGCTAGGTCAGCATGAACTGGTTTCAGAATTTTAGTATACCTAATTCATTAAATTCTCAGCGCAAAGTTTGTAATTCTAAAGTATCTTCACATTATACATGAGAGTTACTTAGCATCTGAAACTGGTCTATGATATCCTCATCATGCTTTTTAGCATTTCCATGCAAATCCATAAAACCTAGATATGTATGTGGTGATATATGATGCTATGATAATATAAAGACTTGCAAAAGCTGAATAAAAGCTTTTGTTACTCAGGTAACCAACTACTGTGAGTAAAATACATTGCTTAAATGCAATTTGATTAAAGGACTATTTCAGAGTTAAAAAGCACTTATCTGCAATCAGGGCAATCAAAGAGGCCAGTACAACTGACTTGTTCCTTGAGCATGTTGAAGAGACCCTTTTCCTTGACTTGCTTAGGAACCTCCTTGAGGTTGGGAATTCATATACATTTACCTTGAGGCTCAAAGTAATCCAACTGTGAGATCAAGTATAGTATTACCTCTAAGGTCTCTCCTGACGTCTTCTTCCAAGCCCTGAAGTAAACTTCTGAAATGTATGTCACCAGGGATCTAAATTAATATAGAAGAAACACTATCAACCTCTTAACCATACAGATATATTTCAATAAAGTAATAACATGAAGCTTAGCATGAGTAATAAGGATGATTATCATCCTTATCATCCTAACTCTGCATATTATTATTAGAATTATTACCCTGCATATATTATTAGAAACAAGTATTTGAAAGGGTACACTAAAATTTCCAGAATAACAATGTTAATTTTGAATTAATAAACCTAAGCACTGGGGGAAAGGGGAAGGAGGGAGGAAAAAAACAAAAACAAACAGGAAAAATACCTTTTTAAGCTGTTGCAGTAAAAAGGATAAAGCATTAGCTCAGATACTTTAGCACTTATCTTGTAATGAATGCATAAATTCTTAGTAAAGATCTATGGATAGATACTCTAACTCAAAGTCAATATGAAGAATTACTTTGATCGCACTTCACTGAATAACAAAAGGAAAAAAAATCCACATTATTCATCAGCCAAGTTCTTAGACTATGACCTTTCAAGGAACTTCTCCTTAGTATATCTCTATATAGTATCTTATCAAATTAAATCGGAAATTGCCCACAAGAAAAATAAAAACACAAGAAATACATAGATATATACACATAAACAAAATAAAAACACCTTACAGAAGAACCTGCAATTCTATAACACAAATACTTCAAATAATGCAACAGTTTATAGAAAAGCAATTTGCTGTAGCTAATGCTAAATAAGTATTTTAATACACATATAATTGTATACATAGGTATGTGCAAGGCAGCTATTACATGAAATTGTTGAAACAATTCACTTGTTCTATTCAGCAGATTTCTAAGTCTCTGCGTCCAGATTTTTTCTGTCAACATGTGATGTATTTTAGAACTCGAGATAAAGAAAACTTTAGCCTGGCTCTTAATGCTCATCAAGAACATCTGTGATTCATACCTTGGAAAAAATTGCAATTGGTTTTTAACAGTTCCATGGATCATTTTAATGAAGTTTACATTCCAGCCGAACAAGAAACTCAAGAATCTTCTTCCCTGTTGACAGGAGTAAATGGGAGGAAAAAAAATAATATAAAAAATATATACATATAAATATATATATATTTACACTTACACACACACACACACACACACACACACAAGTCAGTCCACAGAGGAATATCCCAATTTAAGAACTGCTGCAAAAAAAGAGTAAATGCAGAGTTTAAAGAACAAACAAAACAAATTTTTAAAACAGAATAAGCTTTTGCTTACCTCTTCTTTCTTAATGTGCTTAATGCTCATAAAACACTGAAGCAACAAGTCTTTGACAACATTACTCTCCTCCAAGTCATAATCAAAACAAAGTAATGTCTGATGTAGATTCCATACACGAACTATATCTGCACCCTGACAGAGCAAAGGAGGAAAGAAAAAGATGCCTGCTATATTATAATCAAGTAAGTATAACTCTGAATCTTTGAAGTGAAAAATCAATTATAGGATTTTTAACCCTGAATTTGAAATGCACTACTACAGAATTAGGAGATTATCAGATGACAAAATTAATAACTTTCATTGACCTGCATTTCTGACACAGAGAAAACATGATAAATAGGCTTAAGTACAGAAATACTGACTTCCAGCAACTGAAGATATGCAGAAAGCTAGCTGACATTTCATGCAAAAGTGGATTACTATGCCACTTCTAAAAATTTTACACAGTGAAAGCCATTGTTAATGGGCAAAAATAAAAGAACGGAGTAAGTAAAGGAAATATTTATTATTGGGTTAGTGCAAAAAATACATGTTATTTTGCTCTAAGTAACTCATATTAAAGAAGGGTTTTGATCGATTAGCAGAGAAATATGTTTTTAAAAATTGTAAATATTACAGGGTAAGAGAAAATGAAGCATCCCATACAAATCTTTACAAGCTGCTAAGCATAGTACATCAAACCTAAATTAACCAAAAGTGTTAGTGCTAATTGCTACTGAATCATTGGTTACTGGACTTCAGAAATGAGTTAATTAAGAAAAGACTGTAAAGTAACAGTTCATTTGTGATACTGATGCTAAAATTCCGTAAAGTTTATGCTATAGAAGACAACATTTTCAAGTCTTGTTTATGCATGTAACCCCCAAAAAGATGCTTTGTAACTAAAACACGTTCCAGGAAATCATTAGTTAAAAAGCACTAAGACAGTGGAAACAAGTTAACTTGGGGAAAAAGAGTATTTTGGAGCAATTTTCTTTCTTAGAACATTCAATAATAATTTAAAAGTCAATACAGCTTCACCATACCGTAGCAGATTTATTCAGGCTTTTTCTTAGCAGGATAATAAAGGCAGTTTTTCCTAGCTGTTCCTTCCCTTCCAGTCCCTTCTCCCACCAAAGCTGACATATCCGCTGGATGGCATCCTGGAGGATTGTTTCAGCTTCAGGTAATGCAGGAAGAATACCTACAGAAGTATTAAGTATTTATTTACTGCAGCAATTTATGTTAACTTTGTAAAATATTGGTCTTAATTCTAAATGCATTTCAAAATGTCTGTTTAGCTCTTCTCATGTCTTACATCTTAATAAAAAAAGACTTATTCCTATTGTAAGTGTCTAGGCAGGTATGTTAATTTTAAGTTAAGTTTTGGTTATCGGATCAATAACAAGAGAATCTTAGGCTTTACTTGAAAAATACTATAAGCCATATTAACAATAAAAACAGTTATCTATCATTCAGTGTAGAGATAAGAAGAAAAAAAAATACATCTTTAAGACTACATAATTTGTTTTTAAGTAACAATCCCTTAATTTTATGTAATATGAACTTGCATCAGCATCAACTTTTACCTAGCTGAAATGAATCAACACATTCTGAAATGAAATGGAATGTCAACAAAAAGTCTAGCACACTCATCTGCTGGAACAGAGAATAAAGCCGTATTCCATGACAAACACATACATACCATTTAATATAAAAACACATTCTAGAAGAGCTTTGTAGTTCACGTTTTCATCCACTACAGGTATGGAAGCAGTAACTACAGCTGTCACTCCTTTGATCACAGCTACAGTTTGTTTCTGGAGACAGAGGATGAGCGGGAAAGATGAGGAACAAATTCTGCAGGCTATTTTACAGTCAGATGGATGGATAACTAGGACAATAACTCTTAGTAAAGGAAAGCAAAAGTGAAATGTTATTCACCTTCCATCCTGAACAGAGTGTATCAGCATCCAAATGCAATAAAATCCAAAAGCAATAAGGCATAACTTTTAAAATACAATGGTTTCATAATATTTGAAAAGGCTTGGGGCTCCAGTCAGTTTGTCATAAATATCTACCATGTTTTTATTTTAGGTGGGGTTTTTTTTTTGTTTGTTTTTTTACCATTTCTGAAGTTATCTCAACTTCCATGTCATCATTATTTTCATCATCTTCAGTCCTCTGCCATTTTTCCACAGGGTTCTCCATCAAAATTTGTGTCAATAGATGTGTCAGTCTCTCCCATAGTACTTCTTTTTGTTTTCTTGGCAGTTCTTGAAGTAGCTCATTTAAGTCAAACGGATCGAATGTATTTTTCTGTGAAATAGTTACATGGCATTACAGCTGCATTAAGTATAATAGTTTTTATTTCATCATTATATGTCCTAAAATTAACATATTCCTTGAGAATAAGGATTACTTGTCATTCCTTTGAAGTAGTAAAGTATATTCTAAAAGTTATATTTCATTAAAAAGCAGCATGAGAAATTCCTGTTTCTCCTGTTATTTGTCAATATCAGGAAACTACAGAAACTCTTTTAAGAATAAAGTCCTTATTCCTTAATAGTAACACCACAGAATATAAACCATGTCCCTACAGCATTATATTCTCTCTCACGTGTTCCCAAATCTTCCTCCCTGACAGAGATAATTTCATTTTCTTAGCTAAGTAGTTTAGAACTAGACAGAATTACTTTCCCTGATCCCAGCCTGCCTTAGATATAAGTTCATGATGGTTGTTGAAATAAAATTGTGATGCAAAGATTAGATATCTAGCATTTAGTATAGCCATGGGCACAGAACTTCGAATAGGATCTGCAGTGCTCTGCATGCTGTGGCATTTTAAACCTTCTCTGTCGAAACTAATTCCAGAGCACACTAACTCCATACTCTTCTCTTAAACTCTACTTAATGGAAAGTCAGATCGGGGGTTCCTGAGGCACCGTTAATCTATAAGAGAGGACTTGGCAATTTGGCGAGTTGATGCAATGGACATCACATTAAAAAAATCTTTACCCATTTAGGACCTGTCAGTACAGAAGAGTCTTCAAGACAAAGGCTCCTCTATCACATATATGATGTCTGCTAATATCCTTAAATACTCTTTGTACATTTGGCAACATTTCATAAGTGTTCATACATCCTCAAAACCAGAGCTCTGAGAGGAACGTCATCCTTGACATATTTAATTACATAAAAGAGTTTCCTTGGTTTATGTGGAATATTCACCTCACCAGAAGACCAGTCTGAACCATTTTCTTAGAATACCCTTTCTAGGGTCTCAGATGTAACTTGGATGGAAAGCCTATAAGCACTTGAAGGCAGCTAACCTGCTGAGAAAAACAGAGTAGAAGAACGGCAAAAAAAAGGACAAAAATCAAGAGGTTCTGAAGATTTTTGAGATGCAACTTGCAATAGTGAAGTCAATGTTCATAAAAATAAAATATTTTGTAAGAAAGAGGGAAAAGATACATGATCTTGAAATACTTCAGTTTGCAAATACATGTAAAAAAAATAAAAAATTGTAAGAGGAAAAAAAATATAGAAAATAATGAAAGCAGTAGCAGTTAAGCATTAAAAGGTTCCCAGAAGGCTAAGAGGAGAAAGATCCTACTACATATTTATAGCAAAATGTTTCCATCCTACATCTGGAAACAGAAACAATTAAGCAAATGCTGCACAGGGAGTTGTGTAAGCCTCTACTTCAAAAAAAACCCAAAAGACAAGATATTAAGATTGTACTGATTTGAACAAAAAGAATGTATTCATGATAAGACTAGAGATTTTGGATCATTCCTTGGGATGAAATGAAGTAGAATTATTCCAAAACTATTAGAGAAAAGAGTATCAATGAACGATGGAAAAGAAAATATGAATTAATGACATATATGACTGAGAAATATTGTATTTTCTTGGTTTGGAAGATTTAATAGAAAATTTAGCAAAATTTCATGAAGATTTTGAGAAGCAGTAGCATAATATATAATCATAGAATAACAGAATGCTTATGGTTGGAAGGGACCTCTCGAGATCATCTAGTCCAAACTCCCTGCACGTGCAGAGTCACCTAGAGCACGTGGCACAGGATTGCATCCATGTAGACCTCTCTTGGCAACTTGTTCCAGTGCTCTGTCAACCTTTTAACAATAAAAGGAATGAAATAATGAAGCTCAAAGAAAACAAAGTAGCAAATCCCTAGAATTTTAAAGTATTTTAATCAAAAAAAGAAATGAGAGAAGGCAAAAGGAAAATTAAAAGAGGAATGAGAGACATTGAAAAAGTAGCAATCCTAAAAAGAATATTTAAAATGTAAAAAAGGCTAATTCTGACCCTAGAGCACAGAATAGGAGGAATAATACGGCACAAAATACAATATGCAAACTAAGGAAAGTTATAACACTCTAAAGATTATTTCTCTTTTTCTGTAAAAAAAAAAAAACAAAAAACTCCTTTTTTTCCCGATACCTACACTTCAACTTCCAAAGAACAAAATATATCACAACAACCTCCTTCAGAAAGGAGGACAATTATCTAAAAATTATTTAAAGGAAGGTGTCCACTCCCTATATGAGGCATGGTTGTATACCCTTCTCCATTGAATGTTCGGACAGAAGAATGAATAAAAGTACTCAAGCTTGCTAGACAATCAAAGAGTAATCTTAACCTGGATATTCCTCTGCACTTTTACCATGAAAGAACATTGACAGTTTTAAATTGATACATTCTTTAGAGATTGTGATAATCAGTTTCCAGAAGTATCAGCTAGGGGATTGGAACTGAAGCCTAGAAACAAGAAGATAGAGGCTAGTAAACTGTGGCAAAAGGTGTGTGTCAAACAGTTTATTTCTAAAAACACCCCAGGGCTCTGTTTTGGCAAAGTAATTCAGTTTTACAAGCAATAGACAGCTGCATATTTTTGCAAGACAGCTCTTGTGATGCAAAAACAATAGATGCATCATAATGTCCTTCAAGATATGGGGAAGGAAAAGTAAATTTTAATACGAATTGACCAAGGAGTATGTCAGGATCGGTTAGCGGATGCAGAAGGGAAAAGAAATTTGACCATCAACAAGGAAAGATAGAAAGAATCCTATATTGTCCTAAACAGGACATTTTCTTTTTCAATAGACTTGAAGAGAAATGGGAAAATAATGGAAAGGAGGTTTCAGGCAATAGCAATCCCTGAATAAAGCTGTCATTCAGACTTTAGCACAAGAAAATGCCAAGTTTTAATTGGGAAGCTCAAAATACTTGGACAAAGAGACTTCCAACAGTGTTTGGGAGACAAAAAATTCTAAGTTTATTATCTGGTACCTGATATCTGTTGTAGATGTGATAGGTTTCATATCTATGCTCCATTAATAAAGTAATTTGTCCCTCTGTAGACACAGGGTTCAACTGCACTATCTACTTCACCTTGATATGGTTTATTGTATTTTTCTCCTTGCTTTTCTCCATGCTTCATTTAGAGATCTATTACTCTCCACCATAGCTCCAGAACACTCAGTAGTAGAAAGACCTATTAAATACACTTGTACATCAGCTAAAGAAGCAGACAGCCCAAATTATCAAATCAGTGAACAAATGCTACCAAAACACACCTTTGCTAGGTCTGTGTATTAGCTCCCATTTATTATGCAGCAACAAACTTACTCTTTTATGAGCCAATATTACAAAACCAAAACTTTCTCAGTATCGAATATATTTCTAGTGTTATTGCTACATTAATCATTATTCTAAAATTGCAAACTACATAAAACAAGCGAGTGTTTAAAAATTAGCTGCTTTGTAACATAGGAAAAAGTTCAGATTGCTCTTTTTCAGCAATGCTCCATTAAGTCCTTTGAACTTTTTTTCTGCAACAGTGCTATTTCTGCATATGGACTATTACTTGACCACACAGGAGAAAAAGCTTTCTGCAACTCTGACACAGGAAGATTTAAGACTTTGTTAGCTACATATATATGTATCTTTGCTTACTTACAGGAATATGAGTAAAACGCAGGAAATCTTCAATTGAGTCTTTAGACACAACTTTTAAAAACGCTTCACGCTTCATTATGGTCTTTCTTTTCCCTGTGTTACAAGCCTTAAAAAAAAAAAAAAAAAAAAAAAAAAAAAAGAAAAAAACCCTGAAGTATTGCATTGCAAAATATGGTTATTCTTGGGTATAAACAGAATGCATTAACACACATTTTTCACACAAAGTATTATAAGACACTTTTTCACCCCCTCAGTCTGATTTGTAGTGTCTAGATTCAGAACTGCCTAAGATCACAGTATGGCAAATACTGTTTAAAAATCCCTGTATTTATTAAATAGGAAATTCTTTAAAGCAGACAAGCTTTTCCAGATTGATCAGTAATTTACTTCTGTCCAGGTCCACCATAGGACCATGAAGGCCGCCATGCACCCCAAACAGAAGAGGAAGCTACTCCTGAGTTAAAAGGGCCTCTTACCTGGTACTCTCACAGGAAGAAATCCTCATGCATCCACAGGCTGGGCTTCCAGGAAGCCTCTGACCGACAGCAGCGGGCAAACAACGGAAAGGAGATCTTGGTGATTAAAGGCAGCGAAACGACGCGAGTGCCCCAAGCAAAGCCGGGACAGTACGACCGCCCCGCCGCCGACGGGCCCCTCCCTCTGGCTCCCCAGAGCCGGAAGGGGCTCAAGCCCCGGGGGCTGCTTGGAGACGGGGCAGAGCCGCGATCAACGCGTCCCGGTCTCGGTCGTGGTCTCAGTCCCGGTCGCGGTCCCGATCCCGCCTCCTCACCCCGCGGCGCCGCCGCCACGCGCTCGCCCGGCGCGTTCGAACTCTCCCGCCGCAGCCGTTGGGCGCGCGCGCTCCCGTCTCGCGAGAGTTCCCGCCCAGGCCGTTAGCGCGGGCACCGTGAGGGGAAGCGGCGTCACCTCCGCGCCCCGTGGGCGCCTGAGAGGAGCCGGTGCCTTAGGGTAGCCCGTCCCGCTCCGAACGGGGCCGGACACGTTTAATGGAGCTCGTCTGTATGCCCGCGAGGCAGCGGTCCTTCCGCCGTGGATACCGGGTGGCGATGATGGGGTGTTCTTATCAAGTGTGTGCGTTGTACGCAGAATGCCCCAGCACCCACTTCCTTGCCTTTTTTTTCCTCCAGAAATGTCCTAGGGCTCATGTTGACGACTATGCTTTTAGTCATGAACGTGGTGAACATGCTCGCCATCCGAAGCAGCAAAAAGTTAACAGGCCGTTGGCTGGGGGCAAGGGTGTAGCCAAGAGGGTATTTCCCCTTTGGGAAATATTTTCCTTTATTTTTTTATTAATGTACAAGGAAGTATTTTTCAAACTGCTGTCAGCAGAAGTAGTTGTATTAAGCACGAGCAGCACTCTGTAATATTCCCTCAATTAAGATTTCTTTTCCCAGCTAACTAAGCTCAAAAGCCATGAAACACCTAGCTTGAAATGAATTATAGGAGCAGCCATCATACTTGGACAATAGTGGGAGTAAATAGAAAGGATGAAAACTAACCTTTGTTGTGCTAATGTCTATCCTTTTTGCACATATTAAAAAATCTTGGACATTTGAGAATTGAATTGATAGATTTTTTTTTTTATTGCGTCTCTTGTGTAGACTGAACATTGTGTTAGTACCTTGATTACTCCTTTGCTTAGATGCTACATTTGTCACCTGGTTACTGTTTATTTGGTCGGCCCATATCCATTTAGCGAACAAACTAAAATTTATTCCAGCCCATGGTTTGTGTTCCATAGCAACCACAGAATGAATTGGTGACGTTATTGAAGCTGAAAGCTGACACAGGTAACAGCAGGCTGGATAACACGGAAAGGTTCATTTTGAAGAAGCGTGCAGAGAAGACAGAGGCAGAATGGAGTGTGGTGGGTTCTGGGTCCGGGCTGGCAGAATTGTGTGTGAACCGAAAGTAATGAACCTACAATCCTATTTTCTAATGGTCTCTCTTTCAAGGGGCTACTAAATTACATGCCTCTTTTTGACATGGCTGTTCATCTATTCAAAATAATCTATACCCGTTGATAATAATCTCATATTTATTATCATTTTCCTGTCAAGTCAAGTTAAAGCAGAAATGAAAAATGGGCTCTCCACACACGGTTGCTGAGCAACTGCAAATAAAGATTTGCTTTTGTGCTACTGCTTCATCATAAACCAGCCTTTTTTTCTTGTCGGTGGCCTGTGTGAGAGAGATCTCAATTACCTGTGTCTTTCACAAGGATCTTATAGTTTGGACTACATCAAGTATTCTGTTTTAACCCGTATGATTCAGCATTATAAATCCTTGTAAAAATAAATAAGTTACTCTCTGAGCACCAGGGTACTTTCTTGACATTTATATTATTTTTTATTTCCTATTTACGGTGTTTTTTTCTAGATAACAGTTTCTGATGAGACTGCTGCATGACATACACAAGCCTTGTGGAACTGTTATCCTTTTGAACATATAATTTGTCACAGTTAATACAATATCCGCAGAATCTGCTCGTTCTCCGAGGCAGGCTGTTAATAATTTACATGCATCATTTCCCTTTTTATTTATTTATTTTTTTTTCATCTTCACAGGTTTGATGAGTGCTCCAACCAGCACGGAAGAGAGATGAAGTTTCACACTCCTGCCCTGCCCCGTCTCCCCTTGCCCGAGGTGGCACTGCCCGTCACGCCAGCCTTGACGCAAAGGCGCCTGACAGTTCTCAACGGGCTGCGGTTAGACCTCACTTCCCTTAAGTTATTCATATTAACTCGAAGAGCTTAAGAGATTAAGTAGGAAAAAAAAACCAAAAAACATTTATATACAGAAGAATAAAACTCCTTATTAACGTCAAAAAAAAATTTAAAAAATCAGGAAATAAAATGCGTGCAGGGAGGCGGGAGCTTTGCTGAAGAGCCGCTTCCGAGGTGCGGAACTGCCACCGTGTGGTAGCGAGCGGCTACTGCGGGGAAACTCGGTGGCTACCGAGAGAAACCCGGCGCGACTGTTCAGCCTCCTGCTTCGGGGCTGCTCTCCGTGTGGGCGGCGGTGCAAGCCGCAGGAGTCTTTGCTAGTGCCATGGAAATGAAAATGCTGTGTCTGAAATGCGGCAGAGGGCCGACGCTATGATCGTTATTTAACACATCATTACATAACATTTGCACGCCTAAATTTGTTCTTCAGTAAATATAACCTGTGAAAACTCACTGTGTATAAAGGAACTTAATGGAGTATTTCAAACAGGGAGCATCACTTTTTTCATTATAACAAAAAACGTTTTCCAGTATAAAATCACAAGCAGCCTCAGAATATTATGTATCAATGAGTAAATGCCTAACACATTTGTCTTTTTTTTTTAGCTGTAAAAGGCTACGTTCACATCTGCTGTGTCTAAATTACCTTACCCCTATTGATTTTAACAGTATGAATCATTAGCACTTCACAGCTCACAGAAGTGTTTTGTTGCCTTTCAAGCCTTATTCTGTTTTAGGCTGTATAGATTAAGAAAAAAAAAAAAAAAAGGTTTGTAAAGCTTATTAATAATGCTATTAATTTTGAAAGCACTTTTAGAGGCTTCATGGTGACAGATATCCATCAGATAGGAGAGGATCTCTGTTCCATCTAGTATAAATACGAATACATTGCACAAGTACCAGAGTGGACGTGATACAGACTGATAACGTTTGAAATGCTCCAGAGAGGAGTGAGGTTCTTCCTGATGCCTCACATCTTCTAAGGTCCAGAATGTGGCTTCTGGCTGCTTCTGCCTGGTTTCCCATGATTGCACCTAGTCTTCCTGAGGTTGGGCTGCCTCCTCCAGAGAGCTCTGTATTCAACCTTAATTTATAAGCGTAACTATCTATGGCATGAAACACTTGAGAGAATTGCTCACGGATGCAAACTAAATTTGTTGCGAACTCAAAATAGAATTTGATCTACCCAAAGTTCCACATCATAGAATTGCTTGAAGCAGTTGCTTTATTTCCCTCTGCATCACGACTACATGCTTTCGTGAAAGAGCTTTGGCAAATAATTATTAACCTCCCTAAAAAGCTGAATGCTGTTACCTGTGCATAAGAGCAGAGCAGGAGAGCAGGGTGCAGTGAGGAGACTAGGAGCTGTTGGCTGCTTTTAAGCCAGGATTCAGTTTCCACTCCCAAAACTGCCAGGGATCCAGAGCATTTTGTTACTGTCCGAGAAACTAACTGAACAGGCAGCAAAGCTGGCAGGGTTCCGGCATTAGGGTCAACACCACCATCTGCTGGCATGTGAGGGTGTCTTCAGAAAAGAAAATCGTGCTCTAATAAGCAGAGACCCCAAAACTTCCGGGAAATAAAAAAAAAATCTGATTGGTTTTGCTTTCTGCTCTTGCACAAAATGCTGTACAAGCAAGACATTAAAAACAAATATTTTTGTGACATTCCTGGTAAGCCCTCAACATCTTGAAGTTTGTAGAACAATATATCAGCTTGCAAGTCTGCTTGTAGAATTAAAAATGGCTCACTAGAATTTCAGTTTTGAAAGCAACCACCATCCAACATGTGTCCATTTTGTTTGCTTGTTTTAGGGACCTCATCCCAGTGAGGCAGTAAAGTTCCAAACCTCCATTCAGGACCTTTAGACAATGGTCACCTTGCTGGCATCACCTCTGTTGCGGTGCAGGTTCTGTGCCCAGATCAGCATAAAAATCCAATTGTGGAGAGCTAGTCAAAAAACAACAGCATGATGGCATTTATAAGACAAAGTTTGTAGGACAGAAGTTATTTACAGGACAAAAAGTATTTAATGACATCATATAGCTGCTATTGGCAAAACCTCCTTTGCATTCACGCATGCAGTACTGATCATTCTGGGTTTAAAAGTTTTGCAGGAATTTAGGGGTTTTGGAGCCTAGAAGAATCTCAGTACAAGAGAGTTTGCTAGAAATTTTATTATTTGAGAAAGATGAAGCAACAGGATAAAAGTGTGATGAAACAACCATTGGTCTAGAGAATTAATAATAAAATAAGTTTAACTAAAACAAGATTAACAGTTGGCATCGTAGATAATTAGATAGCTGATGGAGTAGGTGATCCCGGATACCATGTCCAAGAACACAAGGAACAAAGCGTGATCAGGAGTGGCCAGCATGGCTTTGCAAAGGGGAGATCACACTTAACCAGCCCGAGTGCCTTCTAGGAGGGGATAAGGGGCTGGAGAGGTGGGGGGGTGGCTGGAGAGCAGTGACCTTGTCTACCCTGCCTTGGGCAGGGCTTCTCACACTGCCTCCCTAAGATCCTCCCAGGCAAGCTCCGGCTCCACAAGGGGTAAGGCTGAAACCTGGTGAAAGGCAGAGCTTTTGGCCTTGTGGGTTGTGATCAGTGGCACAAAGTCTAGTGGGAGGCCTGCCAGTGTTCCCCCAAAGGGTCATCATGAAGAAAAATAATCTTGGAAGAATGGTTTAATGCTTTTCTTAATACAAAAATATCAGAAGTTTCTCACTCCATTTTAATTAATCACATGAGAAGCATTTCAAATCATAGAATCTTTAAGAAAATAAGCCACTGATTTCGGTAATTCTTTCAATTGATTATGAGAAAAATTTAAAAACTAATTGAACAACAAAGAACTCGCAAGTCTACCCACATGTCTCACAGGAAAGACATCTAGGTTAGAGTAGCCAGTGTATATTGCCGATTTAACAGCATAAAAATGCAAAATAAAAAATGACGACAAAAACCCCCACACTGACTTCCATATGAACCATTTATTGAATAAATACATGCATCATAATGTAGAATTACATGAGCAAAAAAGGCAATCTAACAAAAGTGATCACCCTTTGTTCTCATTTCAACTCTCACACCATTTGCTGCAGCTCTGATAAAGGATTTAAGAAAAAATTAAAAGTATTTTAATCCAAATGCAAGTGATACGCATGCTGATTTGAGCTTGGGTTATACAATGCTATCATTAAGAGAGCTGGTTTCTTGTCAGTGAAGCAGAGCAATTCTAAAAACAGTTTCAATAGTAGAGAACACATGTTGGTACATACAGGTAACAACCCTTATTTTTAACCACTTCCTAAACGTCTTCATATTTTCATATTTTAAGGCACAAGATAAAAAAAGAACTACACGAAAAGCTGTCAGCTGATATTCAATACATTGACTTGAGAATGAGGTGGGGATTTTCTGCATAAATGGAACACTCAGGACTCAGGACCTGTGATCCAGAAATTGGTTTCCACCATCAGGAGCAGGAGCCGTCTCACCCAAGCAGCCTTACCCTGATCCAAGTTCACACAGGAGAAAATTCCTACAGTTTGGTACCCTGGGCTGATTATTACCCTGTTCCTTCTGTCAACAGGAATTTTTCTTGCTGAACCCCAACGGAAACAGCATCTCTTAATTTTAAATTCCTAAATGGGTTCTGGGCCCCCTTAACAATCCATCCCTATTTTTGGGTGCCATCTACATATCCAGTTACTCACTTCATACTCCCATCACATGCATTCCTGACAGTCAGGAAGCTTCCTAGAGCCTTTTGAAGACAAAATGTGCATTTGGGGGTCTGTATTCAAGCACAGAGTCATCTAATGTTTTCTGACCCCAGAATTCACTTAAAACTTGAAACACTGGCCCAGACTAACAGCTCATTTGTTGGCTAGGGATGAAACTGTGTGGAATCACTGGCCACGATGTACAGCTAAAGTCCTTCCATCTATGGCTGACCTGAAGCAAAAGACAACTACCTTCCTGAACTACCCCTCCTATCTAGATCAGCTTTTGCTTTCTGCATCTTCATTACATTAACAGTAATTCTTTTATAGTTAGCAATTTCCTAGCTTTCTTTAATGGTGAACTATATATATATATATACTTTTCATGATATACTACATTTCATGTGAACAGATGAGTGTGTATATATAAACACACACATATATATGTATACATTCCAATATAGAGTGAAGCCTTCAAAGGGCAATAAATGTTCTGATACAATGAATCTCTCTATTATTGGCCAACTCAGCAGAAAATAACACAGCAGAATTCGCCATTCAAGTTTCTTTAAAATTCTCTTGTAGAGAGTGTGGCAATAAGAAGGCTACCACTGTATAGAGGGGTGTGCGTGTGCGAACACACGTCTGTGCAACTAATGCTTGCGATAAACTCCATTTGTACAAAATGAGTCACTGAAATGAGTCGATTCTTAAGCTTGAAAAAGACAAAGCTACATCTATGGTAGGCACTTTGGTACATCTAGTAACGTAGGCATATTCTAAACCTAGAATTAAGGTTCTGTCAGTCATTTTATAATAAAGCTAGTCTCAGGAATTTATTATTCTGATTTAAAAAATCATTTCTCGGTCGAGAGATCGTTCTAGAGTCTTAGCTAAATGATATTCTTTGCCTCTCTAATTGCATACTTATCCAAGGTTGAGGCTGTCGGCTCTGCGGGGGCCGAACTGTTCTCTTGGATTCATAATGCACGTTTTGATAACAGTCTGAGAAAACTCAAGAAAGAAAAACCAGATCTGGATACAGAAGTTTCCCCATAATTCATGACATGAGAGTTGAGTGCAGAACCCTTAGTCCCCCACTCTCCCCTCACGTCTCATGGGGCAGCCTGTGTCGGGATGCGCTCATCAGAGCAATGAAGCAACTGCAAAGACAGTTTCAACCCAGTTTCACACTTTAGCCATTGGTGCTCCCCTTTAGTATTACTGAAGGTATAATATGCTATTAGCATAGTACTGAATAATAAAAATAACGTATGCCTTGTACGTATGCCTATGGTATGAACCTACACTGCAAGCTGATTGGTACTCCTTAAATCAATGAAAGGAGGCAGGTAAGGACAGTTAAAGATTTTGTTTATAATATAGAAAAAATTCCATGTACTCATACGTTTGGAAGGTCACATGTCTAGTACTATAGAGTATGGGAATAAATAACAAAAAGCAAGTGAACCTCTATAATAAAACTCTGGACTGTTTGTTGTGCATACTCCATCAAATGAAAGCTCAGATTAATAAACTGATTCATGGACCTCACCCTCTCTTTATACATTATTTATAGAATTCTCATTTGTTTATAATATTCTATAGCATGATTTTCCAATAATACATTTATATATAAATATTAAAATTTTCATGTTTTGTACATTTCAAACCAGCCATACTAGGCTAGAAACACACAAAAGCCATAATGCCTTTTGCAACTTGTGTTTGAAGAGTATCACAAAATGAACAACATTAAGACCATTGTGCTGCAAAGACAAAAGAGATTTGTCTAACAAAATTAACATGCATGTAGAAGAAAATATCTATATCCTTTATCTAATTTCTTCTGAATTTAAACCAGCATGGAAGAATTATAAAAAAATAGTATGTATTTACATGGTACAGTATACGTTGGTGATATATAAAACAAGGCAGGAAAACAGCAGTACATCATCTTTTCACTTTCTAATAGGTACATCCGCCCTAAAGGTCATTTTAAACACAAAGGTTACTTTACTATTGCACATGATAGCAACACAGAACTGTTTAGCAAAATAAAATACAAAGTTTAACAATGAGAGAGGTTATGACTACATAAAATGAACAAGTGTTACAAAATTTTTTGGGATGTATCTAAGACCTAAATCAGTGAAGCTATAAAAATAATATTGGTACATCTGTGAGAGCAATGCTTTAAAAATATATAAAGGTTGGCAAAAATACACGTGGCGAATTCCCCAGGCCAGGGGGCCTAGCTGGCACCCTGTGGCCTTGTACCATCTTCTGTTAAATCATACCTGAAAATGAAAAGAACACAGAACAGTTTACATTTAGTGTGCATTCCTAACACTATTTTTAATACACTTAGCAATGTACACAATGTACCTGATTAGTAGCAATGTACACAATGTATTAGTAGTGAAATTTGTGTACGTTGCTATGATTAGTAAAGGAAATATTATTATACTTACCACTGGGTCCAGCCTTTAGCAAGTTCTTCAGATGCCAGAGGTATCAGTACCTATGGAAATTAAATTAGAAATCAACACATTATTTATATCCTACGCTGCAAATAAATTTGATCTTTAAGTAAACTACTCTGTAAACCACAGTACAAGTAATGCCATTAAGGAGGAACATTTTTTAAGTCCTTGCTATCATTCATATCTGTCTTGAGACTTCTAGTAATGTTTTAAATTGTTTTCACCTTAAAAATCTACCCCCTTAAGTGATTTAGTTCCTGCTCATCCCACATGGTTTTCAGTTCTAAACAAAACAAATATTTCCTCTCTGTTCCTGCAAATAAAGGCTCAACCAACTTTTTCAAAGCTTGAATTTTGTGAGACATTTATCATTTTAAAAGCTTCATACTGCTTAAAACAAATACTTAAGTCAATACTAGTATGCTCACATCAAGTAAGCATTTTAGCCTTCGTATATCGCCACGCTATTGTATGATAGGAAGTTGCTTGTTTTCAACTTACTTTGCCAAGGAGCCCTTTGTCTTTGGACAAGAAACCACCACTGTTCTTCACTGCTACATCTAGTGTTCTTCTCTGTACTTCAGGTAGGGAAACACTGAAATCAAATCTGACACAGAAAACAATGTTTTAAGGAATTCTGCACCTAAAGTGCAAGTTCAGTCACTGGTAAAAATAAATGAAAGTGTCAAAATGTCATAGTGAGAAGAGGGGATAGGATGGCAAGAAGATTACAGAAGGAGGAAGAGGTGGAGTACATAATCTGGCATTGACTAGGAGGATTTTCAACAGGCCACACGGTCAGTTAAGCTGAGCAACCTCGGCTCAGCAACTCTGTCGTTACACGATATAAATCAGCTTAGAACTTACATTTGATCAAACACTGGGTTTAATGTCTTCTTTGATACATGTGTTTTTCTTCTTCCTGATCTTCTCTTGTCAGGTAATAAATACATTCGAACATAAGGATCAGATCCTTCTTCTGAAAAGGCTATTAGATTTCTGTGAGCAATGAACAATAAAGAAAAACACTTAGAAAATAAAGGAGACATTGCTAAACACAAGTGTTTACATAGCTATTACTGAATTTAGTACTCTGTACCTAAATAATTAGTTCATTTTATTGACATGTGTATTATTTGCATATTAATTTTAGGACCCTTATATGAGTCTCAGATGAGATGCTCTGTACAACGTACAAGCAGGTTGTTTACAATATAGTGGATAAGGCAGTGGAAAAGAAGGGCTGAGCAGCCACTCATAAGACACCAGACAAATGGTAAACAGACAGAGCTGAATATGCTGCTCTTTACTTCTGAAATATGGCTTTCCAAAAATCACATTTCTGACATTCTATGAAAAAAAATCAATCCCTTCAATATAACTTTCAGGTACTGCTAATAAAAATCTAATTGCTATTTTAATCTAGAAAAATCATAGAGACACAAGAGGCAAATAAGACAAAAACTTCAACAATGGCTTTACTAATTCTGAGGATTGCTCTGCATGATTTGGTATTCACGCAGTTACAATCAGTATATCATTTTAAAAATGAAGACCATTGAGAAAAACATTCAATTTAAGAGGGTAAGGCAAGATATTATGAAGTTTACAAAGAAATATGCACAAAATTAGAACCAGGCATCTTATGCTCACCTGCAGGAATGCACAACCACAATCAGTTTGTTTCTCTGCGAGCTGTGACGAATTGTGAGCTGAATCTGCCCTAATGGAGACTGCCCCAGAGTTGTTCCACTGTGGAGAAAAGAGCAGAACATTGCATAATGTTCTGAGTTTTTATTTTTTAATAATAATAATGATATATACATATATAAAAGCCCATCTGAAAAATAAGCTGAGTAGTGTTTCTAAGTATCATCTATTATCAATTTAAATTTCCACTAGACCAGTGGAATAGAAAAACTGCACACATGAGCACTCCTTCATCCGTTTCTTGTACTTTAAGCTCTCCATTAAGTACTCCACCTCCAAAAGAATGAACTGGGATTCTTATCACCTTTGGAAATCAGCTGTTCTTCTCTGCTTTGAAAATCTTTATCAGAAAAGAACTCACTGCAGGTGAAGATTAGAGCTGTACCCCACAATGAAAAAGAGCTAGGAACCACTCTCAGCAAGAGCTGGGAACTGGCTAGAAGATCAGTTCACTGTTTTCTAAATTTTCTAACAACACTGATGCAAGATATAATTCCTGGGAAAAAAAAAGAGACCTCCTTATCAGTGTTATCAAAAAAAATCTATGCTGTAATGAAATTCATCATAATAAACGAAGTCTATCCTTGGCTTAGGGCCGAAAGAGTAACTGACAGACTGAAAACAGTAGAGGACCATCAAGATAAACTGGAGACTGAATCACACAATGCCCAAGCAGATGCTGAGGAAGATGGATTTGCTTGGACTGAAGGCTCCCATTCAAAATTAAGATGGTTTCTCTCAGCTATCTTTACTAGTAAGCACAACTGCCATCTGAGGCAAGTAAAAAATTAGAGAACTTAAGAAACCTTAACTGCAACAAGAATGGTTTGCAGCAATCCTCCTTAATTCAATAATAATTGACTATTCATTTAATATTCTTTATAATCAACAATCCCTCTGAGTAATTTAAAAAGACCACTTATATCCAGCTTAGTTGGCTTAATTTATATTAATGCTAACAGGATTCAGTGGTGAAACTGGCAACTATTTCTGGCATGAAGGTTACACTGAAACATAATATTCCCCATCCCACTTTTTTTCTTTAGCAGCCAAAGTAGGTACGGGAACAAGATGGACTTTTATCCTGCACATGCTCACAGTGCTAAGTTGACTTCTAATTGCAGAATCTTACTGAGAAACCAGAAAGCACAAGAAACAGTCTCCAAATGCCAGGCTTACAAACTGCAATGCTGGCAGCAGGAAAAAAAAGACTACTGAAATTCCAACTAAGCAGAATCTCTGTTTTTGCAGCTACACTGACCATGTTTTTGGCTAAATAAAAAGAACTGAGGTGCAATGCAAAAAGCAGTACTGTACTTCTCAAGCTGTCGCAGCCTCTGCCGCAGCTCCTGCGTGGCAATGGGCAGGGATATGTCTGAGGCTATGCTGGGAGTGGGTTCTTTTACGGACAGGTGACTAGGAGAATAATTGAAGTTAGAGGCATGGAGGCTGGAGGAGCTTCGGCTCAGATCTGTCGGCCACTGAGGACTGGCACTGGCGGCCTGACTTTTCTCTGCCACGTCAGTCTTCTTGTCGCCGTCAGTCACTGGGGAAGCCGGGGCAGGTTTGTCTGAGTCGGCTGGTGGTGGGACAGGACCTTGAGGCTTAAAAGATGATTTTCTTGCATCTTTGGAAACAGATGGCCTCTTCACTTGGGCTGAGTGTTGATGGTCGGGAGATCTTACTGGCTTTTCAAGAGAAAGTACCTAGACACAGGTTAAAAAAATATCATCTTTTAATAAAAAAATAGATAAAATATAATTAAAAAAGCAATTTGTTTCTCCTAAAACATTGTGATAAATTGTTAAATTTAGACAAGAAGTGCCCAAACCACTTATGTTCATTTACTCTTTAACAGAAAATATATCACACAAAAGTACAGCTCCTTACATTCTTTGTGACTATATAATGTGAAATTCTCTATTCGTTTAGATTTTTTCTCATTATTTTCCTCTCACAGTCAAAACACTTCTGGTACAAGTGCATCTGCTTTTACTTATTTGGGCTTTCATAAACTCATATAAACTAAAATTTTTAGCTTCACTCATCTGGATTTTCTTTTTCCGGAATTTTTCTTCTCATCTTTTGAAATTTAAATCTTCATCAGAATTTCTTCTCATTTATTACCTTTAAATTCCTTCACAGGTTGCCTTCACTTATTAATACAAGTAGTTAAGAATATAATTAGTATTAAACCTAAATTATGAAAAGTATTTTAGAAAGGACAAATGTATAAACAAAAGTGATACTGTTTGAAGATGCACATCTTATTAAGCCAAATATAGCTGGAGAAAACCACAAACCGAAAGTCAGGCATGTAAGCTCTACCTTTGGGTCTCCAGTGTGCTTGCAAGCTGCTCTGAATTTTTCTAGTATTAGGAAGATATTTTCTCTATAGACATCAATTCAATTTCTATAAAGGAGAAGTGATTTCACTCATCCGTAGCCCACTGAGTCTTGGCAGACATGCAAGAACTCAGATTCCAACTCAATGTACCTATAAACATGGACAACTTCATATTCACCTGAATATTAATTGAGCTGACTGTTGTTTTGTTCTGAAAATTTCTGTGATTTTCAAAAATATCAGATTTCTATTACAGAATATCTTGATAGCATTGCCACAACTAGAGGACACCAGCCAAAGCTACGTGACAGGAAGCATAATGACTTCTTCACAAAGTTTTAGGACTGGAATTTAGAGTAGTCCGGATTATGCTGTCAGACATTTACAACAGAATAAGCTCTGGAGTACCCTGAGTGCAATCTTCATGTATATCGTGCTGTTTGGCCCGGAGTTGCTCAGGTGGAACCTCTGGTGCATAGTTAGGTCTTCGCTCTCCAGCAACTGGCTTAGAGGCAGTTTGAAGTTCCCCAGAGAGCACTGGTGCTGTTCATCCCTGACCTGCAGGAACACAGGAGCTAACTAACATCATACAATCTGTTTTATATGAATTTAGAAAAAGAAAACAAAAATAGTTTTATTTACAAACAGAAAACAACCTCTATAGATTGTGCTTAATCCACATTTGTTCTCATCCCTTCCTTCAATAGCAAGGGAGAAAACTTCTATATCCAATTGACTTCTGGGGAAAGTAAATAACATGCAACTTATAAAGTGTGTGAAAATGAATTCTCACAACTGTTAAGGGAGCAATAGTAGAACAGTTCACATTTACTTCAGTCTATTTGCGTGGTCTAAATGATGTGTCAACAAGGATTAAATACTTGAATAAAGCAAAAAAGATGACAGCAAACAAATCAGCTATACGTAACTGCATTTAATAGCAGCAAGAGTAAATGCAAATAAACATTTATTAGTCTGATCTTAAACAGTCTAGTACAAGTTTTAATAGCATTTACAGTATACCCACAATTCGTTTTTATAATAGTCGGTAACATATAAATATTACTACTGAAAGCCTAAACAAAGTTACTCAAGAAGAACCAGACAACATACCTCAACTTCGAGATCTTGTCTTTTGGGATTGTGTACAAAGAAAGTGAAGTTTTCCTCCCACACTGGTTCATTGGTCTTGTATTGAATCTAAATTTAGGGAGGAGAGAAAAGAGAGCGCTTTTAAGTTATAAAACATTTTTTGTCTAAAAAAGCTGGCATTAGATTTTACATTTTGGCTTTGAAAATTTTACATCTGATACCCAACAGATGTCAGCAAGAGCCAAGTGCTCAAAAGTGCCCAAAGTATATATAATAGCACATGTAAACTTATACAGACTGCATATAATAGAAAGTATGCAAATTTGGTATGTAAACAAGTTTATGTAAAGAAAAACGCCTGCTGAAGAACTATCATTTTATATGAGTCAGTGCAAGGTTTGCAAAGTCTTCTGACCTGTGTATTATGTTTCCTGTCATGCTTCCCTGTTAGGGCTGAACTAACTCAATGCAGCTCCTAGAAAACAGTGTTTTCCCTCAGTCTTCAAGAAGTCATGTGCAGGATTTCATTACTTACGCCACAAATCCCACTACTTTCAGGATCCGGTTCAAAACATTCAGACACACTATTAAAAACAAACAACAAAAACTATCCAGGACCAAAAGGCTTTTATGTCCCCATTCCCTGTGAGGTATGCTCCATACAGAATCCATTTTAGGCTTTGTAGACTAAACACATCTACCTCTCTATGCTTCACAGCCTATCGTGCTGCTATTTTATTCTGAAGAGCAGCCTGAGCGCATGGAGGTTAGCTAGGAGCAAGACGACAGAGCTGCTGAGCCTTGGGTCAAAATCAAAGGAACTGCCAGCAAGGGAGACTTTGAGTCAGGTGTCTAGTACAAAGCATCCAGCTAGGAAAAAGGAGAAGGATGGGGCCTTCTTCGGTCATCTCAAAGCTGTCTCAGGTCTGCAGGCCCTTGTTCTCCTGGAGGACTTCAGCTAGCCTGATGTTTGCTGGGAGAGCTGCAGGGCAGTACACAAGCAACACAGGAGTGGAAAATAACCTCCCTACCCAGCACTGGATGTGCTGATAGCAGTAGTGCTCTTGTGCACCTCCTGCTTACAAACAAGCAAGACATGGCTATCCATGGCAGCCTTAGCTACAGTGACGATAAGATCACAGAGTTTAAGATCCTAAGTGACACTGGGAAGAGAAACAGCATAAAAAAAAAAACAGAATAAAAACCATGCAGATCTCAACTTGCTCTGGGAACTGTTAGAAGGGATCCCAGAGGAGTTTGTCTTAGAAGAGAAAGGAGCTCAGTAATAGTTAAAACAACATAAAGAAGGTTGAAGTACTCAATACCTTCTTCATTTCGGATCTGCAGGGAAAAGGTCGGTCATCCTCTAAGGCTCTATGTCCCAAAGTTCTGTCTCTGTTAACAGTAGAGGAGGGTTGAGTGTTTCAATAAATTGGACTTGTCTATTGGACCAAGGCTTCTTAAAAGGATTGGCTGATGTGACTTCAAGAATGATATAGAGAAGCTTAGCATGGTCCTGGAGATTAGAGACAGCCTCATATGACTGGCAAAGAGCAAATATTATAACTATTTAACAAAAACATCCAAAAAATCCAGAAAACTGTAGCCTAATAGCGCCACTCCATGGAAAAAATATGAAATAGGTCTTCATGAAAGCTAATTCCAGGCACACGAAAGAAAAGGTGATGGGTAAGGTATATTCACCAAGAGCTTACCAACCTGAGTATCTTCTATAATAAAATATATTGCAAATTGGCTGAGAGGAAAGTCGTGGATATCACTGACTTTGATTTTAGGAAGATGTTTTAAAATCTCCCACAACATCTGTGCTGACAAGATAGTGTAACATGAACTAAATAGATGAATCACAAAATAAGATGAAATATCAACTAAACTACTAAGCTCAAAGGATCATGGTTTCTGGCTCAAAGTTGGACAGAAAGCTGGCTGTAAATAGAATACTTGATTGATACCGGATCCTATCCTATTCAGCACCTTCATAAGTGATCTGGATGATGGGAGTGAATTCACCTTCACCAGGTTTATAAATGACACCAAACTGGGATCAGAGATAAATACATCAGAAGGAAGTGTCACCGCACAGTAAGACCTAAAAAAGCTAGAAGATAGGTCATTAAGAATTCTAGTAGAGAGCATTCTAAACATGAGTGGGTAGAATATCCTTGTAGCAAAGAAGGGAAGCCACATGCTGGGCTGCAAGAGCATAACCTGTAAATCAAAGGATGTGATTACTCAGCACTTGCTAGGTGCTCCTAGAATCCTGGGTCCACTTTTGATTCTCTTCCCTCCTCTTCTTCAAGAGACATTAAAAAAAAAAAAGGATTCTTCAAATGAAGAATCACCAAAATGATTACAGAGTTGGAGAACTTTATCAAAAAAGGCTGAAGGAATTTGGTTTGCTCAAGCTAGAGAAACAAAGGCTCAGAAGTATCTAATAGCAGTCTGTCATGACCTAAAAAGGAGGTACTCTGTTCACCACTGCCCAGTGACTGGACAAGAGATAATAGGCAGCATTTGGCTGGAGGAGAAGTAGTGTCTAGATGTAAGAAAAAAAGTTCTGTCTGTACCATCCAACTGGACACTGGAATAGGTGTCCTGCAGAAGTGATGAAATCTCTTCCAGTAGAAACGCTCAAGACTTGACTAGGCAGCGTCCTGACTAATCCAAGGCTCTGCTTTAAATTGGAATTTGAACCATGTGATGTTCAGAGGTCCTTCACAACCTGGACATTTCTGTAACTCCATGATTCCATACATTTTCAAATCTTAATGAGTATTTCAAAACCTGCTGTTTGCCCCCACTGTTATTTATATGATCAATCCTGTAGGAATCCCAGTTGCAAATTGGGAACCTACTGTGCTTGGACATGTGCAAACAGTTAAAAATCTAATCTCTAAGAATTGATTTAGATCAATCAATCAAAATCTATACTCTCTAAATTTAAACCAAGTATTTATTCAATCCTAGGCTTCCTGTTGGCAACTTTTCTGTTCCATGTCTAACCTTTAGTGCAGTAATGGTTTGGTAGCTAGTGCTAAGCACACAGAACCCCTAAATGTCTGCAGATAGAGACAAGTACTGGGAGCAAGTGCTTACCTTACTTTCCTGCGCCTTGTGTCCAACTGACAGCAAAACAAGAGGGTTGGGATTGCTGTTTATTTTCTTTCCTGACTGATAAAGAAAAAACAAAAAACTTTGTCTTCAGAATAAACTGCTGCATTTACCTCCAGTTCAATTCAACTCCTACATATAAAACCTGTCTTTTCCCCTGAAACTTAAAAGTCTCCATCCTAATAATAAAAATCATATGCATTTTTTATGCATATTCATTATTCTTAGTATTTCACACTGCATAGCTTCAACGGCAGAAATTTCTCTGCCAGTTAATGAACACATACAATCAACTTAAGTTAAAGCAAAATGCTGCAAAAAAGCAGGAGTTTTAGACTCCTTTCTCTTTTGTTTGAAAGAAATTCATAAATTGCATTACAATCCCCAAAGCCAATGGAACATAATTAAAACTGCAAAATGAATATTGCATGCAGATGGCAGATATGAAGAAAGCACAAACTCAGGAAGCTTACTTTATAAAGCAGTATTACTATTAAATTTAGTGGAATATGAACACGTGGACATTGCCCCTTTTCAGCTTGGGGAGGAAGCAGATGCACTATAATGTACCTGATGCATATTTCTATAGTTTACCAAATACTCTTTATTAGAGAATCAACCATCTGCCATATCTGAGCCTTGCTCACCAGCTGTATAGCATTACATCAGACTGTGAAAATAAACATCAATTTAGAATCAAGTTATACAAACAAAGGAACATTCCCAACTACATATTTTTCACACATTTTAAATTAACCTAACAAAGACTTAAGAAAGAAAGGTTAGACATGAAAGTTAAACATCTCAAGCAGGTGTTAATGCAACTGAAAAGGTCTAGAAAATACAATATACATGGTTAATAATTTACTTAATTCTACCCAGTAGGATATTAAGATCAGACATTGTAAACAGAGTTAGTTGAAAACTATTCAATGCATGTAAGGTCACAATTAAAATAATTTAACTGTAATTTCACTGTAAATTCTTCAGTGAAGAACTTCATAACTTCACTCCAAGGTTTTTTTATTTTATTAGAAGAGAGCTTATGTCAGGTATTTTTGGATCTGAAGTTACATTCTGGATGTTACACATCAATTAATATTATTTGATTGCTGTGTGACACTCCATGTTTAAAACCATACTTCAAGTTAAGGAAGCACTCCTTTCTTGGATGAACGCTGCGTTTCTTTCATGATTTCTAATAAAAAAGAAATTGGCTCTAACCAAAGTCTCAGGAGTACAACTGTTTAAGGAACACAGAGAAAGTCAGATTACACTCCAACCAATGGTGCCAAAAAAGGCAAATGAAGTTTGTTTTATTCTTCTTCCAGAAGTATACCTGAAGTCCCTTTTTCTTCACAAAATGAGGACGTGCTTACAAAAGACCTTCTTACTTATATGATGGTATGCAAGTAGAAGTCATTTTAATTCATGCTACAAACGTCTCCACATGTACAAACACGAGGCTCCTCTAACTCCTGCCACTGACAAGTTTGCTGTTGACAGGATATTTCAGTCTATTAGCACTTGTCTATTGTCCAGATTTCTCCAGCTGAGAACTTGGTTAATGCTCTCCAAGTTTGTGTCTCAGCTGGCTCTCTTCCTTGCCAGAAGGCTGACCTAAATTTACCCAGCATTCAAATGAAGAGTACAAAATATGTAAGTGAAATTTAAGAAATCAAAATACATATGACTAGATTATTTAAGCAGATGGTCATTCAGAGTTGGGCAGTAAAGTATCATCCTGTTTGTAAAAGATGTCAGCTTTCATGTCAACTTACTACTTCAAACTCGTTCTGAAGACTTAAAAGACTTTTCTCACCTTCTAACACAGTCCACACTCCATTCAACTGATTTAAAGTTCAAATTAACACAAGCCAAAATATTCTATCAACCTCTTAACCACTTCTTGATACTAAAACTTAAACTAGATTGCACTAAATAGCATCTGGCAACAGAAGTTCCATGTGCTGTTGCAAGAGAAGTGTTGCAGGCATTTGTGCATTACCAATTATGTTTGTGACCTTAAAAGGACAACTATATTAGTTTTACCTTTAGGGCTTTCTGAAGAGCAGCCTTCTTCAAGCCATCAGGGTTAAATTCTAAAGGATTATGCTTTTAAGTCAGGAGAGAATGAACATACGAAGGGTTAATAAATCATGCAATGAAGTAATTTAACTGTTAATTATGACATGACAACATAGGACAAAGCAAAAAAAGGTAAAAAGAAAAAAAAAAAAAACAAAGAACAAAGAACTTTCAAACAAAACAATGAAAGAACTGCCAAAATAAACAAAATCTGACTTTTTCTGTCCTCTCTGAATACATGTATTTTGTTTTCAAATAAAAATACTCACTTTTAGTACATCTGTCTTTTCCTAATCAGATCTGTTTACAATGATAAAAAAATGTATCATAGACACTTATGAGGTGGGATTTAATGAATGCCATCTGTCTTAAAGATCATCCTCTAAATGAATCTTTTTCAAGGTGAAATTTATATTCCCAACACAGAAGATTCCCTGTTAAGTTAGGGAAGTATGAGAAAGTTCTCAGGGAGGAAAATCACTTTTCTTAAAGTATTAGGAAACCTTAGCTCATTATACTTCTCATACGATCTAGAATGAAATATACTTTACTCATCTTAAAGATATGCAACAATTTAGTAGTTGGAATTTGGGTTGATCTAACAGCATAAAACCTCTATTTTATAACAACTTAGCAAAGTTTTCCATTTTACCTTATTAATATTTGATCGTTCTTCAAGTCATACTAGTGAACTGAAAATCTGTGACAATATTTAACTCACAAGGAAGAAATTTCAAGATTTTTTTTTTAAAATAAGGGAAACAGACTTCAAAGTAGTAGCAAGCTTTTTTTTTCTCCCCCCCTTTTTTTTTTTCCTTAGTACAGCTTTCTGCTTCAAGGGAGAATTCTGCTTTATGAGCCGCAGTACCTAGGAACACAAAAGTTTGCCTAATGATCTCGATGATAACAGAAAATAGTATTACTTATGCTATGCCAGAAGAAATGTGTTCCTAAAATTCAAATACACTAAAATATACAGAGAGATTTGGTCTTTCTACTTTTTTTATATTTTTGGGGAAAATGTTGCATCCTAATGCTGGGCAACATGTACTTCAAGATTCCTGACATTTGGCTTTGAAATTTCTGTTTCAAAAGGATTAGACAAGATGATAGAACTGATTGGAGAAAAAGAGAAAGTTGTTTTTTTTTTTAATTGTGATTTTGCTTAAAATAACATTAAGACATTTTCCAGTCTTCTTTTAGCTATTTATCTAGAAATGTTAGGGGCTAAGATTATTGTACTGCAAACAAGGGCAGGCTCGGGAATTGTTCACTGTTTCAATAAACGTTCCCAGCTAAGATACAAGTCATAGGTCAGTCATAAAATGACTCTATGGCTCTTAGTGTAATGGGGGAGCTTTTTTAAATGTAAAGTTCTTCAGAGTATTTTTGCACTTTTTTTTTTCCCTCCCAAAAAGGATGAAAAAGTCTCCTTATTTTTGCAGTAACCTAGCACCTTTTCCATCCTTCTCTACTTTCTTAGGATAAGCCACCCTTGTTTACTCTTTCCCTAGCAATCATGTTTCCTAGCTGCCCCATTATCATTGGTGCTTGTCCTACACATTCATTTTGACTGGTCTCCTTCTTTCAGGAATTGCCACAGGCAAAACCTGGACCTCACTAACAGTCAAGCAGAACAGAAGAATTAACTAGTCCATGCATCTTACAGCCTATATTCTTTCTATAATCAAAACTGCTTTTGCCCCTTTGCAGCAGCCTGGCACAGTGCAACTGTAGATCTATTCCTAAGGCAAATCTCGAAGGCAATTATTACCCTCCTCTATTTATGTAAGGAGTTATCCCTGTGTGGGTGCTATAGTCTTCTCTGCTAGAAGAGTTTCAGTTTCATACTGCATCCCAAATTTATCCAATTATTTGGAACTCTAAATTAGCCCCCAACTTAACTACTATCTTTCCTTCATGCTTTCACCCGAACATTCAGTACACTTTTTCACCTAAATTATTCATTGCATCAATGCATTTTAGATGTCAAGAACCAACTTATTTGATAAGTTATAAAGGCAGCCAAACAATGATTCCTGGGTATTGAATGTGTGTTGATTCCTCCGGAATCAAAGCGAGGTCAGGGACATCAGCCAGGGCAAATATGTTTCAGCCTTGCTAGGCTTCAGGAATGAAGGGAAGGAGCTGCCGGTCCATAGGGATGGAGGCTGAGCAGGAGATTAGCAAAAGAAAAGGGAGAGAATTCATTATAAAAAGCCAGGTAAGAGGTTTGCCCTAGGAGATAAAACTGTCTTGCTACAGTTAGGAGCTTCTCTGCAGTTATAGGAAAAGGTGAGGGATCCAAGGGCTATGGCAGTAACTGTCACAATAGAAAAAAAAACCCACAAACAAACAAACAAAAACAACAACAAAATCATCAAACTTCAGGTTAGTGCTCTATAGTGGCCAATACCGTTGATAGTAAATTCTGAGAACAAACCTATAAATTATAGGACAACTAATAAACTATTTTGATCTTAAAAGTCAGATGCCCGATATGATTTGAAAGATCACTCACTACTATTTATGTTGACTCACTACCTCGTGCTTGGAATTCTAATGGGGTTTTAAAAATTTCTAAGTCTTTGAGCACAACCTCACGTGATAACCAGAAGACAGAAACTGTTCTAATAGAACGGATTTAAAATACATGTAATTTATACATTATATGCACTCAAAAAAATCACTGAGTTAATGATAATATATCATAAAACCAGTGACTTTGGGAAGATGCAAATCTACATTTTTCATACAATCTTAAGAAACTGTTTTTTTCCTCTGCCATCAGATATATAGGGACTGACTTGTTAAATCCTCTCTCCCTCCTTTCCTTCTCCCTCTCCACAAGTAACCCAGACACCTCAGCTGGGTATTAAACATTAAGGGACATGAATTTTTGCCCAAGTGTTTATGGATGCCCCAAGCAGAACATGAAGCTCTGCAACTGCTGAACTCTTATTCACTCCAGGCCGCTACAGCCCACTCATATCCCTTGGCCTGCAGTCATAAACCTGTCCCCAGCTTGCTCCAACACTAGCACTGTGGAGCAATGTGCCAGTTAACAGCAGTGCAGATGGGGACCCAGCCATGGTCATCTTCAACTGCTCGTTTTCCACCCTCCCTCACAATGTGGGGAATTGGAAAGGTTGGTCCAACATGTAAATGGGTGTTGTTCTAGGGAAACAGCATGTCCTGATTTCAGTGATCTACCACCAGTGAAGCGAGGACACAGTAACTGCCCACCAGTTTTAATACCAAGGAAATAACCAAACCATACAATAAAGTGTTTGAATATTTGGAGAGAAAAAACACATGGTTCATAGGCGTCCTAACTTTAGATAACTATACTTAGGGAGGGCCTACGCTTTCACTAAATTTAAATAGGATTTGGTACTGGAAGTATGTTGTTTCGTACTTTAGAATGAACTTCCACACACAGACTAACCAAAAAACATGGAAAAAGGATTTTTTAAAAAAATCAGAATATGGAACAAATCAAACTTGACGGGCCAGCACGCAATTCCCTGGCAAAACGGTTCTGATTCTGAACTCACTCATCTTTTCTGAACTTACAAAGATTCAAGCGTTCAAAGATTTAAGTGCAAGATGTTCAGAGACACATTAGTTTCTTACAATCTTATGTTAAAAGCATAAAGTAAAAAATATTAACTGCTCACTCCCCCTGCATTGAGATGTCGCTGACTACAGATTAATTTAGGGAAAAAGGGGTTTGGGAATTTGCAAAATAGGTTGTGAGTATAGGGAGTAAAATAAAAGAGTGAAATAGAATTTACAAGGGAATTTATAGTTTGGGGAGCACAAAGAACCACCATTTTTTAAGCAGTACTTCAATCAGTGTAGAGAGGATGCAAATTCTTACAAAAACTCTCCGTTTAAAAATACTGTAGGGGTGTCAGTTGCAATGTTTCTTACAGTTTCATTGCTTTGCAAAAAAGGCAAGCAATATGGCAGCACACAGTAGGTTAACATAATATGTATTTTAATTATCTGTGAACCAGCAATTGAACTTAAGGGTAAGATCTTCTACAAAAAAAACTTATCTTGGGTTTTAAATCATCAAAAGTTAATTACTTACCCAATGATATGCTGATCAGTGATCAATGAAATTTA
The DNA here is from genome assembly GCA_003342815.1 of Eudromia elegans. Classification (NCBI taxonomy): domain Eukaryota; kingdom Metazoa; phylum Chordata; class Aves; order Tinamiformes; family Tinamidae; genus Eudromia; species Eudromia elegans. The sequence goes on from PTEX01000252.1 coordinate 822,731, forward strand.
AACAGCCTTCAAAATGCAATCAAAATACCACAAAAAACAATGCACACTCATTGAAACCATGCAGGAAAACAAATTGCATGCTCTCATTCCACTAGAGCGTGTGACTTTAGTAGCACTAATTCACACTCTGGCAGAGAAAAGATACAATACAAATAACACCAGAGAACTCACAAATAGTGCTCTATAGAGTGAGGTAGTGTTTTCACAAAAGACTAGTCCCGATGCTCTCCTCTCTTTTAAGTATCCACACCCAAAGTTTCCCTCGTAGATACTCTTAGGAAGATGGAAATGGAAGGAGAAAGCAGAGTGATGGGATTTTGGCAGAATGAATGCATAAGCAGCTTTACTACACAGGAAAATTAAGGAAAACAGTCAAAGGATTCCAGAGAAAACAGCAGATAATAAAGTAAGTAAATATTTCTCATTATAGTTCCATCTATTAAAAGGCTTTCTCTAAGTTCAGCAAGGTGGACTTTTTGTTTGTTTGATGTTTTTCACAATTATTCAAATAGATTAGCACCTTGTAGGTATATAGCTATCTCTTAGCAAACAGAAACATTTTCCTGGCTTACCCTTAGTAGTTTCTATTTATATGGCAGGTCCAACTAAGTAAATTTGGAGGCACAAGTCTTCTCCTATAGAGTTTCTATTTTGTTGAAACATATTTCCCAATTGGTTCAGAAACAACGATGATGCACCTATGCAAGAGAAGAGCCTGTGCTGGGAACTACTCACTACACCCAAGGAAAAACATGACTGACTCCAAGATCTAAAATGCACCTGTGATCAAGAGCAACTTAAAAAGTTAATTAAGTAAAAAAGCAGTTACTTTTCTAGAAAATACTTCAATATTAACATTAAAGCCATGGATATACTTCAAAATTACAGACTATTGCATTGATAACTTTAACAGTAGGGCTTCATTAATTTATCTTTTTGCTTCCCATAAATAAGAGCAATCAATGGCGTCAATTTATTTTACTATTTTAGTGCACCATCCCCATCAATGAATACAAATACAGCAGGAGGAGTCATTGCACTTTCATGTTTTATCACGTCAATGTATTTCTGTATCAGAATCAAATGGACATACAGAACCTTTATCGACTGCAATTTGCCGCAGTTTTTTCCAGCAGCTCTATGATAACATCCATATCCATATGGATAATCCATATCCTTTTTAGCTGATTTGGATTTATTGCAGTATTTTATCCTTGTACACTTGTAAAATGATTTGAGTGCTCAGTGCTACTTCTTATATTCCTTAACACACATTTCTGCACAGAAAATGACTTGAAGTTAAATACAGAGTTATTTGTAGCAAATGTCTGTGGTGGGGCAGGGGAGGCAGAGGTGTCCAGCTAGAGCCACCTTCATCTCAGTCCTACCCTGGGAATCTTGCACAGTTGGAAATCTAACCCCAGGTTTACTACCCAGGTAGCTTGGTGCAAGGAACTTCCTGTTTCTGTGCCTCTGTTGCCTTAGAGTTCAGAGATCTACCTATTTAAAGTAATAACTATGTAAACACTGTAAGACATTGAAATGAAAATGCTGTCCTCAAAAGCAGGTAAACCTAAGACTTGAAATCTAATCTTTCTGAGGGAAATAAATATTATTACTGAATATTTGCTTAAAAGTAAAGGAAGAGGAAAAAAAAAAAAAGACAAAAATTCTGACTACTTGCTGGGGAAGCCAGCCTAGTATAGAAAACAAGGTTTTAAGAAAAGTAAACAAACAAATTGGATGACAGAGCCACTCATTTTAAGTGACTTGGCTTTACTGTATTTTAACAAGAATATTGAACTCAAAACAATTTGAGTAAAATCCAGTAACTGAAAAGAAAATTCAAAAGTGAGTCAAATTCAATTCTGCACTTAAGAATTCTGCATGTTAAATGTTTCTTCTGTGTTGCAATACTCTGAACAGTGTTAAGCACATCAATTAACAGAATTACAGCATCATCTGTGAATTATACTTTATTCCTGCTAAGTTACAGGTTCTGCCCCCCCACACCTCTTCCCCAAGGTCAATATAGTGAGGCTAAAAAGATAATATAACTCAAATCCCAGTGTTCTACACATCTTTAGCTTTTAAAACATCCTATTACTACCACTTCCAAAGCTGGCTCTGCATAGCCCCAAACACACTTGTGTTTACTGTATGAAATCACTAGTCAGTGCTGAAAACTGTTTATGCTACTATGGTTTCACTTGTTACCCTCTTCTGTGTGATGCTACATTTTAACTGGAATTTCAGCGGAGAAATTTGCAAAATGCACCAAAAAAAAAAAAAAAAAATCTGAAACTTGAAAGCTTTACTTTGATTACTTCTAGAACTTTTCATCAAATAACAATATTGAAAAAAGACAGTAAATTCTAGTGTAGTGTTTCACACCTTCTGTCTGTGTGTGGTTTACTTTCTTATTGCTATTATTTGCAACCACGAGCAGTAATTTTACTAACTAGTACTTACTAGAATTAAACTATATATTCTTTGCTTATCTCACACAACCTATTTCAGACTCTCACGGAATAGTCCACAGAATGACAGAAACAGGATGTTTTATCCATGTGTACATTTCGCACATGCAAAGATACTTCAAATGACAACCTGACAGAAGTCACATACAAGTATTCTTCAACTGTAACATCAACTGGACAATATTAATTTCATGATGAGAATTTCAGCACTTTCACATCTACCAGAGATATCCTAAACCAAAGCAAGCAAGTTTACCCAGGCCTTCCTTTTCACTTTAGTTCCTTTTAATTCCCCATGCTGAACCCATACACCAAATAATAAAAACATGCAGCCTTTCAAGTCCAGGAAAGGAGCATTCTTTAAAAAAAATTCACACTGATTAAAAAGTTAACAGTTTATTAGCTACATGTCCATAATACCAAACTACTAGAAACATGGACCTTACATTACACGTTTTGAAACAAGAACGGGTAGAGAAAACACGGCGTAATGTGTGTTAGTGAAGCAGTGTGGCACACCACCAAGCGAGACATGCTGAAGTAAGCAAGGGAAACCCAGGACAACGGGCACCTAGCAGAATGTAACTTACGGGCAGGTTTCTTGCTGAGTCCAAATACACAATAAGCAATGCAGAAGAAAGCCCATCATTGGCTTGGTCTTTATCAGCTCTAATGCTTGTCAGCACCTAAAGCAAAAAATATAATGAGCCGGTGAGCCTTCTTCCACAAATCAAACAATAGCAGTGCAAATTTTTTGTCCCATTCCTGAAAAAATACTTTAAGAATAACTCTCCAAACCCAGACATTCACAAAAACATTTTAAAAAGCAGTAAAATTTAAAGGTTTTATATAAATACAAATATAGATACTGCAACAAACTCTATCCCAATCCCATTTTTTTTTTTAAACTAGACAGATTACATTTCATTGCCAATTTTATCTCTCAATATAATGAAATATCTGTGGATAGTCTCAAACTATAATGTCACAAGAAAAGAAGAAAAAGAAGCCTTTTAAAAATCACATGCCACAAAAGCACCCTGTCAGATTTGATTGATTTGATGTATTATAAAGAAAATTACACTAGAACAAAATTACAGGCTTATCCAAATTTATCACAGCTAGAGAATTAAATTACTTGTATTTAACAGAAAAGAGAAAAAGAGTAAAGATTAGGATAATATATAATGTGTTCCATTAATACCTTGTCTAGATTTTCAGCAGTTGGCATCAATGTGAGCCATTCCAGTTTTAAATGCAATTTTCCTTTGGACACTTCATCCAAAGTAAACCACTAAAAGTTAAGCAAAGTAACGTGAAATAACCTGTCACCAAACAAATGCACATGACTGCAGTTGGCTCTTCAGGACATATAAGAAACATTAAGCCACAAGAGAAATGCAGTAGAGCTGAAATCTGCATAATCTGAAAAGATTTCATTTTTTAAAATTGTTTAAAGTCACACTAAGTATTAAGACAAAGACAAACTACTCAGCTGCATAATATAAAAATAGCCATGTATGCCTGCACACTATATAATAAAACTATTCTAAGATATCAAATCTTTAAATCTGGTAAGACTGTTCTTCAAATACAAGTCCTGTATAACATTACTATAAAATCTCACTTACATATACCACAAAACTTCCATTTTCCAGATGAGTTAGTTAGTCGTCTACTAAGTCTAATAGAAGTTAATTTGGGCAAACAGTTGTTCTCCTAGAAGGAAAAAAATCTTTGCCAAATACACAGGTCTCTGTTTTATAATATTTACATAGGAGCGATATTAAAGGCCAAGCCAGACGAATGGCATTGTTCTTTCACCAATTCAGATATCTCCCAAACCACTTCACAGATGATCAGAGAGTTTATTTTTATGACATTAGGGCTGTTCAAGCACACAAGCAATATAGGAGCCTTCTCCAGAAAAATAAAAAGAAATCAGACATACACAGAAAGAATACATAAGCATGCAGCGCATGTTTTTTTTAAATCAAAACTTACCGAATACTTACCTCATCTAAAAGACGCTCCTTCTCAACTTCGATTAAATCTATCATCAAACTAGGGAAAAAAAAAAAAAAAAGGAAAAAAGAACATTTTAAGGGAGAATAGAAATAAATAAATAATGCAGAACTGACCCCACCCACCCAGTGCCTTCTGAGTATTAAGGCTCCTACTGAGAGCAAAGAAGTAGAGCAAAGCTATTCTTCCTTAATTACTATCTAAAAGGAGGAGGAAACAAAATTGCTGAAACAAAAGGGATATGGAATGATAGGACATATCTAGAACTCATACTAGAGCCCATTTTGTAGCTTGAAGTACACCTGGCACATCATGGCTCACATACATTTGACTAAACTCTCAAAATAGTGACCACATCCAAACTACCCATTGGAAATAGCCCCTAGACATGACCCATCTCATGCTTTGGTACTGCCTAGGAGAGTGCTAGTTTGCACAAGCTATACCAGGGAGTGTGCTAAAAAGTGAGCAGTACAGACAGGTACATGCCAAAACACGAACATCTGCCTTGGCCTTTTCTGAGTACTGATGTACTCATTATGGTCAAGCTGCTGCTTTTCCCACCCCTTTAGTGTTAACGTTAGGGAAGTGCAAAAAAAAGAAGCCTTGGTACTACCTACTTCATTAAATAAATGAGAGGAGAAGTAGGTACTGTTGCTCCTGTTAAGAGAGAAGGAGCTGGAAAGATAAGGGAGTTCTACTCTGTATGGAAAGCAACAATGGCAAGCTCCAAAACTCTGCAAGAAATAAAGGTGACAAATTACTGGAGAAAGAAGCTGACTAAAACCCAGATATGTTTATGGGTAAAAACTAGAGGAAGGCCTATGGAAGTTAATAGTGAGCAGTGTTTACAAAAGCGTTACACCACATTTCTTTATTTATCAATTTGATATAAAAAAATAAGATCAGCTCTTAGGGAAGATATACAGTTATAAAACTTTATCAACCTTGTCTGAGCCAGTAATGTTCTTAACCTGGCATGAAGTTGTGATTAAAGCAAAAAAGAGTTATTTCTTTTTAAAAAGTGCACTTTCCTTTCTGGATATACACAACACTTACCTTTTCTTTTTGTATAAATACATAAACATACAAACATATACCCTGTATGAATTTTTAATACATCTATTTAAATATATGGAGAGTGCAAAGACTTGCAAAGCTACTATCAGAATTTTGAAAAGATATGTAATTTGTAAATTGAATAATACAGCAAAAGTGCAATAAAAAAACCCAAAAAGATTACATCAAAATACTTGCTCTCTTTACCAATTCTTAAAAAAATATTTTCCAAAACACTTACCTTCCCAGGAAGTCATCTTTATCTGGATCTTCATCAAAAAGTTCAATCTCCAGCTCTTGTCCTGGATGTTCATATACTAAGGCCTACAAGTGCAATAATATAGATGACAATATCAATAGCAAAACTAACTAGCTTGGTCAACTGTCAGAGTAACAATGAAATATTGAACTGCACTGCTTATGCGAATTTATCAGCACATCAATAAGCAAATGCTTTTAAAGCATGTAGTTCATTATGAATTTGGCTATGTAAGAGTTTTTGAGATACAATTTGCATATTAAGGAACTAAACTGACTTTTGGACTTACTGATGCACAATCTAGAAAAAAAAGGTACAAATCAACAGGGAGTCTCTGTTTGTTATAGAACTTTGCTTTTATAGGGAGACATCAAGAAGTTTCTCAAGGAAATTTCTTCCTTCTTCCTCCTTTCTTCAAGAAACCCAGGATATTTAACCTCACAAAACAGTTTTTAGAAGGCAACTTTACAGAATGCACAACGTCTTTCTAGATGACCATACCTCATAAACCTCATTCCACTTTGGACTGAGATTTTCTTTGATGACTTTGCTTTGGAAAATCTGGTTGCCTACACGGATGATTCCGTAAGGGTCTGACTTTCCTTTGACAAGCCCTTTTAAGTAATTATCTTTCCCTTCCAGGTCTTGAGCTTCAATGAAGTGTATCCTTAGAACACCCTGAAAAAGGGGAAAAAATATCTATTTATCTACAGACCACAATAGTAAACCTTGATGTCACTTTATGTGATATATTTTTTTTAAAATTTCAGTGGTTCTTTCCTTAACATGAAATTTATCTCCTAATTTGTATACTATTTTATATTCCAAATATTTTGTAGCTAGAATAATTCTAATTTGGATTCCTACAGTTTGCAGAAATCTTGACTGAACATGGTAAATGGGACAGTAACAATGATGATCGATATATACAGCAGACTTGGTAATTAAAGAGATTCCTGAAGAGAAAAACAATTTCTTAGGGAGAGCATTAGTGAAAGTTAATATAAAACATGTGCTCCATAATTTTTGGTTTCTACAATTGAGCTATACTTCAGGGGCAATATATGAAAAATCTTAGCAAGACTGGAAAGTACCTGCTCCCCCTTATTTTTGTTGTTATTAAACATTAACTCCATAAATACGATTTGTAAATACAACTGTTTATGTTTAATTGACTGGATTCATGACACTGTGTACTACTGCAATAACTATATTTAGATCTTCACATACACGTGCCTTTCTTTAAAAATCAATATAACAAAAGTCTTTCCAAATTATGTTATTAACAGAAGGATCCTTACCTTTGGTATAGGAAACCGCAGCTGAGCGATCTGCAGGTCATTGACAAGGGGGACTGTAATTCTGTTTGGAAGGACCAGGTAGCTGGATATAATGTCCAATATTATTGAATGCGATAAGCCACTATTAGGGGGGAAAAAAGATCAGTTACTTCCTTAAAATTCATTTTAAATGTGTTTTATGTCACATACTATGTATGCTTGGGCTGCAGGAACTTCTTTACCCTCTTGCCGCTCAGCAGCCCAACCTTGTTTCTGTCTAGAAGGCACATCCGGCCTTTAAACAGTCTTTTTCCTTTTTTCCTACCCAAGAAAGGATTCTTGCCAAAAGGGCCACCAGGTGGAAGCAGTTGACACAAAATAGCAGAAAACACCCATCAGAAGTTCTCATTTTCCTGCTACCAGAATTAATCTTCAAATTAATCCCCCTTTAAAATTGCTCAGATTTAGAGGCTGTTGCATAAGCTGCCTGCCTCCATTACATGTTAATGGAGCAGACGCTCCCTGGGATCTGCTTTTGCATTTTGGGAACGACTGAAGTGCCGGAGTGGGGGGGCACCGGAGCCGGGGGGCACCGGAGCTGCGTGCGGGAGCCGGGTGTCCCCTCGAGCCTGGCGGGCTGCCGGGCACCGGAGCGGTGTGCAGGAGCTGGGTGTCCCCTCGAGCCGGGAGGGCTGCCGTGCAGGAAACACCAAGTGGCCACACTCACGAGGTGAGGTGAAGCCAGGCAGGCCGGGCGGGTTTTGTGCTGGCAGAGAGGGAGCGGCAGCACAACCTCTATGGTAACAAACCACTAAAACCTCAACCCTGACCGCCCCTGCTCGCTCAAGAACATCGCCTAGGCTCAGAGTTCACCCAGCAAAGGCTGGGCTGACAACACATCAAGTGCCGCCACTCGGCTGTACGGCCCACCTGTGGTGCAGACAAGCAGGAGTCATGAGGGCCCAGGCTGAGCTCGGCAGCACGCACCAAGGGCCAGGGAGGCAGTGCCAAAATCACCTGAGTTATTTACAAGGATCAAGCACAGGTGTGATTTCTTTGACTAAATACCAGCTTTGCTTTGAGCCTCTTTCTAAAAGTCATTCTGAAAGGAAATCACAGACAGCATCATGGTGTGATGAGTGGGAAAAGTTCCACAGGAACTTGCGAAGAAATTTCTTAACAGTGAGGGTGACAGAGCCCTGGAACAGGCTGCCCAGAGAGGTGGTGGAGTCTCCTTCTCTGGAGATCTTCAGAACCCACCTGGACACCACCCTGTGCCACATGCTCTAGGGGACCCTGCGTGTGCAGGGGGGTTGGACTAGATGACCTCTAGAGGTCCCTTCCAACCTTAAGCATTCTGTGATTCTATGATTCTAACTGCCGGGAACTATTTGTGCAGGAGTTGTCCTGCAACCTAACACACACTTAAGTTTCATTTGGAAAGCACATCTACTGACAGACCATAAACGCAGCACGGTAGAGGATGGGCAACCCAACTAACCCATCAAATACAACCTGGCCCATTTCACACCCACGCTGATCCTAAAGGCCAGGGCACAGCTTACACCCCCTGGGCCGCCCTGCTTCTCCACAAATACAGCTGGTAGGAAGGTCTGTGAACAGCGAGTGTTACCCCTTGTCAAGTTGTGCTTTTCCCTTGACCCATACACAAGCATCTACATGAGAAACTTGGCCACCTTAAGGTTAGTATGAAATCTCCCTCACCAAAATATTCTGCTGAAACTTGTGTATCACTGAAGCACTTCAAACTCCAAAAACTTTCATCTATTTTGGATATTAGGTCACCAGCTAAATAAAGAAGCTGAGACACAGTCGGTGAAATTCCCACATAAAGAGTAAAACCAGTTTCTTGAGAATTTTTAGACCATAATGAGCTGTTAGAGTTCAAGAACAACACGGCAAAATAAATGCTTAGTGGCAAGAGAGCAACAAGAACCTGTGATTTCATAGTGAACCATACTAGGTGGAGTATTATCAGATACCCTCAAACACCTACCCTTTTGAGCTTCTCATTGCTAAATTATAACCAGACTGGAGTTGCTATATTTATTGCTCCAAGAAAAGAATGGTAAATCCAGAGTATAAGAAAATAAGTTACTCTCCTCAAAACATAACATAGGGTTTTGTTGGAAGAGGAAGTACCTTGTTTGGCCAATTCATATACCTAAGAAACACAGGTGGGTCAATGATTTGGCTGTAGCAATGCAGCTTCATTTATCTGCTTACAAATCTTCGGTTTATGGGAAAAGTTGCATTTTTTCCCCTGGCAACAGTTGCCATGAAAACAATCATTTGCAGACTGGTCACTGCATCTTTTTTATCCATGACATCAGGGTTTTTTTCCAACACTTCAATTCTAATCCAGAGAAACTACAATTTTAATCACAGAGCATGCCTGACTTCCTAACATCATTCAATACACGAGAGTAAAGAAAACTCGAGATTACATGAAGCTCAATGCACAGATCTGTGTGGACCTGTATTCCTGATTCAGTTTTACTAAACTGCCAATTTTGAACTTATAAGTGCTATGCATCCTGTGAAGTGGGCCTAGGAATTAGCTCCAACCTTCTGAGACTTGAGATAAAAAGAATAAACACCTCATGCACTTTCAGCATTAAAAGGGAAAATAGCTGGCATGGTAACTACAAGAGTAACAAGTACACATTGCACGAGGAGTATTTCAAATTACAAGTCTGATGACGCATCTGTGGCAAGTGTTAGGCTTTTAGATACCACATACATTTTTTCTGTTGTTAACTTCCTTCTCTGGCAAAGAGGGAAACCTTTGTCTTTATGTTCACCGAAGCACATACCTGAAGAAAGGACAATTCATAGACAAGACTATCTGACCCAGGTCAAAGAACACCCACTGAGAGCAGTACAAGCAAGGTAACTATGACACACCTACTTTGTAAGAAATTATTATGCCTTTCTTTAGTATTTCACTAAAATCACACACATTATGAAGCTGGAAGCATAAATAAATCTATCCTAAACCTGGCAAAAAGTTCAGAGATACTGGTTCATATTCAGATGGAGAACTATACGTAACTTTCTTAAATAAACTGTCTGAAAGACAGTAACAGCTCAGTAGGATTTGTAGGATTCACAATCATCTACATGAGGACCAAACCCCAAGTCTGCTCAAGCAGCAGAAACAAGTATTACCAACTGAAAACCTTAATTGAATGCATCATTGATAACCAGCTGTTTTTCTTAACACCCTAAAAATTCTTAAGATAATCATTCTGTTACCACAACTAAGAATTATTTTTTCAGTTCAGGAATATTAGAGAAATGAAAAATGCTGTAGATGATTGATTCTAGCAAATTTTTCTTCAAAAGCTTAATTCCCTTGCGGAAACAATTGGTAGCTACCTATTCAGCTCACTGCTCTATATTTACATTTAGCAACCCTTGCTAGTGAAGGTAGAGCAAATAAATCCTTTCCTGCTCTGCCTCCTCTTCATCCTGCACAGTGTTACTTGGGCAGAAGGGACTCTTCCTAACTCTCAATTAACCATAACAGAATTAATCTTCCAGTCATCCAAGACCCCTCCTGACAGCACAAGAGGCTTCTCACTGCCTCATTTCACACACAGATTTTAATTCCACTCCTCATATGAACCGCCTGTGTGTCCTCTTCCTCGTGGAATCATAAAAAAAAAAAAAGCAATGAAAGTTGCTTTCAGACAACAGGGAAGTTTCCAGCAGCAAATTAAGAGATTTAATTGGCAGAATTCATCTGCAAAGAGAACCAGTAAGCAGTTTAGGGTGGAGCTGTGCAGCTAAAAGTACCTGTGTCAGCAGCGCTCTCGTGCACATCACTGCTTACAGCAACTGCACTATGCCAAATTGTCGTATGAAAATCTAAAATCTGTCCTTAAAACTTGAGCAAAACAGAGTTCTGAAGAGATTCACTGGCAAGGCAGACGGTGAGTCACCTCAGTCAGTCACCATAGAAACTATACCACGGCAAGACTGCAGCCACTCTATGCATACATGGCCAATCTTGGTTGCTTTGGAAACCATAAACTGGAGATATGCAACAAGACTTTGTTTACAGTTGAGGTTTTTGTTTTTCCAGTCAAGTAAATACGTAGAAGGATATGAACCTCAGAAGCCTAATAAACCTAAGTATTAAACACAACTTAATACTTTTACTTCAAAATAACAAATTATTACTCAGAAGCTGTATTTTGGAAACCACCTCACTCATGGCAATACCCTCTTTCCTCGGAGGCAGCCTTAAGCAGGCTTGAATCATAAGCCATTTTGACAGCCATTAACCTACTTAAGTTCTAATTGCAACCTGTTCAGTGGGGATTTCATAGAATGTCTTCAAATGTCTAAGCAAAGCAAAAATTGTTTTAGTCAAACCACCGAGCAATGGATTCCTAACCCTTAATTCCTAAATTTAAATGCTTGCTTTCAAACAACAGGAAATCATCCTGGAATCAGCTAACTTATGTCTGTGTCAAAACCATTTATTAGCACATTAACCATTTTCTTAATGCTAAAAAGCCCTGGGTTAACTATTCCATTCATAAATTTCAAGTTATAGTTCTAGCTTTCATCTCATCAGGATTGCAATGGCATAAAGCAACTTGGCTCTCTCCTATTTTATTTTCATTTGTTTCTTCTTAAATAATTTACTCGTTCAAAGAGCTGTGAATAGCAACCAAGCACTTTCTTTTAGCTATAAATATTTTTACTGTTTTATCTGATTGTCAGAAAAAAAAGTTTGGGGAAAAGTTTTTTAAAAGTTTAACAGGATCTACCAGATAACTTGGTATCTTTTAGGTTAACTTACAATTCTAAAATATATGAAACTGAAGAATATGAAAAATACGCTATTTATAAAAAGCATGTAAGAAAAAAGTTAACCTAAAAGCATTTAGCTATAAATGCAGCTGATGATCTACACAAACTTTTACATATACTCACTTTAGCCCTGGAATATCCAGAAGATTTGTCAGTCCAGTCCAGTTAATTTCCAAAAGCTGTGGAATACAGTAAGAAGAAGTGAAAGTCAATTTAGAGTTCCTAGTACAGAGAAAACAAAACCAATCACCATGGGTTCTGATCCATTTCCAGCATTTTCTCTAAACAGAAAAACAAAATTTCTTATATTCCAATTAGGCTTTTAAACCACAAGTGGGGAAAATATAGAAAAAGAAAAAACATCCTCTAACTCATCTCTTAAATATATATATACACACACATATACATACATATAAATGTATATTTATATATCCCCACCCATATACATATATACACACACTCATACACACATATGTATGAACATGTATGCAGTATTTACCCCATACAGTAAACACCAAACTATAAATTGTGGTCCTGCTCTTTAGAAAAGTATTTCTAAGTGAACAGTCACCAACATGCATTTGCAAACAAGTCAAAATAATCTAATATCCTTGTGTAACAGAGTAACTGGACATCAGATGGAGAAAATCAGACATTATGTAGCCTGATTAAGGCTTTCTGCATTTCCTCTTCAATTCTCAGAAGTGCACACAAAAAAAAGGTGCAATCTTCATTAGCATAAGAGTAGTTTTTTGTTTTGTTTTTCTTGCAGAAGTCACAGTAGTTACCAACGGTTCATTGTCATGGGATGAAATTCTACAGAGAGCTGTTTTGGGTAATGTCTTATTCTGTATTTTTATTGATGAGAGATATATAACAGAAGAGTTGACATCATGCAGAGAGGCACCATAGGGCACACTGGGGAATAGGGAAAGAACTGAAGAAATCTTGACAACCGTAGCCAAAACTGTAAGTACTACAATGCATGACGCTATTCAAGGGGGAGAAATGAAAGATTATTGAGCTGTATAAATGTAGGAGAGTAAGCAGCAGAGAAGGCAGTAGCTCTATGGAAAAGACTCTGGGGGGTTGGAAACGAAGCTTCAGGAAACGATTCTCTGCACTAGCCGAAGAGGCCAACGGGGACCAAAAGCTTGCCAGATAAATGCAGGAATCCTGCCCTTCTGCTCCGTAACAGTAATACCTCAGCAGGAGCACAGCGTGGTTTCCAGTACTGTGAAACATGGATCAATGAGGAAGCCCATTTGAGAGCAGAAAAACTGCCAGGGTCATAGAAGACACCATGAAGAGGGAAAGAACCAGGGTCTACCTTTGAGAGGATGGCGGGGTGAAGACATAAATCAGTTTGCAAATACATAGGAAACTGTTTCCATGAGACACAAACTCATTCTATCTTTAATGACATAAAAGAAAGTATCAATAGGATTAGATACTGAAGGGAGAAAAATCCTCAGAAATAATTTACGGAGATTAGTAGTGACAGCTCATTGCTACAGCCTTCATACTTCCTTTAGAGAATGTTTGTCCTCCTACCCTATAAATGCTAGAAACAGGCTTGTTCTGCTTCTGTGCTGCCAGCTTTAACAATTGCTTTCTAATCTCTTTTTCAGTCCTATAGTCCCCTGGTTCTAAACAAATATTAGAATATTTCCATGTTTCCCTTTTCATTAAAAACTTTCTATTAATTGCCTAAAAGGTAATCAAATACTACAAACAAACAAATTAAAACCCACCTGAACAACATGACTCTCCCAAAACTAACTAACCCTCTCTAAGAATGACTCCATCAAAAAGGCAACAGGGTTTTGAGATTCCTCAGTTGGGAAACTAATCAAGCTGTTCTAGTTAAAGACTGAAACAAAACAACACATTTCTAGAGGCAGCTATGTTACATCCTTATGCAAAAGGCAGAAGGAATCTCTCTCCATTTTCTATTCAAAAATCAGTGCATACCATTCTTTATAAAGAATCTATTAATAGTTTAATTAGTGATCTCCTTTGTGAATACTGTGGACTGCAGATAACACATAACACATGTACTTGCATAAGGAGCGCTGTTACTTAATGTACTTTTGTAGTACTGTTCAAATATTTTAACAGTTTATCTATGAAGCACCTAGTCTAACTTTAGCAGCCAATTAAGCAGAAGAAAATCAAGGAAAAGATGTACAGATACTACTTACCATTCCTTCAATGCTACAGTATTATGATATAATGACTGAGTATTCCAAAACAAAAGGCAGCCATGGGCCAAGGCAAAGGCAGCATTGAGTATCTTGACATTTCCTATGTCACCAAGGCCACTGCCCTCAGCAGTGGGACCACATTTTCCCTAGCTTTACCTTTGCTGCTGGTGCTGCCATGAAGCCCTGCTTACCATTCATGATCCTCACCATATTCATTAATCAGCTCCAGTTAGGCTTTGGCTTCCCTGACCTTCTCTCTACTCACACAGATTCTCTATATCCCTCCTGCATCACCTCATCTTGTTTTCATTTTATATTTGAGTTTTGCCAGGAGCAATTTGTTTAGTTAGGTAGGTCTCCTGTCACTTTTGCTTGCTCTCCTGGTTCATGGGGAAAGACCTTTCCAGAGCTTGGAGGAAGGAACCTTAAATATCAACCAGCTCTCTTGGATCCCTCTTCTGTCCAGGATTCTACCCCATGGGATTCTTCCAAGCAGGTCCTTGAACAGGACAAAGTCTGCTCTCCTCAAGTCCACACACTCTCCATGAGATAGCTAGCAGGAAAAATAAAAAGGAGTGACTGTTTTTAATGGGTGACTGTTCAATCTATCTGAGCAGGCAATGCAGAGGAGCTAATGTGCTCTGCAATTCACATTACTGCCCACTGCTACTTCAGTGTATGTCCATATCCTAATAGCCTACACATCCAAAGTTCAAAGAAAGTGAACTTTCTTTGAATATATTTCTAAATAAACCTGAATTTTAGAAAATCCCATTAACAGACTTTGGTTTCTCAGTCTCACTGTTTGGTTTTTTGACCAAAAAGGTCAAAACCATCTGGCCAGTTTGCTCAAAAGCCAGTGTTCACAACAGAATTCAGCCCTTCCTCCTTCAGATTTATACTCTAACAGAATACAAAGCCTTCACTGGCTATGAGTTGGGCTGTCAGCCAGCACTCAGAAGTCGTGCATGAGAGAGATTAAGAAAACAGTTGTGTAATTAACATTTTCAGCAAGGGAATGCAGAGTTAGCAGCGGAATTGGAAGAGCTCCACTCTAGGTAGGTGAGAGGCTCAGACTGCTAAGCACATCTATTTATGGAATTTACAGGAAGGCTAAATGGCATTAATATGTTCAAAAAGTGGACACAATCTTACACAAAATTCATATGTTAAACTAATTTTTTTCCCTTTTTTAAAAAAAGATGATGTTATCTTTTCTATGTGAAAACCAATTTAAAGCTGACAATTTTTTTGTTTCCAAATCCAAGGAAAAACTGTTACAAAATCATGTGCTGTAAACCTTTGGAGATATTTTACACTGCTAAGAAACAAGCTAAGTTTCACTTTTACGGTTCTATAATAACACAAACCATATATAATTTTTATTCCAATACTAACATTTTGAACTTGTATCTTAAAAAATCATGTAGAGCAGCAGGACTCTGGAAGATAGAACTTTTTAGATACTGTTACTGATATCTAGATAGATACTGTTTAAAATTTATGACATGATTCTTAAACTTTCTAATTATTCATAAGTACACATTGAATATACATCATAAAAATCTGAAAACATAAAAAGTTGCTCCTATCTACATCACTCATTTAGCAGTTTTACACAGTAAGTTTCAGAATAAATTGAGAATGAGAAGATATTTGCATTTTTGTTGGTTTTGTTTTGGTAGTGTCTTGTTTCTAGCACCTACAGTACTCTGTAATAGATTTTGGTTTGGCCTATAGCATGCAACAGATAACACTGTATCAAATGTATACAGTGCGATGTCAATACTTTGAGTATTTACCATTACACATCTCACAAACAACACAACCAAGTTCATCCTATCTATGTGGAGCCAGCTTAATGGAGCATAGAAAAATAACCATGAAAAGTTATTGCCATTTACAGTGGCTATTTAGAGAGTTTGCCCTAATGGTATTTGGAGAATGCAATTAGTGCACACAATATCAGAAACCTTCCTTCACCTTCTCATTAAACAGGAATAGTTACAATAAAAGGGGCTCTATTTCAGAAGCACTAAATGCTTTTCTATTCAAAGCTGGAGTTACAGAAGTCAGGAAACATTAGGAAGGCTAAGCACTTTATAGGATTAATAGAATAGCTTTGCAAATAAATCTCAAGCCATTAAATGTTTTAGAAGGGATATGAGCCTTCAAACTCCAGGCATAAATCAATCTTGTAACTATCTGGGCTTCAGAGGCAGGTTTTCCCCAGGGATGTGATTTCCTACATTTACCCACTGCAGGGCTTCTCTTCCAGGTCTATACGAAAGGACTAGGAGTGACTGGAAATATAAGAGACATCAAGGCCGAACCACAAACTCTCTAGTCTTACCCTTCAATCATTAGCAACACAGAAATTCTCTTTTTTGTGCATTTCGTTCATAACTGAGGGCACAAAGCCCTCCAAAAAGTTGTTCTGGATGTGCACTTCTGGCTTCCAAAGATCTTGAGAGCCAGTCAGAAAACACAGCTTTGGGAACATAAGACAAGCTTTCCAAAAATATCATGTTCTGACCAAAAAGCTTGCATGAAGCACAGAAATCAGCACTGATGTCTGTGAAGCTCACAGTAGTAAAGAGCAGCGGTCTGATCTCCTGTTGCTTCATCTGCAAAACAGAGCCCTTCTAGTCAGCAAATAACACTGGGAGTTGTTTATGCTTCCAACATCCCCATGCCATGGCTTGCAAGAGAGGAAAGCAGACCCCTCATTTCTGCTAGGAGGCTGAAACAAGGCAGTCATGCTTCAAACAAAATTGATCTGGAGAAGAGGAAAGAAGTAAACAAAAGATTGCCAACTGATGAATCACTTAATGAAATACTGAATTTAGGAAATACTATACATAAAAGAGGAAAAAAGCTTGACCTATAAATGTCAAGAATAGCTCAATGTCATTTCCTTCTCCGTCATCACTTTGAGCAATACAGAAGTCTCCCCCTCTAGCTAAACTGGCGCTGGGAAGGCAGCGCTCTGAGCTCATCACCGAGCACAGCCCTGCCAGGGGCTGGCAGCGCAATGCGGCGGCTCTCGCGCCTTGCCAGGCAGCACTCGCTCCTCCTCGGGCACTCCGCTGCCCTGCACAGGCATTGCAGGCGCTCCTTACGTTTTCTCATTAGCTGCTACAGGCTGGTACCTTAGTCAAAGTTCCTTCTACTCTTCCTTTGCTCCCACCAATAGGAAAAGTTGACCGTTTCTCCCAGAAAACCAAGTACCTGGTGTCTTAACCAAGCTCTGTACTGGGAACGAGTGCAACACATTCTAAAGTACACTCATACAACCTCTCCTCATCAATCCTTTATTATATACTTTGAGGAAAAAGGAATAGAAATATAAAACCTTTAAGGGATTGTCCAAGCTGCAATTATCTTAAAGCAGATTTGGCAAATGTGCTCATGGCCTACAGTGACTTTGGTGACAGAGCCCTGGAGCCCACTCCAAACCCACACCCATTAGCTCTAAACACCATCTGGGTACCTAGCTCTTGCCCCTTCAGCCTTAATGAGGCCTGCCCTGAGCTAGTGGCATCTACAGCACATTTACAAGCACGCC
Source organism: Eudromia elegans (assembly GCA_003342815.1). Classification (NCBI taxonomy): domain Eukaryota; kingdom Metazoa; phylum Chordata; class Aves; order Tinamiformes; family Tinamidae; genus Eudromia; species Eudromia elegans. The sequence continues at coordinate 840,457 of PTEX01000252.1, forward strand.
TGGCCTCTGTCTACTGAAGGAAAGTGCTGAATTCCAGAAGATTGAACAAATTAAGAGCATCTAATGTGCAAGGCATTCATCTTGGTGTTCATAAATTAAAATATTAAAATTCGTCGTTGCAGCAATAAGCATGCAGATGTCACAGCAACCATATAAAGCTCTATTTTAATCTAGTACTACATCAATGAGTTGATAAACACTGAGAATCAGCAAAATGCAACACAAAACAACTGTCAGGATATAGAAATAGCAGATAAAACAGTAGTCTCGTGTTCAAATATATTTAAGTAAACAGTATTAGAACTGTTTGACCATAAGACCGTATGAAGATCAATAGGTTGAAGCTCTGGGATTTATTCAAGAAAAACAAGGAGCACAAAATAATGAAGACACATTCAACCTTTTCTTATAATGTAAGAAACAGACCATTTAAAGATGTAATTTTTACTTCAATTTATTATATTTAATTTAAAAAGCGCAGCCCAGCAGAAGTCTGCGCTGTCCCCAGGCACTGAAGCTCTCAGCAGAGCGGGGCTGTCTGTCACCTAGAGCTGCAGCTCAGCTCAGCTCCCTGTCTGGTCAGAGCACTGCCCCGTCAGGGCTCAATGGCACGCAAGGGGAACCAGCTGCTGCCTTCAGCTCTGCACCACATCTACTGCTTTAGTGATATTCAGGAGAATGGGTTACAGACAGAGTTCTTAAAAAAATAAAATACAAATCTCTAGCCTATAAATAGGTCAAAATATTCAAGGAACGCTTTTACATGTTCAGTGTTTTCAGCATCGTACAGGCCTTTGCAGAGTGGAAGGCAGGTAACTGTGCTGGAATGCAGCATATGCATTACCCTATTGAACTTCAGAGAAGCACAAAAAGCATCTTCTAAATGCTGCTAATCTTGTGGTTTAATTTGGCTGCCAGAAGCACTACTAATTCTCAGAAAAGCCACAAAGCTTTTTAAAGCATGTAAGCATAATTTCCTGTTACTCTAGCAGGAGATTTCTGCAGGACAAGTTTTAGCTCTGCTGTGGGGAGCAAGACACAGCTCCAAGGGATAAGTTCTGGCTCACCAGCCAAGTTTATTGCAAGGTGTGACCAACACATCACATCCTCCACTCTTACATGTGGACTGTCATACAGCAATAGGGTAATGTGCTAACGCTGCACTGCTAAGCAGTGCTAATAATGCAGCACATCTCCAGTGTCTTTTCCCGGTAAACATTTAACAAACTGTTTCTCAAACAAAACTACACTAAACTCGTGAAAAAAGAAATGTCATTGTTTTCATCATTGTTACAGGAAACACAGATGCAAACATGGGATAGCAAATAGTAAGTACATAATGTAACAGTGCAAATTGTTTTCACTGTGGAAGCAACAGGACTAATTTTCAGCCAGTATTACTAGAAGAGTGCATAAACTCTAGCACCTTCCAGTATTCCAGAGACTCCCTTTGAAGGGGGTAAGCAGCAAAGTGGAAGACAAGAAAAGGAGTATCAAAGTGGGAGTTTTGAAAGAGTTCTCCTTTCCCCTTGAAGGGATTCTACTTCCCATCTTTTCCTTTATTTTTAAAAGAGAAAGGAGGGAGGGGCAGAGGGGAAATGTTTTCAATGCTGAGCATTCCACTACATCACACACTTAATAACTGAATTAAAACCAAAATAATTAACTTACTCTGCAAAATTTTGCACTTAAAGTGCAAGATGACTACACTTGCTCTTCCAAGGAGAACCAGAATATATGTTCAATAGAAGCTATGTTAAAACAGGGAGAAGTCATGGGGAGGAAAAAAAAAAAAAAGCAAGACTTAAAGGATGGCTAAGTTCAAAACATGAGAATACTCAGATTCCTCTCAAAATCCCCTAACATATTTCAACATAATTTATAATCTGATAAGACTTATACTCCCTTCTTCACGATAAGAACAAAGTCAAATATTTAACAAGTTTATATAAACCAAGAGCTCTGTCGACATCAAAACTCCATGCGTTGCTCAGAAATACGAGACTCTGACAAACTCATTAAACAAGTATGTTCTGAACCATTAATTTAGGCAGTGTTGCCTTATATAGTCATTAAGGTCGGCAAACAGATGATACAGAGCAAGGGAATTGTTGCCAGTTCCTGCAGAACGGAAAATATGAGAACAAACTCTATTGCTAGCTGCCAACTAATTCCTTCTCTCCTAACAAAAATACTAAAGAAAAGCTTTTCTTGGCTGCAGCCACTTGCTCTCCAGTAAGGGGACAGAGTTTTATGATAACTTCTATAATAAGCATTATTTTAGATCTTCCTACCAAAGTTAGGAAAACAAACATTAAGAATCTCCTTCCCTCCAAGAGATGGCAGGGGAAAAATCTGCTTAGGAAAAATAATCATCCAGGTATAATTTTCAGCGTCATGAAGTAACACGATTCACATACAGATTTTTTGAAGAGTCCACATTTAAGTCTGTTTGGACCTTGCCCACTAGCTTATTTTTTAAATGAGAATGAAACAAATGCTTTCAATAACCGGTTACTTTTGGGGTTTACATAAATTGTCTTTTATAAATAAAATGGTATTTTATATAAATTTTGGGAATATAAATTGTCTTTGCATAAGGCTAGCCTTTTGTCTGCACTTGCTAGTTTAGCTCTGCACTTTTCATGCCAGGGAGAATTTGTTGGTTCGCTTTTGTTTGGCTGTTTTGCCTGCCCAAGGGTGTATGTGGAACAAGCACCTCTCCCAGCTTAATTACTGTATGGCCCGACAACTTCTGCCCCTGTCATGACTGATTTGAACTCCAATCCCAACTCGCACTTCTCTCGAGCCATTCTCCTATTTCTGCCATTGGTAAATGTACAGGCAACACGTATTCTGATGCTAATTTACACCACCATGGGTTTCAAAGCAACTTTGCAGCAGTTTTATTTAAACTGTGCTTCTCTAACCAACCACCAGGAAAAATGACATCAAACGCCTTGTTACAAACAAGCTAGGTGGTATCTCTAGGTCCTCTCTTAACTGCAAAGCTTTTAAGGAAAAATCTGATGGCTTTGACCCAATGCGTTCCACAATTCCAAGGCAATCTTTACTAACCTTGTTTCTTCTAAACAACGAGAAAAATTTTTGCTGGGAATCCAAGTTACAAAGGGCAGCGTTCTTCTAGATTCTCTCCTTTGCTTAATTCTTGCTCTATCATTTCCTCACTCCTGTCAAATGTATTCTCAAAAGAGCAAGGGAAACACGGAAGAGGGTTTTTCAGTTTACTTACGGGTTTCCTAAGGAAAAAAAGGGATAGTGCTCCAATTAGAGGCATGTCTCCAATCAGCGGTTCCAGGATAACCCTCATAGTGCCATGAATCTGAGTGGGGGAAGAAAACAACAAAACTGATTTTAAAACTCAAATTATATAACGTCTATTCACGCACATCCTTTATTACGGATGAATGTTACACAAATGCATGCAGTTTTATGTGCCATCCAAATCAAAAAAATACAAGTTTTCAAATCACTGCACATGGTAACATTCACCAAAATTATGCAGTGTAAAGTTAATTGTAATTGCGTTAAAAGTAATGTTATCATCCTAGTGTCCAATGGCAACATAATCGCATCCACAGGACATACCAAGACAAAAAGTATTTTAATTTTCTTATTAGATAAAGATCTGTTATCAGAAAGCACAGAAAACTTCAGGCAAAACACCAGGAGAAAAGGTCAGTGGTAACTAAAACTAACAATCAGTCAGTGCATAAAATAGAAGTTTGGACTCCTTGCTTATCAAGCTACACACGATATTAATATCAACCTAATGCAAGCATTCATACTTGAGATTTCCCTCTACTTTTTCTGGTACAGAACAGTATAGATTTAGATCATAGTTATTTAACCTTTAGGTGTAGTTTGATTATTATTCATAATCAGCAAGCACAAAAGCAATAGGTGACAACAAGCAATAACGCAACAATTTCTGGTTCTTTCTGGAAAACTGTATGCTATTTCATCAGGAAAAAATACTGTGAAGAAATTACTGTATTTCAAAAACAAACACTGAACGTCACCTGTATACTTTTCACGCCAGCTCTGCAGAAGTATCTCTTGATCTCCAGGTCAATTTCACAGTTGCCAACAAAACTAAGACAGGAAAAAAAACCTTGAGTATTTTCATATATACTATAATACACTATTACATATTTTGTATATCAGTCTAGATAAAGGAACGAATGTAAAAACACTAAAAGTCAGAGTCACAGATCCCCATCCCAAAATATCACTATCACAAAGCCTTAGAGATTAGAGTTAGCAGCTATGTTATCATCTTTAGAAACATATGAGGCCACACACATGTAACCTCCCTTGTGGCAAATAATGGACACTTCCCATACATCCATCATTCCTGAAAAGCTGTTTATAGGTCTCATCAATAGTATGTGCACTCAAACCTGTTTTCAGTCTAATGCAATCTAAGAACTACTAGACCGAGATCTTATTTCGCTAATAAGGCTTTCTGAATTATTCATACTTGCAAAAACAGCTACTTAGGCTGAAATTCAGTATGCTGGCAATACTGAGCTGGATAAACCACTAAGCAAGGTACAAGCCAAGACATTTAAGCCCTTTCTGGAAGGAGGTGCAGGAAGCAAAGTAGGAAGTAACATATTAAGAAAAATTGAAAGATTTTCTCTGGACAGTTCTTGCATCCAATTTACAACATTTACAGTCTCAAAATGAGTTACTTAATAAACGCTACAGCCAATACACTTCAATCCTGGAATGCAAATTATGTAAACACATGCATTGACCTTATAACATAATCTGGTTTTGTGATTTGTACAAATCAAGCATTTCCTTTAATACTAGGAGCTAATTTACTTAGTAGCTCTGCTGAATTACAATTGCAAGATGGAAATGTCTTCCTTTATATGGAATACAGAATACCAATGGTTAATAAGATGCGGCAACAAATATAGAGTTTTCAGTAAAACCTGGTTTTAGATATAGAAATCTATTAATTCTGTTTCCTCCAAAAGTTTGCTATTTTCCAATGGACATACTTAATATAATAAAATAAGCTCTTCAGTGAGGTTTAAGGAATCTGGCGGAATCTTACCACAGGAAGATCTACTCCGTTACAAAATAGAGATCTCCAGCAAGAGGCACAGAGACCTTGAGCATACCATGCCCTTAAACAGAAACAAACTCTAGTCCCAACAGTCTCACAGTGTCCAACATCGGAATTAAATTCAGACTAAACAAAAGGTAACAGTGCACCCAGTCACTTTGCTGCATGGCACAGTTTGGGAATATGGAAAATGACAACATAACAGAGGGCTATGCAGGCAAGAATGGACTGTTACCATCAAGTTCAAGAACAGATGTATAATTTAAAATAATGTATTAAAAGGTTTACAATTTTATACACATACACACATATATAGAACAACATGATGCAAAGTAGCAGCAAAATCAATTCAAACCTGCAGTGGAAATGCTCAGAAGACCATGAAGCAAGAGACTCATCTGATTAACTCTGACAACACGATTACAAATTAAAGTAAAAATTGTATGTAAGGATGTAAAACTCAACAAGTGGTAATCTTATAATAAAAGTCAGAGAAGACCTCACTTCTTCCTCTATGGTATTTGCCAGGTCCATTAACACACAACATGGAATTTGACTCTAGCAAACTGAAACTTAGAGGCTCAGATAGTAAGCAAATTTTATAAATTTAAATGATAATATCCCAAGGATTTATGATCAACGGAATGTACCAACCACCAAGAGCCAACAGTTTAATGAGGACAGTCACACAAGAAGAGTTGTACTTACACAGACCAGAGGGGCATTTAGCACAGCACGTTGTTTGTGGCCATTGTAAGCAACAGGATGCGAGGGATAAAATGCTGCCGATGGGGCAGATGCTTCCCCGAGAGCATTGGTATGTGATGCAAGATTTTGGGCCATCTTCATTATTGCAGAAGGTCCAGTCTCTCACAAAGATTTCCCTAATCATTTCTGAACCCTTTTTTACTTCTGTCCTCTGTAAAATTAATGGTAGCAACTTTCTTGATTTGTGACTTGGAAAATATTTGTGTGCTTTTCGATCTGCTGCCCAAAGCTTTATTTGGTGCCTCCAGTTTATTATGAGCAAGTGACAAAATCTCTTGGTATGCTGTTAACAAGTATTTCCTCAGTCTTTTTTGGCTTTCTCTACTATCATTTATTTAATTTTGCAGAATTTATGCTGTTTTTCTAACTATGCACAAACTGTAATATTCTGAACTGCTTATTACTTCACGTATTTTGGCAAAAATAAATAAAAATGCTTACATTATACCTATCATTAAGCTACTGTTAAATTTGTATATCTTTACTTGCTTAAGCAGATTTCTGCACATCGTTGTCCTCAGAAGTCAGACTTGTGAATTTTCCAGGAGTTTGGACAAAGCTTGAGCCTCAGGTTCACAGATTGATAACTACCATTACTATAGTATGTTTACAATCTGCAGAACGAAACGAGAGAAATCACCCTACTAACTTGGTATGGTGGGAGGTAAGGAAGGGAGTAACAGAAAGCAAAAACCTCCCTTGGCAACTCTGATCATGAGATTCAATTTTAAATAGTCATTTTCCAATGACTGTTTCATGGACGATCAACTAAGCAAGCTGCCTACAGGAAGTTTTCCTCCTGTATTTGTGTCCCAAGCAATGTGCAGGACTCAGTTCAAAGGGTTCAGAAAAAACACTCTGAAATAATGATCACAATGTACTCTATATCCATGCCAACACAATTAAAAAAAAAATCAAAATAAAATACATTTTTGTGGTCAGTGTTAAATACAAATAGACAAAAATAATAAAAAAGGAAAGATGCACAAAAATGAGAAAATCTGATGAAAACACTAAAGTAGCAACTTGGAAACACACGAAACACACTGAAACTATTTAAACACACCATATGGTTCAAAGCAAATGTCTATATCCTGTCACAAATGGCCAACAGGAGAAATGGCTAATGTAAGCCAACACAGTGAAACAGGAGGACAGCAGAGATTATTAGGATGGGAATGCTTATGACAAATACTGAAGCTCTCCCCTGTCCACCACACACAGGACTTGGCTTGATGCAACTCTTCCTGTGAAGCATTCCTAGACAGTTTGTCTTTCTTCCCGAGGGTATTTAGGAACTGAAGGCTAATGGCTCTGAAGTTAATGACACTGACTGTACAATACTAGGATCACTTACAGACAGCTCCCAAATTTACCTTTAAAAATTAACTTAAAATAAATGCTTAGTTAGAGATCCCTACCTTCAAGGTTAAGTACTGAGAAGGTTATAAACTTTTTCTCCATCAGTTATGTAGTAAAACTGCTCTTTACAGCCTTGTGAAACTGAATTCTGCTTGATTCCCTATGAAATAACTTAGGGCTTGGGATCAGTATATAATTTTGTACCTAAACATGCCACAAACATTTGTCACAGAGCCTTTTTTTTTCCCCCCTTCTCTTCTCACTACTGTCAAAATCCTAGAGAGGAACTGTTAAGACACATTTAAAAATAAGTAAATAAAAACCAAGCACTCATCATTGATACCAGGCAGGAAGGGCATCAGTCTGAAGTTTATATAGCGAGCACCTCTGAAGGAGAAGCCTTAATGCAAACCATCCCAGACAAAAACCAAGGGAAGTCCTTCGGCTGTCAGAAGCTGTAACAGTCGCTCCATATTTCTCCCCTACTTGCTTTCTAGAGGATTAAACCCTCAGCAGCAGGGACAGACTATCAGGCTAAATGAACCTTCAGCTGACTCAGCACTGTTGTTCCTACTTCAAGGAATTTATTTCAGCCTTTTGGACTGGATTCTGCTCCAGCTGCTACCACTTCTCTAAGTAGGCTGCAATGTAATGAGACACATGGCTGAAGGTTTCATTCAAATCTGGAAAATAGGATATGTTCCTAGAATACTGGTAAAACCTATCATGCTTTTCACATTTATCTGCTACATGTCATACAGCTACACAAGGAAAACAAAACAAAAACATCACTCCACAAGGTGGTTCCCACAACAGAGTAGAGCAATTCTGCTTTAGAGGAAAGGATTGACCTTGGGAGACTTGCACAAGACCATTTCAACTAGTTCATCATCCACTCTCCTACTTCGATCCATTTAATATGTTTTGGCTCTCCCAAAACAACTTGCACTACGCCCACACTGGACAGGTACATCCTCTTCCCTGACGACTGCTCTTTGCTTGATCATCAGTCGCTGATGAATCTGGCCTCTCCACAAGCTACAGACAGGCAGAAGTAGTCACTGTGACACATGTGACTGTTAAATATAAAAACGTTGCTGGATTCACTAACTGTTCTCTCAGAAACAGCTCTGTGACTGCAGATAGTGCCAAGAAATGATTTCAGCAAACATTGTGTAAATCTATTTATAAACTTATGTGAAAGAGATCATGGTGAAAGGGCAAAGAAAGCTGAAGTGGCTGATTGTAATTGCTCTGGTATTATTTAATATGGAGATTTACTGCAGTTGATGATACTATGAGTACTTCAGTAGATATGATGCATTTTTTCCAATATCGAGTCTTTAAAGAATTTAAGTAACTAAGAAAAGAGAAGAAACGCAAACACCTTATATCATATCTGTTGTCTTGGATTTTTTTTTAGATAAGTTGTAACGTATAAGAAAGAATTTTCAAAGATGAAGTTTTGGCTTTGGAAAGTATTTTTTATTCGATGTTTTAGTACTTTAATGAGGCAGTCGTGGAGTCAGTTGACGAACTTTCTCCCTCAGATAAATGCTCCTTAGAGCATGCAGTTCCTTCCTCCAGTCACACACAACTAGAAGCAGCTTCATTTGCATAAGGAAGCAGTTCTTCACAATGAAGCTGTCAACCTTCTCCCCCTCCATCCCCTGAATCCTGCTGAATTAAAGAGAGGACATATTCCAAAACATGGGCAACATTTTGCAACGTATACAATAATAAAAGTTACCTGATCTGAAGATCCAAAATGATCTGCCTTTTGTCCACATTTTCAGTGTACACTTTTACACCATTTATCCTCAGAGGCTGAAACAATGAAGCAAGTTAAGGTTGGATCCTTCTATTCAAATATATATTAAACTCTTAAGATAAGGGTGAATATACATTCAAAATATATTACATATTTGTGTCTCAAGTTGGACTACATGCCTTATTAAAAAGTGTGAAGTGCCCTACTATAGAGCTCAAAATTATTTTAAGGACATTAACCTGCTACAGTGCACTCAGTCACAGTGCCCTGAATGGAATTCAGTCAGAATGGGTGAAAAATAACTCCCAGAATTCATAGAGAAGTTAGTGCATTTTGGTCCATTTTTCTTTCTGTTATGAATCATAGGAAAGCAAAACAAAACACACCTTCTGAAACTTAAGCATTCAAATACTAGGTGGGAGAAGACCACCTTACTACCTTACATAGCACCACCTCTTCTCACGAGTCTGAATCCTTAAATTCCCATTTATAATGAGAGGAAGACAAAACAGGACTACAGAAGAAGGTTGGTAAGCCACATTTCAGCAGAAATAAGCCTCTGGCTGATGGAAGTACAGATAAGCAGTGCCCAACTTCTTGTTAGCTTCTGTGCTAATTTCTTTTTATCTTGGACTGGTCAGATTCTTCTGTAAATATATAAAATGCTGTATACCCTGATCCCTTCTTTCATGTGACTAAGCAACAGATTAACAGTTAGCTGCTCCTTAATACTGCTTTAGTGCTATGACAACATCCAGGAAGAGACTTATCAGGCGTCACTGAAATATTTTCTGGGCAAGTTTAAACAGACTACATGCAAACTCCATGCAAGATAGAGCCTCCTAGAAAAATTTTACAAGAAACTGACCTGATTACCAATATCAATCTTGGTGAAACTGAAGGTACTAAGGTGGTTGTTTGCTCCTCGTACTGCTGGTTCTATGGTCTCCCGGAAGAGTTTCTCAATGAATTGGCAAATAAAAGGCCACATCTGTTTGACAGTCTATGAAAAATGGAAAGGAAAAGCTATTGAACAGACTTTCATACACAATTAACACACTTTTAAGGTTGATAAAAGATGTTTTGCAGAAAGCTTCAAGTATACAGGTTCTCTGTACAGTTTATTACATGATGGAAGAAGAGGTCACTTTTAATCCTCTGCAGTAAATAAATACTTTCTGGAACTTTCGGGGTTTTTTTTTTTTATTATTTACTGTGTTTGCAAACATTCTGCAAATCTGAAATACTAGAGGAAGAGAAACAAGACAAGACTAAGATAAATTTCTTCTTTTATCACATGAATGCATATGCAGTCTGCATGGATGTGCACTGCTGGTTAGAAGGGTAAAAGAGGAGTTTATTTGCATATGAAAGCAGGAAGAGAAAAGTGTTAATGGTCTATAAATACAAAAATAGCACAGTGTTTTACTACTAAATCAGAAAATTCCTCATTGTTGATTTGTCTAGCTATTTCCTAATTGACTAATTTCCTTCTATGCATTTTCCAGGAAAGATATTAAGAAATCCTAAGCTACTTAGATGGGTATCTTAATTATTATATGTACAAATCAAAAACTGCAAAATTGATTTATTTTTGGATTGTAGGTCAGGAAGCCACAGTATCTGGAAAGTGTCCCAGACAAGTAGGACATAAAAACTGTGTTTACAGCTACAGTGACTTCCACACTTTCACCGCTGTAATTATTTTAATGAAGCCATTCACCACAAGTCATAGATAATTTCAAGACCTTAAAAACAGAAATCATAACAGGTCTTTTTAGTGACCGACTGGATCAACTACCAGAAGCTTCTAGTGCATAAAAATATAGAAAGTTAGAATTATTTTATTCTTGTGCTTCTTCCCCCCCGTTTTTGTTCTCAGCCTTTCCCCTTCCCTTACCTTGTTGAGCCATTCTGCCCTCTCAGTATCTGGAAAATGGACCTAAAAACAAAGGAAAACTTATCACAAACACATAACACTTTGTTAATGACATCAAGCCATTCATGATACAGAAACACTTAAACTCCATACGAGCAGCATATACAGCAAACAAGGCTTACTAAGAACTTCAGATTCTCAATCGAATCAGTTTTCTATATCAAGCAGATGAAATATGAAGTCATTCCTCAACTACATAAACGCTAGTCCAAACATACATTCAATACTGAGATTTGGAATACACCATTGTTTTAATAGCATAAATGAATGAAAAAAATATGCACAGCTGACACTACTAGTGCAAGCCAGAGGCAAATTGCCTTTTAATTGTCACTAACGTTTGCTGTTGCACATTTGACTGCCAGATACCTGACTGAAATTCTCTTTATTCATGACGTTTTTGGCAGTATCAATAAATTACGGTTAGAAATATTGTTTTTAAAAAGTGTATCACAACTATCATAACCACTAAGGCGTTACAAGAATAACCCCCACCACTTTCTTCCAACTGTGTACAGAACCTCAGACAAAGCATTCATTAGAGTTTATTTTTCTGCGTAATTTTGTCACTTAATGAGTTCAAAGAGTATTATTAATAACAAATGGAGTGATTTTGCAACATTCTATTACAATTTGTTTATTTAGAATGAATCTCCTAGAAATTAGACTGCATAAAATATCCTACGTCAACACTTAGAAATATTCACACAAAAAAGGAGACATTTTGTTGCATCTGTAACAACACAAACAGCTATGTTTATAAGGAAGCATAGCTGAACAGAGCTTACACTCATTTTTTGGCTTGCTAGGTTCTCAAATTGCTTTCAGGTGGTAAAAAAAAGGAAACAGAAAGTGCCAAGAGTATGTTAACCCTTATACTAATTAATAATATTTTGATATTTTCCAAGTGTGCAGACCAGAAATGTGCCAGTTCTCACCAATTACTCATCTGTGAGGTAGGATGTCAGATCCTTATACCCCAACATGAAATTTGCTTAGAAGAGAGACCAATGAGGTCTGCAAAATAGGAATGCAGGGCTCGTATGGGAAAAGGAGAAGAGCAGCAGAGAGCAGCACAGAAATAAAGATGCAGATGAGGAAAGGAAAAGAAAATTGGCAGAAATTCACAAGGCAAAACTTCCCACTGTGAGCACTATAAGCATGGTAAGTAATGCAGTAATGCAAAACACAGTAGAGCTACCACACTCTGTACTCTTCACCATCAGCCCTGAGGTATGCAAAGTAACTACAGGCAGATTGGGAAAGCATCAAGAGGCAGAAATACCTGCCCATGTACAATAACTTAATTTGTACTTCCTCTACCTACTGTAAAGAGTTTGTTAGGTCTTGCTCAACTGGACACCCTTCTTTATTTATAATCACAGCTGTACATTTACTTGGCCTTCAGCATATTGCATATAGTGTGTTATCGTTTGGGTGAACAGTAAACCAATTCCTTTCTTATATAAACCAGTTGACTTCTATAGCTGCACACCTTCCATCCCCATTTCTCATCCCATTTCCAACCTTAATTCTGTCAATTCATTTGATATGCTCTTAGTCTGCTATATTAGAGTGCAAAAATAATAGCCATATTATGTTTTTGCACTAAGAGTGAGTAAGACTGTGTACACAATATCAAAGACAACTGCTTGCATTAAGACGGAGGGAGGCAAATGCTTAACTTTGGATACTCTGGATTATTCAGGGCTGAAATCAGCATCCAGATAATTGCACCAAAATTTTATGGCCAGAAATGAGACTGATTGGCAAAATCTGTTTAATCCTGTGTAAAAATATATTAGACTAATATAATAGGAAAAAGGAAGCAAAATTTCAGCAGAGACAGAAGAAACATTTTCTACTTTGCTTTGGTAATTAAATTGCTTGCTCAAGTTTGATAAATACTGCCTCATTTCCACCACTGGCTGTAGTTATTATTCAAAGGAAAGTACAATTAGACAGTACTGTTGCAAGAAACACCCTAATGACAGTGTTCAGCAGCATAAAAACTGCATATTCCAAGAATGTGTTAATTTCTTATTAAAAGCTATACTGCAAAATACTTGAAAGCGTCCCAGAGATGTGCTCTGAAAGCAAAGAAACACACAAAGGCTTTTTCACACAGCTCCTGTGCTCCCCTCCGAGCAACTCTCATGTTTACTTTCTATTTCTCATGTGCTTAGGATCCAAAACCTACTATATAGTATTTCTTGTAATAAGATACCAGAAAAACAGGAATACAGTTCCTTGTTTCATTCTGGAATATAACAAAACTAGAATAAAACCACCAAGTTCTTATTTCTGTAATAGTGATACACTTTATGGTTCAACTTCTCTACATATGCTCTTCCAAAGACCAAATGAACTCAGTTACCAACAAAGAATCATCTGCAGTTTTAAGGAAAAAGACCTGGCTATTTGGATAAATAATAATAGTCATTATAATAAAACTGTACAGGCTAGGCACTTGAGGGTGGGAAATTCTCCAAAGTCCATGGCAATCAGTATATGCTATCAGAGTGACTCTCAAAGGGTGCTGACTTCAATATAATTATTAGTTCTCTATAATAGAGCCTTCACATATCTAAAGAAAGACTGGCCAAGAAAGTCAGAAGCAGTGAAATTACAGTTGTCTTCTGGAAGGAGCTGCAAATTGCTCAGCACAACTTAATAATCCGCTTGAAAAATGTAAACTGCACAGGAGCTGTTATTTGCTGGTTCTCTCACGATAAAACACTTCTCTTAAATGACATCCTTGCAGACAGCCTTCCCTGTTCTTAAAGCTATCAGGCAGCCTTTATGCTATATTTAACTTCTATTTAATTATTATACAATCATTATAGACACAGCTCAGTCCTGCATATTATTTTGATGAACCAGGATAACAAAAACCAACACCTACACTGAAACTCTGAAACTGCTGCTATTGATACAGGTATTCCACAAAGTAAAAACTTCTTTGCTACAAGCTACTCACTCTCTTCTGAACTGCTTATTACAGCAAAGTTAAAGAAAAAGAAGCACTGAAAGCAATTCAGAAAACAAAGAACATTCAAACGCCATTTAGAATTCTACTACAGCAGAAATAACAAAAATCCTTCTGTATCAAAAGCAATCTAAACGTCTGAGAGGGTATCAGGATCAGTCCTGGATGGTGTAGGCAAAAACACATTAAAGTGATCCTTGGAATTAGAGCTGCCAGATTATTCTGTCTAAACTCACAGCACTTGCAATGCAAATAGCTTGACAAATTTTGGGCAAAGAATTAAGAGAAGGAATCCCAACATAAACAGAATTAAGAGTGTGAACACAGTGGTATTTAAGCCCAATTTAACAGCTATTTCCTTTAGGCCCTCACTGACTGGAAAACACTAAGGACATTGCAGGGGAGAGGATGCTGAGCAGGGCAAGGCGTTTCTTCCTCTCCATGGAGAAACCAACTCTGAGCCTTCTGCTGCTCAACACAACTTCACCATCTCCTCAAAAGCAGGTTAGAGAAGACTGTTCTTTCCTAAGCAGAGATCACGGAGGAGCTGAGAGGCAGAGCACAGTAGCCAGATCTGACTGCTTCCTGTCTAAATAAAAATAAAATATCTGGAAATAAAGGCACAGCACCATCAGAAAGCTTGCTACCTCAAAATAGCCTCTCTTTGAGGCGAGAGCACAGGCTTCTCTAAGCAAGATATTCACTCCCTTTGGAGGCTAATGCACCAACTTTTTTTGACTGCTCCTGTTACTGGTCTGTTCTTCACAACATTGCTTATTTTCAAACATACAAAAATATAACTTGTTGCCCTTTAACAGGCTCTAGCTTTAAAATATAAGCACCTCTAAGCCAAAAAAAACACAGACCAAAGCTGTCTTTGGGAAAATCAGTTTCATCTAGGAGTGCAACAACACTGGGCTATTTGGGGAAGGAAACTTTGAAATGGGATTTTTTTTATGCTTAAGGATATGCAAAATGTTAAACGTAAATCTCCAACTTGCAATGCTTAAACCATTTGATCATTGCAACATACAATACGAAACCTTCTTCTGAGCCTCAATTTAGGAAAGAAATTATTTATCAATTATAAGATTGAATTCATGCTGTGCTGTAACAGGAAATATCAAGTAAAAACACATGGTTTCCTGTAAATCAGCAAGTAGATGTACATTTTCAGATTACTGAGCTGACAAAAAAAGATGTTTTAAGTGGTTATAAAGTAATGTCCTTACATATCTAAACTCCAGAGGAGCAGAATAGACACCAACCTAACTGAAAGACACAGTAACGGTGCTAAGCCAGGTTAAGGATTTTATAAAGGATTTTATAAAGGTGTAAGGTACTTTAGTGTTTGGATAACACATTAGAAAACAAATTTAAAAAAGAATTATATGCCTTTTGAATCAAATTATGCATAAAACTAAAAACATAGAACTAAATTGAAAATACTGAATACTTTCTTACAGTGCTGTAAACATTCCTTATTTTAACACAGTGACTATAAATTTACTTAGGCTTCTCATTTAAATAATACCAGGATATTATTTTGCTTAAGTTAAATATAATTGAGAAGGTTATGCACCCAATTCTCTCTTGTTAGAGAGTTTGCTAGGAATGGCATTGGAAAACTAGCAGTCCTCTACTTCACTTTTGCAGCTGAGCACAAACGTGACCAGCCAGGCCTTCAATGGGCTCAGGGTTGTAATAGCTGTGGATTCAGAATCCATCAGTCTGCAGTGCTGATAACCAGAATATTCTGACGTGGATATTCTGTCTCACCCGCTGAGGCAAATGAGGTCTTTGGCAGTGCACAACGCTGCTGTAGTGGAAGAGCCCTGCCCGAGAGCAGTGCCAGGCAAGGCAGTCGCACGGTCACTGCAGCTGCACAGCATGCTTTCAGCTTGTTTTTCAGCACACATTCGCTTTCACTTCCACATCTGGCATGGGGCTTATCCAGAACCACACTAATTCTCTGAAATTTTACTCATCAATGCAAAACCTAGACAAAAGTCACCCTAAGCCATGCTCTTCTTGCTTGCAAATATGCAGAGATGAACAATGTGAACTGTGATATCAAGTCATCCAGAAACCTTCTCCCAGCAGCAGCTTCCCATAGGGAAACCTCTGGGGAGAGGCACAATTAGCAGCTGCTCAGGAAGAATGGCACCTCCCGAGCCTGCTAGCAAGTAAGGAAGCTGGAAAATCCTATTTCTAGCATGATCATCCCTCAGGCTTTCCAGGCCCAACTCAAGGAACACTGTTCAGCCTGGAAATGCAAACCCGAGCAGCTTTTGCTTCCCAAGGCCGCCAGGCTTAGTCACTCAAAGAACGACACATGCAACAAATGCCTCGTTATACTGACAGCCCAATTTCCTTCTAAATACCTGGAAGCAAATTTGTGTGGACTGTTATTAAAACAGGCTGCAGAACTGGCCTCTGCAAGGCAAGCTTCCCCTGCTAGAGGGAAGCACAGAGCTTTCCTCCGCTCTACAGCTTTACACGCAGCACCATGAGGTGCCGCAGGCCTCTCTCTACAACAGAGACCTCCAGGTCTTTAGTCCTCTAGGGCAGATTCATGCCTTGCACAGCACCATTTCAGAGGTATTCTGAAGGACTAGTTTGCTAGTAGGTATTTACTGTTAACACTGGTTCTTCCCCACCATAACAGCAGCTCTGCTTGGCCACGTCCCATAAGGTGGCTCTAGAGCTACGTGCTGGAGACAGGCCAAGTGTCACCACTTGACACACATGCAGAGGTTCCTCTCAGGCACATGCTGATGTCAGTGTTGATATCCTACTCTGAAGGTTAAAAAAAATACAAAGTAAGCTTAGAGTGTACTGCTATAATTTTAATTCAATATGCAGAACAACTCTGACAGACCTAGCTGCTTTATTTCGCTGCTATGTAACAGGATCTTGTATTTGTCTCTGTATCACAGTTTTCAGACTTTTGCCTTCCTTCTGGAGGATTCTGAGTTTCAGTGCCCAGGAGGTATCAAGATAGGACAGTAAAAATAAAATGGGAGATAAAGCTACTCACAATGTTATGCTCATCGTGTATGTTTGGCACCTTCTGAAGGATCCAAACAAAACTCCTGATATTGTGACACAGAAAAAGATTTATTATTTCTGCTCCTTTTTCCTCCATGATTTGAGTTTTCTAGACCACGTCTAAACCAAATCCCTATTTCCAAGGGCTGGACTTTTCCGACACGCAACCTCAGTGCGGTTCAATATGTCAGCCTTCACAGAAAGTATTCCTAGAATAAGGACACAAAAACAGGAACTCAATGTTACTGAGAAGAATAAACTTTAGAACTTGACTTTGCTAATTAGGAAGATTCTTTCTGCCCTCATCTTTTTCTATAGAAAAAAATCTTGATAAATACATAAAAGAAATTAAATTATACTTCTTTCAAGTAGCCACACTTTTTATTCCATCTGTGAATTTCATACAAAGGCATTTAAACTTAAAAGCATTTGCAACATCCATGGATGTACTTAGTATGTAATTCCACAAGCTCTAACAAATCCCAGTATATACATTTTCCTGACCTTTGACAGGTAGCTTCTGACTGCCGAAAGGCAAATCTTTGATTACACAGTTTAAGCTCATATTCATCATTCAGAACCATCAAGACAGATGAAAAGCAACCAGTTTTCAAGTTTATGTTGTATAGAAATTTCCTAAACATTTGAAGAAATTTTTCACCCAATGGTAGAAGCACAAGATCCACCGTTCTCCTGAATTGTCAGCTGGAACAAAATCAGCATTGAGCGCTAAGTGGGGCAACACAAGAACTCAGGGTTAGACATTTTTATCACTTGCCACCCACTTTTATGGCACTGCTGTAGTCAGCACTAGATTCTTACTTAGAGGACCACAATTTGTCATCAACTATTAAGACAGCAGGAAAGCCTAAATATTGTAACACTTCACATACACAAAACACCAAGAACTGGGTTTATATTCATCAAAACCTTGTCACACTGGATTATAGGCATGCAGCTCAATCAGTGCCTATAAAGTAAGACACAGCACATCTCCAGCTTGTCCCAAACTCTGCAGTCATTACTGAAAGTAGAGACACGTACCCAAATTGCTGGATTGCTGAAGGTAGGGCATGAAGCACAACTGGAAGGGTCCTCACTGAACTTTACTGCTTGAAGGACCTTGCGCAGTACTGATTAACGGTGTGTTACCTATTAGATCATTTTCCAAAGTTACTTTATTCGTTCTCCCTTTTTCCCCAGAAAAAGACATAATATATTGAAGTTTCATCTCTCAGGATTTGAAAGAGGTTTATAAAGGCATCTTATTCGAAATTTGCCATATTTCCTGACATTTTTCATACTTTTAAGCCTACGTGACAAATTCCATTCCGGCTCCCTTGAGAATGCAGACACGTGGCCAGGAACCCTGCTGCATGCTGAAGTGCCTTATGCTCTTGATGGTCAACGGAAAAAAAAAAAAAAAAAATTCCTCTCTGGATTGTTACAAAACCAGCTTTCAAACTAGCTTTTACAGCCAGAGTGGAGGCCTTTGAATTCTCTAGAGATAGGAAAAACAGCACTTGGCTCTACACCAAACTGCCAAAGACTATTATTGTTGCTATCTACACTGAGAAAGCTAAAGGGTTTGTTCTTCTTCTCAACTGCCTCACTTTACTAACCCCCAGGTGCTTCACATGCACCTATGGCTTCTGCGCTATACAGCTATATAACTATATTGTTAATGCAATCACCAAGGCATTCTGTGCGGTTTAAAACAAACATCAAATTTTGGGAAGTATTGACCTTCGTCTGTGGGACTCACTGTCCTTTCTCAGGCAGATTACATGTCCTCTCCTGTATTTAACTGGCTTATCACCAGCTAATTACTGCAGAGCAAAATGGTGTCCTATGATTCAATGCACACATTTTAACATGAAACATCTACTTAAGAGTTTTGAGTAGTTAAAACCTTTTTTTTCCATTAAGGTATAACCTAAAAACTCACAACACACTGGAAACAAATCTAGGTGAGTTCACACAAGATAAAGCTCAGTCAAGTCTGCCTGGCTTTGAGGCAAGCAAAACAAACTTGCATTTGAAAATAAAATAGCAAAAAGGCAGATTTCCATTTTATGTGGAATCCAAATTAAAACAGAGTGGCAGAGGCTTAACCCACAACACAACCTAAGACATCAGACAAGCCCGCAGAATACACTTACTAATCAGCTTTTACACCTACAGAGAATATATGCACATTCATGTTTTGTCTGGATCAAAATAGTAATAGCAAAACTGTACAGTGTTTATGTAGTGCACTGCATCTAACACCACTCAGCCTGAGTTTATCCCTAGTATTAAAACATTTTTAAATATAATCAGAAACCATTCAAGATATAATGCACGTTTTTATATCCCTCTGTATCATTTCTAGGTGCAACACCACAGGCTGACTATATAAAACCCAGAAAATGTAACTAAGTACAGAGTATATGTAGCAGTTTTGTTGAACCTGTGAATATTCAGCAATGAACTACCTCTGAAGGAATGAAAAGTTGATGCTAGCTGAACAGAAAGAACAGCACCATTAATAATAAAGACCAAAGACATTTTTAATCTAAAGGGTAGCAAAGCTTGAGTCTCAGTTAGCACAGCAATTACAAAAGGTGGAAAAGAACCCACTGATTATTCTGTTAGCACCACAAACAACCTGCTCGCAGATCCTTCTCTTGGGCATTCAAATATTTACCAGCCATGTGCGAGAGCTCTCTAAAAGCAAGGGCTCCTTCCTGCCACATTTTGTGTTTTCTTCTTCTTTTCTCTATAGATGAGTAATAATGTGTTCGCTAGAGGCAGTAACGTTTGACCTAAAGTGCAAAAAATATTTCTGACCTGATTCAAACACTAAAAGTACAGGAAAAAGCTCTTTACAAAAAACAAGCATCTTTCTGGTGCTCTTACACAAACCTCAGTGTCATTAATAAGCAGTCACGCACTAAAATTTCTAAGATTTAACTTAGAAAAAAAAAAAAAAAAAAAAAAAAGGGGGAAACTCCCTTTTACAAATTCCAGTGCATTACCACAGGTCAGTTAAGCCACAACTGCTGCTCCAGGGTTTCAGGGCACTGAAAATAGGAAGCTGATGAAATGCATAACCAAGCGATGCTTTGGCTGCCAGACTGCAATCGCCGTCAGTTGCAGGCCCCATTACCCACTTTTATTTATTACCTCCACCTCAAACTCACAGAATTTGCCGTTGTTTCTTGGCGCAGAGCAGGAAGGGCAGCTCTGTGGTGGTTTTGGTAGCACCAGTTGCTAAGGAAAGACACTGAAACACACCCTGTTAGGCCAAGTTTCCAGACTTAGGTATGCTGCATCACTGTGTATGGAAACAAAAAACAGACTGCCTCACTACCAAAGGGACTATTAACCTCATTCCTTATATGTTTACTATTTTGCCTCCATCAGCAAAAGATATTTTAGAGAAAAATCTCAAGGGATAAAGTTCAACATAGATAACAGCTTCTACCCAGTTCTTGCAGGATTACCATCTGGTTTTGAAGTAGAAAAGGTATTTTCATTACACACCGAGGAGTTCTTGTGTGTGTTTCAATCTGTGCCAACAGCTTGTAATCCCTGTACCCATCCAAATCACAGATCTGTTTCAAAAGCTTATTTTTAATCTGGAATAACTGTTCTATACACTGAATTTGATATCTCTCAGCCAAGAGGTTATTCTACAATAAGTAGAGCACATACATATATGTAAAGTCAACCTGCTGAAGAAAAGGATAATACCAAAAAATACCGCCACTGATAGATACATAGACCTATGCTATTGCCTGGCACATAGGGCATTTGTGCAGTGCAATATCCAGCAAGCTGCACGTACAATCTCTCAAATCTGTCAGACATGCAGAAAAAATACTGTGGAAGGTCAGAAGTAGTAGGTTTTCTATATACAAACTTAACATTTTATCTTATGACTATAAAGTAGGCAAAATCGTGGTCCAAAAGAAGGAATGAGATAGCCACCTGTGCATTCATTACAAACTCCTTTTTCACTGCAAAAAATAAGATTTGAAATAGGAACTTAACATTTAACCAAGCCAGACCCCCCACAGACACAGCACACACTTTCAGTTTGAACTTCCAGGAAAAGCTGCTTGAGCTCTTCAAGAGCTGTAAAGTGTTCTGAAAATGAATTTTACAGCAAAACATACTTACTATCTACAGCACTAGAGATTCCTGATCCTCCACAAACAACTAAGAACTGCCTGGCAGACACCTGTGAGTTTGCAACATAACCAAGTTTACTTGCAGTAAATAAAAAAGAAGTTGTAGCCCTTTTGAGTCTCATCTCAAGATGAGATCTTTCCAGAGATCCCTACTTCAATATGGAGTTTCATAGAAAAGAAGAGCTCAGTCACTAGCTTGCAACGTCCTCTTTCACCCTGCTGAACTTCTTACCAGACCCAGCCCTCCTCAGCACCTGCCAAGAGCTTTTCCATCGTGAAAAGCAGGGAGAGGGACCAGGCACTCTAAAAATATATGAATTACTCTCTCAGGCCAGTCTGTTTTTAAAGCTACTGGACACTAAAGAATTTGCCTTCTTCTCTTGAGAAGTTTAACATTTGGTGATTTAATTGCAATTTTAATGCAAATTCATTACACATTGTATAGACACATACTGAGACAAGAAGCCCTGTTTTGGAAAGGCTGCACTGCAGTTTCTACATAAGCAGTTACAAGTCCCCATTCCTCATCCCATCCAGAAAGTGGAATTTTAAGCTGTAGAAAAAACAGCATCTCAGGCATGTACCAAGGGGGTTCAGTAGTGGCATCTGGGCCAAGGCATAGCATACCAGCTGGCCTGCAGAGCTGCTGACCTTGGCCACAAAAACATGTTTCCCTACACACATTGCTTTGAGTCAGCAACTACCAGTATGACGATGTTTACCCACAACTGGCCCTGTCACAACACAACTGCCACACTGTCACAACAAGCAAGTGACTTATCAAGATTTGGCACCTCAGACAAAGTTTCAGCAGGAGATGGCTCAAATGGCTGTCAGACAGGACATGAAAAAAGAAGAGGTGACCACATTTTTCCTTTTCCAAGTGGAATACAGAGCTGCCACCTCCTCTCTGATAACTGCTGATCACCACCAAGGCAGGATACTCAAGCAGCTGACAACCTCCAACATCCTTTACACCAAGCACTGCTATGACAAATTGCCCCTTTTCTTCCCCTTCCAACTTTAGCAGTAAAAGTGGCAATAATAAATGGATACTATTCCAGTGAAGGATAATAGCAGTAAGCTGGTTTGGAAACATACTGCCTACAGTTGAATCATACGTTCTGCTGCACACCTGATGTCAAAGTCTTCGAGTCTCTTGTAGCTGGTATGGAAATTGATCGTTTCTGTATTTGGAGCCATGTCTATAGCTGACTTTATGTGTGCACACAAAATAGCTGAAAAAAAGAGGCAATTAGAAGTAATCACATCACAGCCACAAGATCTTGCCTGCAGTTTGTAACACTGGAAAGACTCTACATCTCAGCATCTCTACCTTTTCCCCTATATGCGGCTTTACAGCTATTGCAAAAGTGACCACCAGGTTGCCAAGGCTGAACTATTCTGCTTCACCCACTGAATGTCTGTCCTTCAGATGACCAGCACTGGACACCTCAGGCCTGCTTCAAAGAAAAAGAAAAGCCACTTTCATCTGACTCATTGAAACACACATCCTGAGGCAAGATGAAGAGTTCTCTGCAGACCCTTGTATTGATTATAAAGATGATCCCAAATCGACATAGTCTTATGTCTAACATAGGTTAAGAGAATCCAAGCTCTATATGCAAACCAAGCATCTTGTGCCTAAAAATCATACCAAATATCAACAAACTCCACAACCGTAAAGAAATTTCTATCAATTAAAGGTAACAGTCTGACAAGCAATCAAACAGTTCCTTAAAAAACATCCCTTAGTAATGGGATGACAAGGTAGGACTAACTATGTCAGCTTATCGCAGCACAGCCCTGGGATAAGCACCCGCCTGGGGCAGAGGCCTGTGCCCAGGCAGCGAGCGACACGCGCAGCCAAGTCACAGCCACCTCCTCAGCTCTCAGCAGATTTTACAACAGATGCTGCTGCATGGTGCTAATAAAATTATTTTTACAAGTTCTACAAGAGAATATTTACTATGCGCATTAATTACATCTAACAGTTGTGGCCCATATTATTCCTCACTCAATTTTGGCAGGTAAATGTAGTACTGGAATTACAACTTCATTACTCAAAAGGGGCCTCCAGCAAAAATTCAGCTCATTTCTTCTCAACATCTCTGAAATGCAATGCTCAGGCTCAGTTTACTCTACTACTTTTGCTAATTGGCAATACAGCTTTCACTGCACATTATGTTGTTTTAGGCCTTAGTTTCACCAGGCTAAATTAGATCTGTACATTGTTCTTAATTGCACATAATAGCACCACTTTTTTTCCCCTCCCTCAAAATGTGCAATTTAAGTTTAGAAGTGCTCAACAGTGATTAAGGTTAAAATCAAAACTTCAGAGTAAAGTGCCACAGTTATTTTCAGGGATTGGTATCAGCGACAGTTCATGTCCAGTCATGTTACTGCTGCTAAATAAAGTATTCTTGAGAATTCAATAAAAGTTCTTCCACATTAAAAAATAGCACACTGCTACTGGATCTGAGCAAAAACACAAGGACTTTATTCCTTTTCAAATTCTGCAATTCTATTTGCCTTATAGGCTTCGTTTTGATTTTACAGAATCTGATGCAGCCCTGACTTTGCTCAATGCATCTGAAAAACACAACACCACATAGTCAGCATGCCTACAAATTTATCTACAAATACAGTATTTGTTTTAACAAAATAAACCCAAAATAATTGAGTTGTTTGCCTATGGAGACGACTTCAATCACGAGTGACTCGTCAATGGTGTGGGAAAAAATGAACAGCCCTTGAGGTATGTATTTCAATGGCTGATTCTGCAAGTAGTTTTACCCTCAGAAGTTCGCACAACTCTTAAAACAGTGACATTGCAAACCACACATCATTACCTGACTTGCTCCAAATCCCACTTTTCCTGCCCCTTGCACTCACTCCTTGCGAGATGGTAGCGCAAGAGCTTCACTTCTGCACGGCACTGGCTTACCACAGTGACAGACACAAGCACATGGTATGGCACATGCACATGCACATGGCAACACAAACAACCATAGCAGCCAAAAGCAGAGCTGGGGTCCCTGATTATTTGGATTTCAGAAGACCCTCAAATAAGCACAAACCCACAAGACAACCAGGCTTGACAAAAAGAACAATCATTTCTTCAAGCATTGCCTTCCTCAGGTAAGGAAGCAAATGACTTCACAGCTCTCAAGGGTTACACACAAGCTTGAAGTCCTTGTAACATACAGAAATCAAGAATTAGAGCTTCACAGTAGAGGAAATTCCAGAGCAATGTGTCAGAGCTGAACATCCATTAATTTTAATAACACTGATGAATTGACACCCCCCCACACATAAGGAGATTGAAACTTTGCTAATGCTTTTCAATAAATCGAGATAGAAAATTTCTATTTTTTGAGCTTAGACCCTAAGGAGTCAGGTGTGAATCAGTGCCATTATAGTCAACAATAAATGCTCTAAAGCAGCTCAAAGAAAAAGCTACAATTGCTTCCATCCCTTTAACACTGGGTTTCTCTTCAAGCACAAACACTTCCATTTCTCACTAAGAAAACGCTTTGCAATATACCTGCCAAATGTCTACATCCAGGAAAAAGAAAAAAGTATTTGAAGTGATATGCAAGTTTGGCTGTGTTCAGCCAGAGAGAACACACACTGACCTCTTAAATCCACAACGGGACTCCCACTCTCCATCTCCTAGGTAAATGTAAACGCCCTAGCACCTTTATAAATTAGTGAGTAGGATTCAAGCACAAAAACCAACCCCAAAACCACACATATGCAGTGGAAGTGAATTACTGAATCTGGATTCAGTGAGTCACCTCCACTGCATATCCCATGGTTTTGGGATTACTTGCTGCAAAGAATACTGTTGCATTTATAACAGTCAAAGTAAAACTCGCATTCTTACAAGAAAAAGTGATTGGAAATACAAATGGTTTCCAAATCAAACATACATTCTGTGGCTTTCATAGATTGCTCTAATGAAGAGAAATTCTTGACCGTTTTTGTTTCAGTATAAAGCATAATGTGAACAGATGGACATTTTTGTTACTCACTATCATATTTCAGAGAGTTGTGAAAGGCAGGGCATATATTGGAATAAAGTTTCATAAACAATAATTTCAGCATTATGGAAATACAAAGGAATTGAAAAACATAATTGCTGGTAAAAGTTGCTGTAGTTGTTACCATAAATCTAGGCAAGGCCCAAAACAATATAAGCAGATATTTTCATGCACATTTTTTAAAAAGCTTTATGTATAGTCAAATTCAGAAGAAATGCACTTTAGAGACTGACACAATCAAGACAAAAAGACAGGAAAGCTGATTTTAACAAATGAACAGGGGCAGTTTGGACACAATCACCTCACAGTATTTATACAAAAATATTCTAGATAGAAAAAAAAATCTAAAGTCTAAAATTTTTCACTTCACATTATATTTCAGAGAACACTACCATCATGAGGAAAAAGAGCTTGAAAAGTGACTATAATAGATAGCATCTAATTTATCAATCCCTATTTGTTATTCTTAGAATGCATACAATGCAAATGAGTGAGCACTGATCTTTTTCCCTATGAAACTCGCTTATCTCCTATCATTTCCTGGTTGCTATTTGACACTTAACTGGCAGAGGGTGGGTGGTGGGAAAGTGTTCTCTTTCTAGTTCAAGTATTTTAGGAGAATGCCACTGGGTGAAGAACACAGCATTTTAAAATACAAATTTAGTCTCCATCATAACATTAATTACTAGACTAAAACAACTTCCTAGCCACAAATACAAAAAAACACAAAGAAAACCCCACAACATTCTAGTTCAACAAGGAGTAAAATGAATCAATAGACTGCGCAGAGGGAGAAAGGCAGGTTTGCCTTAACACAAGTTATTCAGAATCCTCAAGCCACAAGGCCTCAGTACTAGGAAATATTAACAGGTAAATTAAAAGATGACATTTCCTCATTTGAGAGCATCACAGGTTCATTACAGTAATAAGAGTCTGCCTGAAGCATGCAAACAGGCTAGACCTATTAACTGTCAACAAGTCCTGAGTTAGTCCTATACACTGGCATTAAAAACCTCAGGGTGTTTCTTGTAACACACTTCTCTGCAACAGAATGACTCAAGACAATGACTTTACAAGCTTTTGAATATCAAGTCATAAACTTGCTCACTACTGTTCTTCTTTTCCAAGATGATCAAGTCTAGCAGCTCACAGAAGCATTACATGAAGGAGAGTATCTAAGACAGCATAAACTCATTTCACATCCAGACAAGCAGATCTGAAATAAGGTCTGAAGAATCATGCATTGCACAGCAGTAGCAATAATGCTGAAATATGAACTTGGTAGCCACCAAGTTCAACTCGAATTTTTTTCCTCTCTCCAAATAATCTATGTTTTCATGGAAGCTATTTCACACTGAACATTCAGCCTCCAAGAAGAGTCACAGTCTTACAAGATCACTAATTCAAAAGGCACCAAACAAGGTTTTATATCTAGCATCATGCTTCAACATAACCTGTAGTTACTCATGAAAAGAAAGCAAGACAACTGCATCTGCACGGAAATTCACTCACTTTCTTCTCAGTTTCCCTTTAAGGTACAGACAGGCAACACATCGTGAATACATTTAATTTAGCATTTGGTGTTGTATCTTTCAAAATCTTCCCCAAGGAAACTATTTCAGTTAGCCTGGGTAATTCATGTGAGTCAGTCCCCAGCCAAAGGAATGCAAACAAAGGTTATGAGAACAGTACTGGAATCTGCATTAGGCTCTTTCTTAATTAGTCTTCACTAAGTCAGATGCAAAGAGATGTACAGTTTATTTCAGAAAAATAAATGGATCTCTTGCAGGAAACTCATGCTATTGAACTCATGTAAACTTGATCCACGCTGCTATACGATAAGGACAACCAAATGACAATGTAATGCTCCTCATATGACAGTTATTTTCAGCCAAGTAAAACTAGTTTCGTATTTCTAGTAACAAATTCATGCTTTAATTCTAGCGTTGTTCCATAATTTATAAAATTATGAAATTCATTTTTTAGCTTCGTAACTTAGCCTTTTGTCACATTTTCAGCTGCTGATAAGAATTTCATACTTGTTATCAGGATGCAGCAGAAAAAACTTACTGCACTGACTCACTACAAGGGAACACTCTTCATTGAAAGGTTATTTATGTAACTGGAGACTTACTTGATACATTTTATGTTTTAGCAGTTTGCTGTATAGAATTTTAATACTAGCAATTAGTTGACAGGCACCTAAATGACAAAAGAAGTCTCACTATCTCCCAAAAGAAAAACAAACTCTAAAGATAGCTTTCTTTTTTTAAAAAATATACTTAATAGCTAATACCAATATATTTTGGTTGAAGGGGAGGGAGATGGGGGCGCAGAAGGTTCTTATCCTTTTTAAGTCACCTTTGGGGACTGGAAGCTAACTTAAATAATAGCTTAACACACAAATGAAAGTCACATCAATAAGACAGGTTGGAAGTGAACCTCTGGAGCTCATCTAACCCAGCCACCAGCAGCGCTAGCTTTGAAGCTGGATCAAATTACTCCGGGTTTCCAAGAAAGCACTTTTCACTCAGGCTATTATTCCATGTTACTTTAAACCTGGTCATGAGCTTCCCTAAATTCCTTTGTGAAGGCATTAGTGCCTGTGTGGTTGCAAAGTAAATTAAATCAAGGACCCAAGTCACCTGAACACTATTTCTAACAAAAATATATATACACGTGCATATATATGATTAAGTGGTCAAGTAAATGCTAAGCTGGTACAATGAGACAGTGGAAAAACGTAACTGTGGGAAGCAAAAGAGCCAGGTAAGGAAGGCAAAAAATCCTTTTTGCCAGAAGCACAAATTTACTTTAAAACTGCAGAATCATTGCCTTTAACTGCTAAGCTCCATAACTTGCTCGGCAGTATCTTTCAATGTAAAAGAAGGAGAAAAACCAAAACTGTCTATAAATAAGATGGTATTTAAATATAATCATCAAGAAATCATGAGCAAGATGCTCGAAAATTCTCACTGCTCTTCTAATCTTCCATATCCTAGGAAGCACTGGCATGGAACAAAAACCAACAGCCTATTACACACTTCATCATCTAAACTGCAAAGACAGTAAGAACACCAGTATAATAAAGACTGCTAAAAGGAGCCTGGGTAGAAACTACATGGAGTAAAAATGAGAACCAGAAAAAGAAGCTGTGAATAGGATCAAATAGCTTTTTTAAAACCCAAGGAATGCCCCTTCCCCTTACAAAACATCCTACCAATGGGA
The DNA here is from genome assembly GCA_003342815.1 of Eudromia elegans. Lineage (NCBI taxonomy): Eukaryota > Metazoa > Chordata > Aves > Tinamiformes > Tinamidae > Eudromia > Eudromia elegans. The sequence continues at coordinate 868,893 of PTEX01000252.1, forward strand.
TTCAGAAAGAGATGGGACAGGGCTCCTCATCTGATCTACAGTACAAGGAAGGAGACTAACAAGAACCCAGGACTATGTTAAAGAGCTGTTAACTAAGATGAAGTAGCTAGAAAAGCTGAGGAAAATAGGCTAGAAGTAGCAGGGACACTAACTGCTCAGCACATTCCCCTGAAGTCATGGATGGACTCAGGAATCTTCAGTCTCATCCTTTATAAATAAGAAAGCTAGATGAAGGATCACTACAAAGTGAGACATCTCTACTTTACAGCCTTTGTTTTCATCATGTGTGCATAGTCAAAGATAAGAGTTTAATTTTCTAATTTCAAGTGATGCAGTATTCCTCTTGAATGCACAAAAGCAGCTGTACATACAACAGAGCTGAGGGTCTTCTGCCTGCCATACCTGGCTACATAAAACCTATAAGTTGGCCCTTTTTAGTCAACAGAAAAGTCCCAGAGCTGCTGCAGGGTGTTCACACCAAGCTCTCATAAAACAGTAAAATTTAATTTACATTGCTAAGAGTGAGCAAAATAAGGGGAAAAAAAATAAGAGTTGGCTGGTCAAAACAGTTAAGAACTTTGTACCTTTATTACTATTGTCTTGTACAAAATCTCTTATCTCTGTAATCACTCCCAAAGAGCCCTGCTCTTTCACTAATTTTCTGGTATCCCTATGTTGGTGTATATGAAATCAATGGAATATAGCTCCTTATAAAGTGATGTTTTCAAAACCTTATATAGTACTACAAACTTTTAACAAACTGGTATTCAGACACTTCAGGGGATTATGAAAATTTAGCATTTTAAAAACATCTTCTAGAAATCCAACCTTTAGATTCAGTTCAGGCCTACCGTCAGCATAAAATTGCTGCAAAGCTCCACACCATTTATGCTATAGGCCATTTCAGTAATTAGAGAACTTTTCCTATACTATAATTAGTGATGATGGATAATTGGGGATGAACGGCAACATAAATCAAATTACTGAAATCAAAGACTTTTATCTAACCAGCAGCAAAATATCATCTCTTTGTTATTTCCAGACTAGAAGAACAGGACACCAAGTAAATGCTTTAAAGGTTCAAAATTTCTAGAGCAGGGTTTCATTACTAGAAGCTTGAAATAATAATCCAACAGAAATATTTCTTTTCTTGATAATAATCCTGATTCTTCCTGTTTCCCAGCTGGCCATCATGCACATATTTGTGTGCAACGTTATCTGCTAAAGATATCAGAATTAGGAGGAGTATTCAATTACACTCTGTAACGTGCCAACTCTGCAAGAAAAAAAGCAGTAATGCCTTAGAGGGATGAGAAACTCGTCTGAAGTGGCAGCAGACACCTTTGTCTTTTCCATTCTTCATGAGGAAGCATCTATCTTTACTGACAGGATCTTTATGACTAATTTTTTCAAATTTGCTTAAAGCCATCCCTGTCCCTACAATCAAGAACAATTTAGGCAGGTAAACAACGCTAGCAGGCTGAAAAGAACATTTGAAAAGTCTTGTGATGCCAAAAACAAGCTCTTTTTCCTTAACAAAGCAGACTTTCAAGGGGGTGTAGAGGGAAAGTCCACCTTTGAGCACTACTTCAAAGCCCGATTTAACCACTGAACAAACATATTCAAGATAGATACTTTTCCTGAGTATCAAAAGAAAATTCTAAAAATATTTAATATACATATTCCTCTAATTCAGAAAAGTGGTAGATTCAAAGTAGTCCTAAACTTCAGCAATAATTGCCATGTTCTATCAATTTATTGTATTTTTAAAAATGCTATGTGATTTTCTAGTTAATTTTCTTTTAGCAGTTTGGTATCATGTTCATAAACATCAGTGTATCTTGTGGCATTCTGACTAAAAAACCAAAACACTCTTCCACGTGGACCATACAGTGATGCCCACTGCATTGCTACATGAGAATGTTTTTTTACTAGACACCCTCTCAACATAGTCTTACATGTTTGTGTACAGAAGGCATTTTTTAAAAAATGGAGAAGGAAAGTGGACTTCAGAGTAACAACGTGTGTGTGTTTAACAACTGTTCTTAGTCACACCCTTTCCTCCTTTCCAGATGCCGGCTGGCAGCCAGAGGACGTGGCCAACTGCACTAGCAGTATAAACGGATTAGATCCAGTAGTCCTACGTGGAAGTAATTGTTCTTATAGAACACTCCTTGGGAAATTCAATTTAACAGCTCAGGTAACATTTAAAGAGAGGACTAGTTTAAGAAAAAAAAAAAAAAATCACCATAATGTCTCACAATCTTCCTGTTTACGTTTTAGTATGTAGTACAGTATACAAGCTCATCTAAAATCCAGACAGCTACAGTAGCCATAGCATCAGTTGAAGGATAATGCAACTCTACTTCATTCTTTTTGTAATTAAATATTTAGAGAAAAATCCTTTTGTCCTACGACAAATAATAAATACAGCATTGCAAAGTCTGCTTATTTATCAGGTTTATTGAAATTAAACTTCCACAGGTGTAGATTTGTTGATGAATCCTGTCTTGAATGCTCAATCTAAAATCCAGTTAGGAAATTGTACAACATTAGGAAATCTTCATACCAAACACAAGCATGAGCCTAACACCTCACTCTTGTGTGCTCTGCAGCTGTTAACTCAATACAGAAGAGGGCCCCATGGTTAGAGCTACTTAACCATTTTCTGAACTATGGATTTATCTTCCCAACACTAGTAAAAATATTTTCATTGGTCTAACCTTGCAATTATAGCATCTGGAAAGAAACTCATGGAACAGCTTGAAAAATAAAAGTGTCCAGGCATGTTTTATTCCATGACACGAGCCTAAAACCCAATCAATTAAAAGCTATGGACCAGTTTCCTCTTTCAGCCTGAAGTCTCCTTTTCCTCAGTGGCTCCTCATCTCTTAAAGGCTTTCAGCTTGTTCAACATTTCAGCTTCTTCAACGTGCAATTAAGAAAGTTAGGCAGTCCTCACTAAACTGACAGTTCAGGACAAGTTTTTCCCCTTTATTTAAAGTAGACAAGAAAACTCAATGCATTCCCCCTCTTCCTTCCCTCCCCAACCACTCCAAACTACATCAGAGATTAGGTGAGTATGTAGGACCCAAAACGCTTCCACAAGGTTGCCTTTGATATTTTAACTTGGCATTATTTTTGCTACAATGATGTATAGTATTTCAGTTTCTATTTAATATATCATTAGAGATAAAAAGAAATTCTCCAAATGTTTCCAAATCAATTACTTAAAAGTGCTAAGAATTGCTTTTATTATTCTGGTCTCCTGTTGCTTGCTGACAGATTGCACATGGACATGGCCCTCAGTACTAGGCCAAATTAACAATTAATTTGGGGAAAAAAGTCAGCAGGGTTCTTTATTGCTATGTGGAATAAAACAGAAGTCAAAGTTCCATTTACACACAAAAAAGTGGTCAAATGTGAACTGTGCACACACTAAGACCGTTAGAGTAAACATTTAAAAAACACTGCCATGACAAAGTCAGGTAGCTTTTGTTTGGTTGTTCCAAGATAGTATGCAGCAAATCTGTTACCACTTAGATTATGAGTTTCCTAGACTGGTTTATCAATACAAGGCAAGATATGATGCCTGTCCTTTGAAAATAAAGGTGTGTCTACATCTTAGACGCATTTTAAATGATAACTAACACACTTATCAGGATAAAAATAATGCCAGAAAAGGGGAAACGTTGATTTTCCGTAACGACCATTTTGATCCCAATCCCTTTCCCATTTTCAGTTCTGCAGCCTGGTTTTATATGACTTGAGGTAGGACCCACTCCTCTCTGTCAACCCTAGTTAAAGCAGTTTCTGAACATGCAAAGTTATAACTACCTCCTGTCACTATGTTAGACCCTATTAAGGGTAAAAGTAGTATTTCCTGGTCCTTTCCCTTCTATTCAAAGAAATTCAATGAAATGCAAGGAATATATAAGAAAAAAACACGCTTCTTTCAATCTCCCCATCAACAGAGCAGAGGTTGTATCAGGTATATATCAGATCTATAGGGAAACCCGGAAAATCTTTTTTCAGACACTAGTATATAATCTTTTCACACATACACATATTTTCAGCACAATCCATGCTGAAACAAAAAAAAAAAAAAAAAAAAACAAAAAAAAACCGAAAAAAAAAAAAAAAAAAAAAAAAAAAAAAAAAAAAACCACTCATGTTAGTGTTGAACTAATTTATTTCACACATACAGAACAATCTTCCCACTGTATGACCACACAGTTATGGAAGAACTAACTTAGAAATCTAATAATTAACACTATGAACTGCAGTGTGATAGCACAACAGCATTACATCCCAATCACAGCTTAACATATTCTCAGCACAGAAATTTAAGTTCATTAGTCCTACCATAAGAAAACCACCTTTAGAAAATAAGTTCTGTGAAACATTACTCAATACTTCACATGAATCACTAAAACAGCAACCTATCTCAAGCAGGAAGGGCACATAAGGGTTTTTTATTTTCCCTAACAACAACAACAAAAATTGCCTATATTTAAAAGCCCGCACTGTCAAAGGAGTGTACAAAGGAGTGCACTGCAGCATGGAATTCACCCCAAGAAAGGATAATCTGGATACCTATTAATATTAAAAAGTGAGATTCCACATACTGTCCAGTACCTCCAATCTGAAATATGACTAAAATGCATGAATCTCCAGCAAAAGATATATAAAGCATAAGAAGAGAAAATAGCAGCTTTCCAAGGCAAGTTATAGAAACAGGAAGACAACTCATATAAAGCTTATTTTGAATGTGAAAGTGAATGTTAAGCATCACTTTTGATACAAGTAAGTGGGCTTCAACTGCTGAAACACTTTTTTTGTTTTTCAAGACCGCATTTCTTCAAGAAATTACATTTATTGGAAAGCACAGCACATCACATACATTACCTAAAGCAAAAAAAAATAAAATAAAATAAAACCAAAGCATTTATAATTCAAGACCATGATTTACGAGGAAAACAACGATTGACAACGCATGAGTCAAGAGAAAAAAGTCACACTTTGGGGGGAAATCCTGCACTTTGAAAGGTTGCTTCTTTGTAACACCACAGAGCAGTCAAGAATTTGCAGTCACTGTTCATTCATCCTAAGTTTTAGCCTACAGAGAGCGTATTTTAAAGCCAAGAGGCCCGTTTCTAAATCTGCAGGTGTCTGGACAGCTCAACACAAGAGGTATTCCCAGTGTATCAAAGGCAGCAACATATGACATAAGACCTACAAGCAGTGCTAAGCTTGAGTAGTAGCACTTACTACCTGCTGGCACATAGCTATCAGACACTGTCTTCCACAGGGAATGGAGGTGCAATTAATTAAAAACTGCATGACACAGTCAAGGAAAGAAATCCCACGGCTGGATTTAGCAGGAACCCTTGGGACGTCACGCACGGAGCCCGTGATCGCAGCAGGCTCGGCGCAGAGGATGCCCAGGGCAGAGGCTGGGCCGACTCACAGTTAACTTTACCAGTTCTTGGGAAATTCTTAGCATTCCCAAGCAGAAATGACTAAGAAGGGCTGCACTTTGAAACCGAGTTCCAGCTAAAAATATGACAGCACTAATGGCTTGCTGTTTAGCACGGTGCCTTTCAGTTCAGTTTGGATTTACCACTCAAGCTCTCGGGGAAGGTCTCAGTGGGAGCCTTGTAGAGCCAACCGCGGCACCTCGGCCCCTGTACCCCCAAACCGCAGCCTGGAGAGCCGCCCTCAGCCCCCTCTCGCTCCTCTCCTGCTCCCCACCTCGCCGGGGCCGGTTCTGCCCCATGACCGAGCCCAAGTTTCTGCCCGACTGCCCCAGAGACCGAGAGGCCGAAGGGGCCGGGCCGGGCCGGTGGCCGCTCACTCACCCAGGCCGGCAGCTCGGCGGCGGCCACGCCGAGCCGCACCGACTCCTCCTCGTCCTCCAGGAAGGCGAGCGCGCGGCCCAGGCGCGACGCCTTCCCGCCGCGGTGCCGCCGCATCCAGAAGAGGCCGCAGAGCGCGATGAGCACCCAGCTGAAGCTCAGCCCCAGGTAGCCCAGCACGTACACGGGGAAGATGAGCACGAAGCTGCGGGCGAACTGCGACACCAAGCCCGTCACGTCCGCGCTCAGCAGCGACGGCGGCGGCGGCGGCGGCGGCTCCGGCCCGCCCGGCGCCGCCTTCTCCGCGCCGGCGGGCCCGGCGGCCGGGGGCTGCTTGCCCGCGGCCCCGCTCATGCTCTCGCGGCGGCGGCTCCTGCGAGCGCCGCCCGCTTCCGCCTTGGGCTTCGGCGCGGCCCGAGCTGCCGCCGCCGCCTCCTCCGCGCGGTAACGGAGCGCGGGCGCTGCGCGGCTACCGCCAGGCGGCGCCCCGCGGCCGCCCCTTCCGCCCGCGGGGCCCGGCCGTTTAACGGCCCCGCGCCGGCCCCATCAGGGTCCCGCTCCGTGCCCTGGGCCACGGCAGCCCCCGCGTCCTCCTCTGCCCTGCTGACAGGCTCCTGCTGCTGCGGTAACCACCCCTTGGGAAGGGGCAGCTGCTGCCATCCTCAGCCGAGCGGTAACCAGCCCGGTCATTACAGCCACCCTTGTTTATTTTATTTACTGGCTTTCCAAACGGCCACCTGTAGCCTCTCACAAAGCAGGTGTGCACTTCTGCCTCTCTCCTGCGGCCAATGTTCACAAACTTTAGAGGCTCCTAAGAGGCTAGCGTTTGCGGGTCAGTGGGGTAGGGTGGAGAATAAATTTAGCTGACAGGCAGTTGGGAAAATGCTTACAAATGGATAAGAAGGGAGCTTTATGCACTGCATTTCCTCTGAAAAATGAAAGAAAGCTCAATAATCCAGGGAAATAGAAAGAAAATACCAAAATATAAAAACTCCTTTGCCTGCTGCCACAGTGGATCTGGAAGAATCCAGTTGTCCCTAAGCAAACGTGGCGCTCGGTGGTGTCACGTTCCCAAATCCCCTCTGCCCGCAGCCAAACCCGCACGCGGCTCCTGGAGCACCGGCAGCCCTGGCTGCGCCTCGTGCTGCACCTCGTGCTGCACCTCGTGCCTCCCTCTCCTCCTGGGTGGCTGCTGTGTGTCCTTCATCCGTGTAACTAAGTCACTGCCAGCAGGAAAACTGAAGGGTAAAATGGCATTAAAAGCAGCAACAAAATCAGCCATTTATAACTATGGAGGATTACATACGCTGCACCTTCTCCCGCACAGCCAATCCACTGGAGAAACACACTATTAAAAAGAAAGTGAATCTTGTGCTAACACTTAATGTGACTAACAGGTAACTGTAGATCTGAGAGCCTGGATCCTGGTCAGAGCAATTAATTAGTCGCTACAGGAGTTTGGTTAAACAGAGGTGCAGGAGAGTGACACAGCGCCGATGAAATGGGCAAACAAAAGCAAGGGCTTGTAACGTTAATTTGATAACACTTATCTACAAGAAAAAGCTCTGTTAAAAAGATTAGTGCTGGCTTCTTAGAACTTCTGAAGATAACAGACTTGGTTTTGGGCAATATTCTGATGAAGAAACTGAACGGGAAATGAATAAAAAATGCTTGTTAGAATCGAGATACAAACTCGGGGCTCTGTTAGAGCATTTGATACAATATTTATGGTATATGCAAAGTAATCTTTATCTTAACTAGAGTTGGCATTGACAAATTGTTTAATAATTTGCTTATATTCTTGGATTTGTTAAACTGATTTACTAATTTCTTGATTCTTCTATTTTTTAATGGCAAATATTGCCATCTTTCTTAGCTCTTCAGGTACCCCTGGAGATACTCACACCACATAGCTGGCTTTGATTTCCCTTAAATATCCTCCAGTGAAATTTATCAGCTACAAAGCTGATTATATTTATCTTATTTCGATATTGTATATTCTGTTCTTTTCAATATCCTACTCCATAGGCCTGCAGCACTCTGGGAATTTTCACCGATACTTTACACAAAAGCTGAAGTAATAGGATCTTTTTCTTGTTCTTGGAAATTTTGTTATTGAATGAATAAATGAATTTAATTTCTATCCAAATGTCTCAGACCATCAATCTTAAACAGGAACGCTTAATCCATTTGCTCCACATAAGAAGCCTAGGCCCTAACAAGGCCTACATAAAAAAAAAACCCATTTCCTTTGTAATAAAAGAATGATCATTCTTAAGCACAGAATGGGATGACCATGTCATCCCTATGAAGTTTACATATTTACAATATTTACAGTTATCTACTGGTGTACTGGTGTACAATATGTACTGGTTACACGATATTTACAGTTATCTACTGGTGTAATTCTGTGGTATATCATTCCATACAGAGAAAAATCTATATTGTTTTGTTGCATTAGGAGAACATCCAAGGACACAAAACAGCCTGTTATTGCAGAATGTAAATAGCTAAGTTATTTTTTATTCTTGTTTTCCAGGAGAAAAAAATGGATGAAGAATAAGATATGTATAAAACCAGATAAAGTAGAACCTAGAACCTAAAACTTTGTCAAAGCTGGCAGGTCTACCAGTAGTTTTGTTTACAAAATCCTTTTCTTTCTGAGGAATGCTAGGGCACTAGGGCATGCTTTCATGCCACCTAGTGATATAATATTTATCTTTTTTTGCCTGTATTCACAATAATGTAAAGCCCATTCTTTTAAAAAGTTACAATACTGATTTATTCATTCTTTCCATTATAAGGATGGATAATTGTAATTTATTTTAATACATGGCAAAAACATTCAAAGATCCATAAATTTTAGTTCTGTTATCCCATAGGTGTAATCCTGCAACTTCTAGTCTTATTCTACAGTTAAACTTAAGTTTGATCATTGACTTGAAGCTTTGAAGAGTTTTTTCCAAGCCTCTGGATGTGCCTTCTGACATCTGTAGTTTCTTCTCTTAGTATAAGCTGCTATAAACTTTACTAAGAGGAATAAAAAGCTCTTGATAGGCAAAACTGAAACAAATATGTGTGTATATCCTAAAGAGAAGGACGGAAGATCCAGAATATGCCAAAAAAAGTGTTTTTGTTGTTCTGTCCAATCTTGACAGTTATGTGCATTTGCTATACTGTTATTAAAAATAAACACAACTCGGAGTATTTGAAGGTAGTCTCTGTCCTTCAATCTTTACACGCAGAACGGTATTTCTTTTGAGCATCCTTAGCTGAGCAGATGTCTAGATCCATGCATTTGTAACATTGTCACTGCCTTGGCTAAAAAGTACTCCAAGCTAATCCAAAAGGGCTTATAAATGTATTTTTGTTTGGGGAGGATAAAATGCTCATGGATTGTTATTGCTTTGCCATAGACAGCTGAATTATTTATAAGAATGTTTATAAATAGTTTAGTATCCATAGCTGTTCTATTTAGTGGACATAATTAAGCCCTTAAGGATAGCTTATAGTTAATGGTTCTTAAAAAAAAATCCTCATTAATTGCTTTCTTAAATTCGATTTGCTTTTCTGCTATATAAAATACTTCATGTTCTGCACAGTGAGACAATTTTTATAGTACTTTATGTTGTAATGCAACTCCTGTTGAACTAACTGCCACAAGATTGTTTCTCAAATGCCAAAATGACTTCTATTACCTTTTTTAATCTCCTGGTCATTTTCTTTACAAACACTATTTAACACAAGCAGCAAACTTAGTTCCCCTGTTATACAGTCAAATATTAACATTTTTATTGATAAACCGAAAAATGAGGGGCGTTGGACTAGATCATTTCTACAGGTCCCTTTCAACCTCATTCTGTGGAAAGACAGAACAGGCCACAAATGTGAAGCCCTGCAGGAGTCTTCCCGCAGTCGCTGGAGCTGTGCGGCACATCCACGGGCTGTAATGGACGCACACCTTTCCCGCGGGGCATCCCCAGCCTGGGCAGCCGCCACGCGCTCCTTGCTCTGGAGATGGCTCCTGTGTTCGGGACAGTGGAACAAGCACTTCTGTTTACACAGCGACTTTACCCGTGGGTACAAAGCAGAGGAGCAAGGACGGATTCAGCCATTCCATGGCCCATTAACCTTACTTTAAAAAAAAAAGAAAAAAACACCACCTAATAGCCCTGTATCAGTGACTGCTCGACTACCGAAAGAGCACCAGGAGCTACTGGGAAGTGCTCCGAGGCACCCTTGGCCTGAGTGAAGTCAGCAATGACTCGCGGGGAACAGAAACTGCGTCAAAGGACGCCTGGGTGAGGGCTGGGTTGTTACCGCCCTCGGAAGCTGCTCGGCACCGCGGGATGGAGGAGGGCGGAGCAGAACGGCGCTCCCTGCGGCCACGGCCGAACGAGACAGAACCGCCCGACTGCGGCAGAACCACGCCGCGCACCACCACCCTCTCCCAGGAGCCTTTGCGGCGGCAGCGCGTAATCCTCGTTCCTGGGGCGGAGCCGGAGCTGATCCATCGCTCGGTGAGCGGCTGCGTGTGCTGTCCGCTCGTTGCTAGGCGCTGCGGACGCGGCCGCTCCGCACCGCGGCGGCGGGAAATGGCGCCCGGCGAGGCCTGTGCGTAGCGACTCGCCTGTCGCCACCCCTGCCCCGCCATGGAGAGCGACAAGGTGAGGGACAGGGGGGCAGCGGGGACGGCCTGGCCCCTAGGAGTGCCCCGGCTCGGTGCAGGCCCCGATGCGCGGCCTCCTTCAGGGCGCTAATTCCCCTGCGGTCTATCTGCGTCTTTAACAATGGCCCCTCCCGGGACTGTCCCTTATTTCATTATTTACCAACATTTTGTCCGCATCTTGTTTTGTAAAAAGTTTCTAGTGTTGCAAAATAATCATCCCTGAAATAGATCATTGTGTTACCATCAATTCTCATGTTGCATGTTCTTATGAAAAACAAAACTATGGAATCAATTTGCTGCAAATTTTAATACTGCTGTGGGGTGAATCTCAATGGCACAATTTATTTCTGATCGAATCTATATGGCCATCTCTGAAGAGAAAATACACTGGCTGGATTAAGTATATCATATAATAGACTAGTCAAGACCACATGTTGAAACCTGTTATGCAGCTGTCACAGAATCACAAAATGATTTAGGTAGGAAGGGACCTCTAGAGATCATCTAGTCCAACCCCATAGACTGGTCATCGCAGTGTGTAATGGGGCTGCTGCATGACCAGGGCAGCAACAGCCACAGTTACGGTGTGTGAGAGGGTGTTTTTGCTGTTCCTGTTAGAGCAGATGAGAGCTCTCCCTTTCCTTAGCTATGAGGAAGGGAAGGGATCTCTGGAGCCCCTCAAGTCCCAGCTGCTTAGAGCAGAAAAGTGAACAACTTTGATGGGGGGGAAAAAAAAAAGTTTGCTTACATCTCGTTTTTTACTTCTCTAAGCAAAAAATACCCTGATTTGTTGGTCATCATTATGTAGTAATTTAAAGACCCTTGTAGGCTCCATGCTGTTTATTTTTGCAAGATAGGAAGATAAGCTGGAAAATTGCTCAAGCATGTTTGTGTTTTCCCTTATGTTTATTCATTTTCTTAATATTTGAATTGAGACAATGCTGATTAATATTTTAATTTGTTGTGCTATGGTTGCTTTTGCATGGAAGTTGAATTTCAGTAAAAACCAGTTGAATTTCAGTATGCAACCTTTAATGACATTTTAAAATTATACTAAGGCTGCTTTGTACTTCTGTGTCCTCTTATGAGGGAAAAGATTATCAAGATATAATTATGTATTAAATAATAATACATATTTAACTGCATTAAACAATTTAATGGAGGTATTAAACAAGTTTTCTCTGAGTTAAGGTGGTTTCATGTCCTAGAGGAGATTGGAACTTGCAGAACTCAAGTTCTTACACTTGCTTTTTGACTATGTGCCTGATGATAATGGGCCTGACATATCCAAAAAACAGCACAAAATTGAATTGAGTAGAACCTTCAGATTTTATAAGGTGATTAATCACTTCAAAAATTCTGATTTTAAAAATTTAGACAGGAGCTTCCTGCAGAGCAGTGATCTGACCTTCTTGGAAAGCATGGTAGCTCAGCAGTAGTAATTACTTCGTTTAAATAAGTTTTTTATTCTTTATTGTTTGATGGATTTGGAGTTCTTTGAGTTCGAGGTAATTTCTAAGTTTAATTTTAAATGTATAATTTTAAATTGTCATTTTGTATGTTGAAATAACTTATGGCATTTCCAGGTAACTCACAGAGAGACAGTGATTTCAAAGGCATTAGGTTTCTTTAAGCACTGTGAAAGGTTTCTCTTTTCTGTTTGTCTAATTTTCTCTCTTGTCTGCTTGTTATAGCTTATTGTACTTCCTTTCCACTTAACACTCCCACACAAGGTCTGTAGGGGAGCTAGGTAGGCTTTGTTTAAAAAAAAAAAAAAAAAAAAAAAAAAAGTTAGACAAAACTTCACTCAAGAAAATTGCTATCTTTGCTTTTAGTTTCTCCTGTGGGGTTCTGAGGAGGAGAACTTCCTTTCCTTTTTTTTGCAAATCAGAAGAGAACAAAACTTCAATCCAAAAAAATCACTTTTTGTTTATTTGATTTGTTTTTGGTTTTATTAATGTGAGTTTAGCTTCTTGGTACATAGAATCAACTTCCTTCAACATCCATCAGTCCTTTATAATCTTCTCTAAAAACCTAAGTTTGAAAAGACCAGATTTTTTTTTTGTTTTCGGTAAAGAATAATTTAAATGCTAAAACATGCTTTTAAATGCTCTTTCCATATTATGAATTAACAAAAAAGGCACCATATGGGTTTTTTTTTTCCCTACCAGTGCAGCTTATCGTTCAAATATGCATTAGCAATGATTTTTGTTAATCTTTAGTAACTCTTAACCATGCCTAAAATTTGAGAATATGTATGATCTGGTCTTACTCCTTTGAATATAATCATTCTCCTTTGATGAAGTAGTTATGTTAAATGTAGTTAAATGTATTCAATACATTAAAATTCTTTAGTAGTCTCTGATAATGTGAATGATTTTGCAAACAAGAGTAAAAGGAATATAATCTCCTTAATTGCCTATTTAACTAGAAGAATTAGTGGTCATTTCCAAGCCCCGGCGTGGGTTGCCCAGATGGGCCATGGAATGTCCAACCATAGAGATACTAAAAACTCACCTGAATAACCCCAAGTCAGGGCTTGCTCTGAGTGAGATCTGATCGGACCAGCAGGTTGCACTGCGAGACATTGGTAGGGCCTTTCCAAAGTGACCTCTTCTTGGATCTTCTGTTTGCCAGCAGTGTGTAGACCTGTTCCATCTGTAATGTTGTTGAGTGGCTGTCATTGGGGCACCAGACAGTGTGGAGCTTCCCTTGAAGGGCTCTGCTGGCATCTGCCCCAGGCACTGCCTCAGAGCAGTTGACCATGTGCGAGCAGAGCCAGATATTCCAGTAGAAGTCTGAGCTTTTGGTCTCTTCCAGGTCCACTTAGATCTTGAACACTTTAAGTACATGTATTAAGACTAAATGAAATTAATGTTCATATAGTAAAATTGAGTGGTATTTGCCATGTGTATCTGGATCCTTTCCATGTAAAAACTATTTGTCAAGTGGTTTATTTCTCCCTACAAAATCATTTTTCGATGGCTTTCTGACCTTTCTGTTCTTCTAGAGAAGAACTAAGGAAGATACTTGGAAATCGGAAGAACTTAAGAAGCATCTTTGGGTAATTTTACATTATTTTAATTAATTTTGATGGTAAATCATCTTAAAACAATGGAATTTGTGGACATGGTAAACAGAGGGTGTTGACTGGTGGTACTCTAGACTCTTCCAAGATTGTCACTGCTCATATTCAAAAATGCAGATTTAATATATGGCTGTTAACTTCCTTACTGCAGCCGACAGTTTTGGAATCTTTCTAATCCAAGTATATTAAGAGACTGGACCATTCAACCTAGTCTAGCTACACAGATCAACATAAAATTAATATACAAATTTCTTAATCGGGTTGATGGAAGAAGTACCACCATACTAGTGATTACACGGCACAAAACAGGCTCTGATTTGCTGGCCACACAAATCCAAGTTATGGCTCTGCTTTTTATACACTTACTCAGTTTCCTATACATGTGTGACACATTTCTATATTTAATAGCATCATCCGTCATGCTTACCATGTTCTTTAACCTGGTTAGTTATGTTATCTGCCAAATTTGCATGCAGGCTTTTATCAGCAACATTGCTATATATTCATTTACTCTGTATATTTTTAAAAATTGTTTTCCATTATGTCTAGCAGATCTTCATTAGTCCTTTGATAATTTGCAGGCATCCTGCTTGTTCATTTGTCTTCTACATTTTGTCAGTTATTCCCTTTAGCTGCCCACTGCTTTACTGGCAGCGTTGCAGGATAAGAACTTTGTGGGTTGGTTTCTTTCAATAACATTTTCTATTTCCATGTAATGTAAAGCAATAATATCAGAGCTTAAAAGTTTTGACATCAACAGAAGTGACATGTTTGGGCTTTCCTTTCTGTGAAACGGATGACTAAAGTTTAATTCACTTTTCTGAAAGGATATAATAATATTAATAAAGTCCTGTTTATTATGCATTAGACAAATAGGCAAACTTGTGGATGTAGTGAAATCGGTGAACATTTCACTTTGCACTTCGGGAAGGCTCAAGTGCAATCTCTGATGACTTAAACAAAATTAAAAGTAGCAGCCTGATTGGAGCTGATTGGAGTTTTTTCCCCAACTTCTATGCGTTCTATCCTACTTCTTTTTTATTTCTTGAAATAAAAGCTAATCTATTGTAAAGGCAACTCAAGGAGAGCAAGCATAACACACCGTTGAACAGTTGGTTTTTTTTTCCAAGTACTTTAAAAATGCAGCTTATGAGTCTCACTTATTAGTTTTTTTCACTGTAAATAAACATGATTTTAAATACAAATTAAGTCCGTAGATGTAGCATTTTAGTACGGTTTAGAAAGTAAAATTCGTAAGTAACAGTCCAGTAATGAATCTCTTCAAATAAGTATATCAAAATAGATTACTGAACTCTAATAGATTATTTTTTATACTTCAGCCATCACTGTCAGATAGTCAAAATGAAGACAGAAAGCACCGGGAGAAGAAACTGCAAAGGGAGAAGGATGTTTACGACGCAGATAGTCATAAATATGATCACAAAGACAGAGGGAAGAGCAAAGAAAGGACAAGAGAAAGAGAGAGATTTAAATCTAGTGAAAGAGACAGGGAGAAAATAAGAGAGAGGGGAAAAGAACACCGCAGAGAACGGGACAGAGAGAGCTACAAGGATAAGGTTCGAGCATCAAGTCTGGAGAAGGAAAGGTACAGCGTAAGAAAAGACAAAGACCATGAGAGTGAAGCATATAAAAAGCACAGGAGTCATGACCTAAAACAAATACACGTGCAAAATAAGCTGAAATCATTTGAGGGAAGAGATAAAGAACATCACAGAAGAAGAGAAAGCAGGCATCATTTTGGTAAGTTGTTTTGCATTGATCTTGTACTTGGAAATAATTTCTTTGATGTTTAGACAGAAATATTTTGAAGCCATATCCCACATATACAGAGGATACAAAGACAAGTGAATTTGAGTATATGCTGAACTGTGTCTTTGGAGAATCTCATGGTCATCCAGTTTTATTTTAGTGCCTTTATGACTTGGTGCTGGTTTTTTTCTTCCCCTAAAGAGGCAGTGACATTTGCAGTTTTTGTTAATTCTTCTCTCTTAATGGATGATTGTCTTCCTGCCTAGACATTTTCTACTGAGAGATCTGTCTGAATCACAAATAGAGTTGCAGGGTGATTGTTGAACATGATAGCATGTATCACTATTATTATTACATAATGCAATCAAGAACAGAGATCATTCAGGAAAGAAACAGGAATAATTAGTTTGGGAATTTTATTTCAACTAAAGCTTATATTATTTTATTAGTACTTTTCAGTAAATCTAGACCCTAGAAAAATGATAAATTGTAAAATGTTCATAAATATTTTATTGAATAAAATTCAAGATAGAATTCTTATGAAAGAAAGTCTCTGTCACTGAAGTGTTATTCTCTACATGCTTGTTGATTATGTACAGAATATGATTGTAATATAAGCTGTTTATTAATTTACATATATATTTTTCTAGAAGAAGAGAGAACAAGAGGTGACGGTCAAGAAAGAAGACATACAGGAAGGAAGGTAAAAGAAGAAAAAAAATTAAATGTCTCATAAAGGAAAATTAAAATGGTAAAATAATGGAGAAATTCAATCAGGCTTCAGTTCACAAGTAATCCAAAATATGCTTAGACTAAAGTTCTTACAAGTGTGCGGAACACATGACAGCAAGATATATTTGAACCATTCTATCGTCCTGTCTCAAGCAGTTACTTCATTCATGTTCATTCAAGATTGCTTCATTTTTATACAGCTTTGTACAGCAAGTGTCTTGATTAGAAAGGTAATTGTAAATGTACATCCTATTTTGTGATAGAATACTTAGTAAATAATTAAATTTGCTTGAAGAATACCAAATTCAAAGAATTTTCTGTAGTAAAGTATACAGTGTCCCAGACATATATCATCATAATCCCAAGTGTTACAGTAATTTGAAACATGCTGAGCCATCATATGTGATTAAAAAGTGATTAAAAATTGGAATGGAAGATCTGTGCTAGTAGTTAGTTTAGGAACCTAAGATACCTGTTGTTGTTTTGACCGTTAAAATGATGAATTTCCAAGATAAAATGGATTTGGAGAACTTGCTAACTTTTTTTCTTTTTTTTTCTTTTTTTTTTTTTAACTTCAGGATGATGATACCAAAAATAGCACTGACAAATATTTAGTATACAAAGTTGAAGAGAGTGAACATGGACACAAGTTACAGAAAGATGAAGAGACAGATAAAGAGACAGGAAAGAGACACAAAGGAAAAAAAGAACATTCTCTTAAGCCAGGAAAAGAGAGTCTTTTAAAAGACAGAAGTCATAAACTGTTTGAAAACGAAGATGAAATACATAAATTGAAGAGATCTAAAGAGGGATCTTCCCGTGGAGACAGGGAAAGACGACCAGCAGAAACGAATGAAAAAGTAAGAAATGAAGAAAGTGAAACAAAGAAGTATGACCTTGGGGTTAGTACTCCTAAGATTTATTAAGACTTAATAACTTACAGCTTATGTAACTGCTAATGTTTATCCATATATTAATAAGGTAAACAATCAAAATACTAGGATTGGAAGTTATCTTATTATCTTTTCTTAATTTCAGACTAATGTGGTAGATTAAAATGTCACAACTGCATTTTAGTTCATAACTCATATCAACTCATAACCCAGAGCAGATTCCACCCTTGATATTGTAATTAGAAACTTTTCCAAGTGTTAGAAACATCTTTTTCACTAAATTCTTTATGCCATGATTTTGAAATTTTTATTTGGATTCTGAAGTGGAGATCAAGCTAGAAGTCTGTACAGGTGTTAACCTTCTGCAGCTGAATTCACGAGACTAAAAGCAATTTGCTTAAGGTTTATATTCCTTGAAAATTAATAGAAGTAGCTGTTCTAGAATATATATACCTTCGTGGATGTGTTTCTTGCAGAATTCTGTTTTTCTCTGATATTCATGGTAGGGGAAAACAATTTTATCTTGAGCCAACAACTGAGCATGTTTCCAAACTTAGACAAACCTTTATGCTCTAGAATTTGAATCCAATCCTATCCTGTGAATTAAAGGCACCTAAGACTTCTTGTCTGGCACTGGGACCATCTGGCATGGAGCATTGCAATCCATGTTAAGATCTCATTTGTTCTCTGTTACAGGGCTAGCAATCTTAAGTGTGGACAAGCAGTTTCCTGGAGACTTGGAGTATTTTCTGGCAGTTGTTACTTACGTGTTACTAATCTGACATTATTTTACAGTAAAGACAGATTTTACTCTGGTTCTTAAGCATTATAAGGGTTGAACAGAGGAAAAGATACAAGACTATTTCTCTTTCCTCTCAGAAATGCAGTGTAGAAAGGGATATAGCCAATCTTCAGTCACAGGTACTTAAAATTTTCAGGATTAGCTCATATTAGGTGTTACATATCTGTTACTGGTGTTTACTTTCTTTGCCTACCATAACTGTTTTGGTAGGAGATTATTCTAATATTAATTAATAGATGAAATTTCCTCTCAGTATTTTGATACAGGAATGTTGTGACGTCTTTTACAGAGCAGGGAATACAAAAAACAGGAGAGGAGTCAACAGCAAGAAAGGGAAACAAGCCATCAGCACATAAGGTACATTCATACATTTAAAGTAAGCATATGTTGTCCAATGTCGATTAACAAAGAAAACTCAGCACCAAATCACTTAGCAGTAATACTTGACCATCAGTAATCCAGATTTGTCAGGCCCAAAATCTTATTTCAGCCTGAAGTTATCATTAATGTTGAATTATTTTGATCTGGTACATGAGGAATCAGCCAAATTTTACTTTTGTTCCTTGTTTGTTTTGTCAGTTCCCTCAGCAGTATATATGAACACTTTCTTGCTTAAGAAGTCAGATTTCTTTTCTTGAAGTCTTATTCTCTGCTTAAGAAATGAAATAAGTTGTTAGGGGACAGAGCTGGCTTTTGTTTTCTGCTGCACTCTCTGAGCCTGGTTGTACTGTCCTCATGAGTAAAACCCACGAAGGAATAACCAGAATTGAAAATCAGTTTATCATGTACAGCTTTAGAGCCCATTACACCAATCCAATCTCAGTCCTTGGCTGGCTGCAGATATTAATAAAACTGGAAAATGTGTGGGATTAGTAGTTATTTTTTCTCCTCACTTCTTCAGATTTGATGTGGGATGTGTATTTTATTGAGAATTTGTAATTCTCAATCTAATTAATCACTTTACTGCTTGATTATCATTCTCTATCCTAAACAGAGGTCAATAAATGTAGAAGTATTTAATTTTGGAACGTTTCAACTCTTTAATTCCTTTTTATGAAAAAATAGCTTGTATATTTCTCCCTAAACACAGTGTTTCCTTCAATAAAAAAAGTTATAATTTCTTCATAGGAGTATAAAAGATAAAGGAAAAAACAATGGAAAAGAAAAAGAGGACACAAGACAAAGGGTAAAACTATTTAGTTTTGGATATTGTAATGTAATGTTTATAAATTTGCTAACCATGTAATAAACTCAACTTTATTTCAGTATCATGTTCACTTAAAAAAAGAGTTCTTAATAAGTGTGAAGAATTTAGACTTATACACAGCACATCATCTACATATATTTACAGTATATAATTTGTTTCTATAAACAGCTATCAGGCAAATAAATTGTAGTATAAGCTAAGTAAAATGCACCTAGTTATGTAACTCATATGCGTTTCTTAAAGCCATAAGAAAGAGGAAGGTATTTTTATATGTTTAAATGGACAGATGCCAACAGACACACATTTTCACCGCATTTCAGTCTACAGTATGAACTGTATTGGCCTGTGTTGATCTGGGCCAGGTTGTGTAGATACAGCCCAACTTTACCATAAAGTGCTTTAACATATTTTTGCCTTGTTCTGAAAATTTGTAACCATTTCCCAAAATCCAAATTATATTTTGGAACATTACAGGATTATGAGCCTGATCTGGGAGAAAGTAGATTCTGATCACCTGTCTACTGAATTCTTTTTCAGTATTTTTTTGCTATGTGCAGCTATAGATCTCTCAGAAACATATAAACTTCTACTAAAACTTGGAATTTTTTTTTAAAGCTGTTCTAGAATCCGTGCAATTTGATGATTAGAGTTATAAGCCTTCTAATTTCCAAGATGTCTTCATTAGTCTTGCTTCCCTACTGTTTTTTAGCTCAAATAATCGTGTAGGGTTTTTTTCCCCAGCGAGTTTGCAGAAAGCATCTATAACTTCTCTTGACTTACTTTTGTTGAGCTGTTCAAGTCAGATTCTTCATTTCTCTCTTCAGTCTAGTACCTTTGTTTCAATTTCCTTAAATTTTTCTCAGATGTATGTTGGCAGAGTCAAATACAGTCTTGACTGTGAATTGTCATCAATGCCTTTTGCAATGCATGGCATAAATACTTCTGTTTCTGGAAAAAATAGCTTTTCAGTGTATTCTTAGATCTGATCTGTGCAGCTCTTACCACTGTGCTGAACAATCATATATTCAGATTGTTCTTTCTATATCCCCTAAAAATCTTCATCCTCTAAAATGTCCAACAGTGTTACATTCTTGATATCAAATCGTGAAAACTACTGTATACTGTTGGAATTCTAGGAACACAGCACTTTTTTAGTATTTTTTCCCAATAAGAATACTGTTGGAAAGGCAGTTGATATCCCCACAAAAAGTTCTATTTTGTGTTCTTATGTTATTCTTTTATATAGATAATAGACACTTGTTAATAGAGTATGTTTATCTACTTATATTCTAAATTATTTTTGCTTATTTCCGAGAAATATAGTTGTTTGAAATGTGTGCACTTATTATTTAATATTTGGCAGATAAAGATTTAAGTTTTGATAAGATTATGTAGTGGCTTAATCGTGTTTTACTCTTTTAGGAAATAAAAGATACCCACAGCTATAATTTAGATACAGGGCTTGATAACTTTTCAACAAATTATGAAGATGATTTTGAAGTAAGTATAAGTAAAAAATTGTCTTCTTGAAATAATTTCAATTGTAGTCACCGAAATAAAAACCACAGGATGCTACATGATTTCTTTTTTTAATATGTTTTGATAATTGGCCTCACATTTTGTCTACAACTGAATGGCAAGGCACTGAACATACTTTCATTGCTGCACAAACCAATCACATTGTGATTTTTTTTTTTTCAACTGAGACAGATTTCATCTCCACTTACCTTAGGCACAGTGTTCACTGCTGAGCTAGTCACTGTACTATCCCTGAGTGCTCAGTGGAGAGAAGCACTTTTAAGGCTTACTCATATCGTTTATATTAGATTTTGGCTTCAGCATGAGATGCATAGGCCAAGCTGTGTGTGCTCAAAGGAATTATCACCACATGTCCCAAAACCTGGATTTACAAGCAGATGGTTTGCAATCTAGATAAATTTGCATCTGCAGTAAAAAGGCAGCTTAACTCCAAACTAGCAGATAAATATTTTTATTTGTCTGACACATGTATGCTACTGACCATTATCATTTCCTCTCTTTATACATATAAATCCTACTTTAGGATTTTTTTAATGGATTTTTGGGAAATAGAGGGGAAAAAAACATTGTGAGATTGTCTTGCTTAAAATTATAACATTTATTTTCCCCCTTTATATCAACTAGTTATTTTTCAAAGCTTTTCAGTCAGTGGAGTGGTAGCCATCTGTTCTAGCATTTTATTTTTATAGGGAATTAATTTCACAATGTCTTTAAAACATGTTGGAAAAATAAAACATACATAACTCATGTTTATTACTTATTGAAAGTCTTCTCTTCTTAAAGGATTATGAGGATGATTTTGATGATGATGGTGAAGACAATAGTAGTGAAGGAATAGTTGAAAAAGAAAAACGGAGAGAGATTTCTCTTTCCAAAACATCAGAAATTGCAGAAATTCAAGAAGCAATTAATGCAGAAAATGACAGAATTTTTACTTCACTGCCAAAGGAAATGAAAAACGAAGACAAACAACCAATCATGGGTATGTGACTAGGCACTGGCCTTTTCTATTAAATGTATGAGTAACACGTACATACAACTCAGGAGTAAACAGGCTCCTTTTTCTTAAAGTCTGCCTTCAGGCAAAAATCTGGTACTCAGAATGAGTCACTTTAGACTGTGGGTAAGTACTGTTACTTTCACATAGCTAAAGAATGATTCAGAGACATTACTAATCATTTAAAATATGAAGAATAAATTTACAGATTAACATTTAATATCCGGTTTTGGGTGGGAGGAAGGTGGGGGAATCTGGATTTTGAAAGATGGAGGAGTGCTAGAGGAGTTTGGGCTTTCCTGTGATACATGTTGGCCTTTTTCCTTGAAGTATGATTGAAACCACAACTTAGGTCAGGAAGATGAGAAAAGTATAAATACTGTTTAAATTTGTAGTTCCATGTTAATTTTAAAATGTTATTTTACTTTTTTTTCTTTTTTCCCTGAAAAGTGACTGTAAAATTGCAGTTTTGTATTCACTTGATCTGACTTTGGTGTGTGCCAGATCTATGCATTTAACCGACTGCAGCTCTCTGGTTTGCACAATCCATTCATGTGAATGACAGCACAGGATCACTGTGCAGTAGAATTTTACAGAGCTTTTTACTCTGCACTCTACGCTGTTGTATAGAGCACAGTTGTCAAAAAATGACAAAGAGTTTCTGTGAGACTTTACAGCCACCATAGGATTTCTAATTGAGCTGTGATTGCAGGGTCTTTAGAGTTTAACTTGACTTGCAGCTTTCAGGTTGTTACACTGTACTGAATAGGCTTTTAGTGGTCTTTGAAATGTGTTATTATTTAAGTTTGTCTCCCAAGTAAGGATAGAAGAACTTTCAAGTGCTTTTGTTTCAGAACCAATATATTGTAATATAGATTTTTTTTTATTGCAGAAAATTTATGCATTTCTTGTTTTATTTTTCTAATACACAATACAGAACCAATATCAGAGTCCAATAAACAATACCAATCTAGTGAACAATATCAAATTCTAATATAAATTATTGATTAGAGCATTTATTTATTTATTGTAAATTACCCAACTATCTCTTTTAACAAAGTTGTTTTTATTTTGTTTAAAGTGGTTACTGACCATTCTTGTAATAATTTTTAGAAGTTCAAAAGTAGAAGTGTTACCTAAAGAAGACGTCTTCCTCTGAGGAAGTAAAACACCATGAGTTCTGATTGGGAAATAGCTCCTAAAGTCAGTTAGTTGCAGCCTAGCCAGGGCAGAGTGTAAAATCAAGGTGACATCGAATACTGTAGTCAGCCCACAAAATATTGCTTTTAAAGCACCAATTTTCTGTTTTGCATATTCATCCAAGGGTATTAGCTTCACTTCTGTTGATAAGGTTCTCTAGTAGCTGTAGTGACCTGTTCCTGCGTAGAGGTGTAAGGTGCACCACCAGCTGTTAGTCTGGGTGGGTTTAATTTGATTTAAAATTCTTTGTGGAGTGATGTGCTACATACAGGGAAACCAGAGACCTACCAATAGCAGAAGGAAAAAAGGACTGACAATTGTAAGGAGGAAGCAATTCAATCAAAGTCTTCTAACTAAAAATTGTGAAGGTTGTTCATGTCTAATTGGCTAATATAGGAGCATAATAAGAGAAAAAGCTTGGCCACTGGAACAGATTGCTGAGAGAGGTTGTGGAATCTCCTTCTCTCAAGATATTTTAGACCCACTTGGACGCAGTCCTGTGCCACATGCTATGGACAGCCTTGTGTATGCCGGGAGGTTGGACTAGATGATCTCAAAAGGTCTCTTCCAACCTTAACGATTCTATGATTCTGTTAGTAAAATTAAGAAGCTTATTGTATGGGTCCTGTGCTGGAACTTATGTAACATGCAGGCTAGTGACATTTAGTAGCCATGTGGTAATGAATCTGTTGCTTTTTATACTTGCTGCTTTACTTTTTAATGTGGTATAAAGTGTGAATTATTTTATAAAGTGTGAACATTTTATATTATCACAGAAAAGCAATATCCTCCTGCCAAAAGCTCTTTTTGTGGAATATTCATGGATTTTGGAATGGCAAACCAACGACAAATTAGCCAAAGCATGGCTAATAAGCAAAAGTAAGTGTCTTCTAAGTCACATACACAAAATATCAACTCATCATGTAAGACACTTTCTCCTGATATTTGAGATATGTGAAATATATAAAATTGCAGCTTTTTTTAATAACAGAAATGTGTCTTCTGTATTGGTTTATCTGTAGCAGTTCATTGCAGAGTTTCCTGTGTGGTCATGTCTCTGATTCTTCAATCACTTAATTAGATGTTGACTTCTAGCAAGCCTTTTAGTTACACTTAGAGCTCTGCACAGCTGTAATTTCTTGAAATAATCAAGGCTCTATACAGTACATACTGTTGCCAAAGTGGAATATGCTATTTTGGGAATAGCACCAGTTGGTATAAAAACATGGTATATTACTGATCTAAAACTGATCTAAAATTGAGACATCTGAGACAGCGTCATATTAAAGAATCCAATTGGTTCCTCTTTCTGGTGGAATTTACTAGAAGCTGCAGATTTAGGTAATTTATGTGAGTCTCAATATATTGCTCCAACTTTCTGTTACTTCAGTTGACACACAAAGCAAGAATAGTAAATTTTCTTGATAAGACAAGATTCTGTTGATTTGTACATACATTTGTGAATAGTCTTCACAAGGAAGAGCTTTTATTAACTAGACTGTGTAATTCCTCTTGCCTTAATTTATATGCTTAAATTTTATGTGAGTTCATCTCTCTAGAAAGCATAGAGAGGAAGAACTTCAGGAAGGCATCTTTGAAGAACTAGCTTCTAAAATGGATGCCACTCCATTTACCTTAGAGCTTTAGAAAACTAAAGGCCAGTCAAATGAATCCACCCATCACACCTAGTTCAAGTAACTTTCATGCAAATATATAGAGTATAGATAACTAGCTATGCATACAACTTTATATGCTGTCTACAGAAGTCTGTCAAAATAACTAGCATTTTGGTAGAAAAAGGAAGAGTTTGGGAAATTTAATACTGTAATAGTAAGTTGCTATCGGTAGATAAACTGAAAGCATTTTATAAGTGAACAGTGACATTTTGGAATCACCAGTTTTATTGATACTAAGGCTAATTAGTTTAAGAATTTGTCAGAATGTCGTGGTAAGCTAGGAATTTTGCTCTTGTAGCTAGGAAGCAACTTCTGTGAGTTTGAATTAGATCTCTATTAGATCTCTACTAGACAGTGATCTCTTCCCCAAACTGTAGGTCCAAACGACTTCAACTACTGGTGTAGCGAACCCCAGCTACACTGAATGAAAATGAGTTCTCAGGATAGATGTGTACTATGGTTTTTTCCAGCCACATTTTTATTTTGTTTAAAACAAGATGGTCACATCACGCACTTTGAAATACCTGAAACTTTTTATGTTAGCTGCCTAATCTTTCTGTTTCTGGGATGACAAAAATTAACTTACCTGCTTTATTTATGGCTTCTGTAATCTAACTTTACCTCGTTCGTTTAAATTTTTTCCAACCTCAACTCTTTCATCTTTTTCTTGCAAGCAAAACAACATGAGCAAGAAATTAATATATTTTAGCAATACTGTTGTGTTGATATGTTTTCCTGTTGTTTCTAAATATGTACAAGTTAAAGGTAGTTCATTACCAGTGAAGGTAGCTTAGGAGGTCACTCAAAACAGATTTGAATAAGTCTAACAAAAGTAAGCCTGTTATAGTTTATCCTCGTAAAGTACAGTGCACCCATAGTTGATATTACTTATATAATAAAGTGACTTAAGGAGTATTAGCCATCATCTTAATTGCAGGAAGAATTTAATGTTCATCTATTATCTTATGGGAGAGCTTTTGAGTGGTTTGGCAAGATGTTCCTAGGCTTCTGAAAATTTGGGCTTGTCTGTGTAATGATCATATTTGAAATGGAGAAATTATATGGTTTATTATCTCTATCACATTAAATGAGAACCTGGCACTATTGTATATATTTCTACCAATATATATTTATCTATAATTTTGGTGCAGTTAGAGTCTATATGAGTCAACGTATTGTTAAATCTGTAGTACTGTGCAATATTATCCCGTTTTTCTTCTACCATATACTTGATGTTAACTATTTTTTGTACTTCTCTAATACTTTTTAAAGAAAACGGAGTTCAGAACTTCTCCAGCTAATTGATCTGGACTTCTCAGTTAGTTTTACATTACTGGATTTGCCTCCTGTGAATGAATATGATATGTACATCAGGAATTTTGGTAAAATGAACACAAAACAGGTAGGTAACTATTTCTAGTAATATGTAAATGTTGGAAGTGCTAATTCTTGTTTTAGAAAATAATTTTCCTTTTAAATGGAAGTTACTAAGGCTAATAGGATAGTAAAGTAGTAGATGAATATTTTCTCTCTCATCCTTAATAACCATAAAGCAATATAACACATATTTTTGTCCAGACAGACCATATTCCTCCTTCCTCAGTTAGAGGAGAGCTGTCTCTTGTGTTCCTTCCCTATTTGCCGTGGACTTTCTGTAACCTTGTGGCTCAATGTCACAGAATTTGGCAGTTGTGCACAGTATAAGATTGTCTGTGGTTTTGCAGTATTTCTAGTACATCTGGACAAAACAGAGTTAACTCTGAGTGTCCAAAATCGCTACACCTTTTGTAACAATTTCTTCAGATGTGAATTCACAAACAGAAGAGGTTGAGCTTGTCAAATAATTATTTAATATTGAACTATTAAATTATGTTCTGTCATTCTTAGCTGCATTACACATATGCTATCTTTCTATTTTAGGCTTATGTTCAGTGTAATGAGGATAATATTGAGAGAGACATTCAGACTGAGGAAGTTGAGACACTGGAGAAATGGACACAGCATCCAGGGGAAAGTGCCATTGTGTCTGGAGGTGAAGAGCAATTTAATCATGGTCATGTGTGGATGTCTGCACATACAGTTTCTCTTTTGAACTCTTGAAATGAGACAAGTTGTGCCAGTCGCAACCTGCTGCAGACACTCTGAATCCTCTGATTTGATCCCATCCCCTGATGCATGGGCAAGGAAAGAGTTCTGTCCTCTGGTTTGTTGTTTCTCTTGGCATGAGATAAGATTCACCAACAGATCTTTGTCTCATTTGTCCTCATTGTACTCAAAAATTATATGCAGCATACAGCTGCATTAGCTTGATTCCTTTTTGAAGGCTCCAATTTTGATTTTGTTTTTTTGTTTTTCCTAGGTCCTATTAGCAGCCAGGAGATGTCAGTGAATAGTAATGGAACACCTAAAATTAATTCACAAAGACTAGCAAACTTTCTCCGGTCTGCTTGCCAGGTACACTTATGTACTTAATATCCTTTGGGTGTTGTATGCATAAGTATACAGTGTGATAGATCACTTACAGTACTTGTTCTGACTAATTTAAGTAAATGACTTAAATAATACGCATTATCAGTGAGATTGATCTCTCTGCAAAAGAGTAGAATTGGAGCTGTGTAAATTTTACAGCAGTATTAGGCCCTACTTGCAAAGATAAACTAGCAAGAGAGTTGATGAAATTTTATTGAATTCATCTGTGCGCTTTTGCAAACTACAAATAGCAAAACTGAAAGATAAGATGACTCTTTTATTTCTGTAAATATAATTATGTTTGAAAGGTGATCGCTGTTTTGCTAGAGGAGGATCGAGTTGCAACACAACCCAGGTGGAAACTAAGATCTCGACAAACCAGTCTGTCTATTAGTGACAGCTGTTTCCAGTTAAATACTAACCAGCCTTTCCTCCATGGTAAGGGAACTCTGTTATAAACCTTTTAGCATACAGTATCAGTTCTTCTTTCCTTATGCGAAGTGCCAGGCTCTTTATTGTACCTGAACTGTAAGCAGTACATTTCAGGATATAAAGAAAATGTAAAGCTTACCTCTTTTTATTCCTCTGGTCTTGCTGTAGCTCTATGCAGATAGGTTTCACACAGGGAACAGCAGAGCATCGTTGCATTGGAGTGATCACCATGATACAGGGATATCCTGGGCCTGTTTTCTTGATCTGTTGATGAAGGCCCTTCCCAAGGGATAATATTTCATTTAGGCTCCTTTTGCTGGCAGTAAGTCCCAATGTACAAATAAAGCAAGTTTACTGAATTGGGAGAGTATAGCCTGATATATTTGAACTCTACAGTAAAAGTATAGTACACAACAGTAAAAATTCAAAAGAAAAGAAAACCAAAATGCCTGTGATTAGAGGTGCGAGCAACATGATGAACATGCTTTTTCTAGCATGAACATGTATGATGAAGCAGAAGAACATACACATTGATTCTATAGCCTGGCCTGTGCTCTGTTTCCTGTTTGAGACTTAACTATATTTTTAGTGAATACATTTATATCAGATCAAACTCTTTGACTGGCTTATTTATGCCCAGATTCCTGTTAACTTTCTGGCTCTGTTCTTTTTTGCTTCCTACATACTTTCAGTTTTTTTGTGCTCCTTGTCCAGTACCTCCTCTTTTCTGATATAGCATCAAAAGCAATCCACTGTTAACAGATTATTTTCTTCATAGTTACCTCTTAGCTTCTTTGATTGTTGCTATAGCAGCTTATTAGTCTTTTTCAACTACAGTGAACCTTACTTTTTTTTTTTTTTTTAATCATTGTAGACCGAAAAATATCCTGTCTGTATGTGTCTCAAGTTCAGAGGCAGATGCTACTTTCTGCTCATGGATTACCTGATAAGGCAGATGTTACCTTCCTGGACAGAAAAAGCATCATATGTGTTTGGAACGTCTGGCAGCCGTCCAGTCCTCAGAAAGTTTTAATATGTGACTCAGAGGTATGGTTTACTAACATTGTGTTATTGCCTATTGAATAAATGACTTTATTGTGTATATTTTGGTCTTCTGTCTTGCAGCAAGTAGTGTTGTATTTAAAAAAACAAAACAATATGTTTGTTTGGCATTTGTCTGAGTGAGCAAAACCCTCCCCTCATCCACTTTTTGCTTTGGTAATAGATCTTTTTGATGGTCGTGCTCTTTTTTCTTTTTTTTTAAACTTCATTTCATGACTGGAGAGCAAACAGAAAACAAAACCGAGAAAAAAAACAGCTGAATTAAAGGTTGTTCAGGACCCCTTTCTACCTAAAGCTCTTACCATATAGTTGAATTATCCCTTTTGGCTTTGCAGCAGTAGATATAATTAACGCAACAATTCTTTCAGAAAGAGAGGGAGTATCTACTGGAAACTTTCTATCTTGCTTCCATTTTACATAAGTTATCCTTCTGTAGCCAGATTCTGTAATCAAATTTTTCTGGATTTGTGTCACAAGGAAGAATGAACATATTTCAAGTTACTGGTTTATTTCTTAATTTTAATCATGTCAATTTTTCCTGGCTTAATAGGTGCTAAGTTGTTGCATTAGTCCCAGCAAAACAACCTTAGTGTTTGCTGGAACAACAGATGGTTCGTTGCTGGTGTGGGATCTTCGGGAAGACTCACGAATGCACCGGCACGTGACATTCAGTGGAACGGAATGGACATTTAGAGTTCCAACATTTTCCACTGGTTAGTACCTGCAGATTTTAATCTGTTGTCTTACAGGCAATACAATTGTCCACTACAAATTCTGCTAAGAGATTTATTTCTCAACAGTCTAGTTTAGCCTCATCAGAAATTACATTTATTCTAGTATAAGTTGGCTATCAGTAATGACTGCAAAGGAATGCAAGCCAATGTAAAATATACACCAAGGAGAGAGAATGGAGAGGTGGATCAGATATAGGCTGTAGGGAGTATTTTAATACTAAAATTCAGCCCTAACCTCATCTGTAGTCATTAGTGTAATCAATTTCAGTCATATTACCTGTCAATATAATTTGCATTTCTTTTTAATCTACATCTAACCCACTTATTAAGATGGAGGAATTTCAAAGGGAAAAAAAAAAGTAACTTAAGACTGTAAAACTCAGTCATTTACAGGATGGATTTGGTTTGCAAATATGACACCTAAAAAAAAAACCAGAAAGATCTAACATATTGGACTTGCTTTAAATACATATTTATTCTAAAAGCTTATGAAAGGGTAAGTAAAGTTTTTGTTAGGGTGAGCTCTTTGTTGAAGTGCAATTACTTTCTACTAAATCATGCTTTGGAAGAGTCATATTCTTTCAATTTTGACTTCCCTGTTGAGCAAACCATTATTTATCATTGTTTATGGGGCTTAAAATTAGCATAATTCCTGAAATGGGGGATTTTAATGAAATATCTCATTTTGTCACCTAAGTGATGCAGCAGCAAAATGAAAAATCGAAAAATAAAAACAAATGATGAAGCAAAGATTTACTTAATAGTTTTTTTGTTCATTTAGGAAATGTTTTGCACTGTTGTATTTGAGATTTTTACAAAATACCTCTTTATGAAGTTCATTATTCATCATTCTTTCTTTGTAATCATCATACTCCTGTAAAGCTAAAAATTATTAGGGTTTTGTTGTTGTTGTTGTTGAAAATAATACAGCGCTTACCTTTAATGATTGTTAATTGCAGATGGTCTTCTAAGCTCAGTAAATCACACCTCTTCTATACTAGCAGTGGAACCCGTCCTAACATCTCTCTACACTGAGCAGAATTACAGACTCTCAAGCCTTTCTTATCAGGAGGGTATGTAAACTGTTCTTTAAATGATCAGTAAATCTGATTCATTCTTTAGATATCTAGTAAAGAATATATCCTAGCCATATTTCAATTTATAATTAGAATTCTTCCTTTATAAATTCTCTGTGGAGAATATAAATGATTAAATGCAACATTTATGTTGATTTTTCTGGTTTCATTTTTGTCATGTCATTCAGTGTGGTTTTGCCACAGATGTGAGTATGTGCTTGCTATATCTTGTTTTAACACCATGGTTTTTTTACTCTATGATTAAAAGAAGTTTTGGGATTATAACTTATTTTGAGATGGTCTCAGTGCTTCTACAATATCCTCCCGAAAGCTCTCAGTGGGGCAAATTTTAAATCTGGTAACCCAAATGACACGTAACTGTACTTTGCAGTTGCTCCTGCATTAGATGTTACATTTTCTTATGACCAACTTTGGCAAAGAAACTTTAATCCTCATGCCTCAAAATTTTCAGGCAGCATGCTATATTAATCCCATTGCACATTTTCACCTTAAAATCCATAACAGGCCAAAGGAATATATTCTGTTCCCAATTGCTTGAAGAATCCAAATATTTTAAAAAATGGAGAAAGAGATCATTTGCTGCTTTGATAAGGCAAGCAGAATATGTTAGTTTCATGCTTTTTTCTTCATGGTCAGAGTTAGTCCCTTTTCCTTTTTTTTTTTGCCACTGAAGGGAATACAAAACCTTCATGGAATGTATTAGTCTGGAAAAGGTTTAAAATAGTTTAAGGATATAAAGGAAACTTTAAGATGGAGGTAGTGTATATATAAATTGCCACTTTCTTCCTGTAGAAATGTCAGGCTGTCCATGCCAGATAGCTTCAATGGATGAAAATGGAATCCTCAATATGTGGGTGAGTAATATATATAAATATATATGTATAATATGAAAAAGAGAGCATCACATGCTGTAACAATAATATGTTTTTTCTAAATATAACAGCATGTGCTTTTTTTTTTTTTATGAGAATTGCTTTCCTGAAAAGTACAGTAACACTATCAAAATTCTTGTCAAAATCCTTAACCTGTGTCCCTAATACCAAGATGTTAAACTATTAAACAGGTGCATGAATTCATGTAGACATGGGATCAGCAGTTCTGCTTCACAGGGGTATGTTCACATGTGGCTAGTAATTGGATAACGAACTTAGATCCTGTTCTAACGCCTACTTTGTTCACATTCATAGTTAATATAAAATAAATGTTCAAGAGGCAAAATGTAGAAATCTATTGATAAAATTACCCTTTCTAAAATAGGCTAAATAAGTGAGTTCCAGGTCTGTTGATCTTCTGGTCTCACAGAAATGTTTCTTTGTACCAGATGTTTTCAGACTTTCTCTCCTATACCTTGTCCTATATAGCAATCCTCTTGTGTCTCTTTGAGTTGATCTTGTTTGAGGTAGTTCCTGGAAGCTCTGAGTAATTTCAGTAGCAACTGATTGAGGCCCAATGATCTGCCCCTCCCACTTCTTGAAAGGGTAGTGAAAAGTGCAGGATTTCTATTTTTTCCTATACAGGTATCTGCTACTGATTAAGTATAGGAGGAAATTTCCCATTTTCTACCTTACAACACAGCAGAGGATATCCAGAAGCTATTTGAAGCTGTGTTAGCATTACATGTGATTGAAAAGGATGGAGAATGTACTTGTAGTCATTGGAATGTTAGACTTATCTATCCAAACATTTCTTTAGAGTTATTTCATATATTCTTACAACTAGTTAAAAATATAAGCTGGTAAATATTTGTTGTGTATTAATGTTGAATATTGCCTTTTCAGGTAGTTGTTGAATTACAAAAAGTTGATTTAGCTGGTTCACAGACCGATTTAGGTAAGTATTGAGTGTTAGATAGAATTAAGAGCATGACTTTTGTGATCATGAAGTTACACTGGCCTGAAGTTCCTTTGCAAAAGGAAAGAAGGATCAGCAGTGACAAGTAGTTCAGATAAAGGCATGATTATTGACATAAAGATTAATTCTGAATAGGACGCATATTTTGGGTTATAGGTCGGGGATCATGTGTCTAGTCCTCACTAATTTCAGAATTTCACCTGCTAATTCACCTGCATAATGGCAGTTACCACAAGACAGCCACATTTCATAGAACATTAAAGCAGCTTTCTATGTCCCTCTGATAACTTTTTTAAGGATTATGAGATGCTTATGTCCTTGAGTCCTTCTGTGCTTTCTTTAACTTTAAGCAAAAATTTTATAATACTTCTATTGTTGTCTGCATCTCCATTTTGATGATAATCATGTCAGTTCTCTTTTGGGGAAGGTATTTACTTTGGTCTGAGATGAAACATTCCATAAAAGCCTAGGTAAAGTCCATTCCTTTCCAGTTACCTCGATTTAAAAAAAAGTATATTTCTTGTTCTTTGAGCAAATTTGGACTAACATATTTTATTAAAAGGAAAAAGCAGTGATGAAAATACTGATATGTTCTAAAATATTTATACAAACACTGATGTTTTGTTTTAAATAGTAAAAGTTTTGATTGATTTTGTCATTTTTAAAGTCTTATGCATTTTGCAGCTGTATAAAGTTGCCAAAATTGGGTATTTATTTCTGTGCAGAGATACATTTGAATGTATTGTGTTGGACACAATTGTACTGTTGCCACTATTCATCTTTTCCTCTCAGGTTTTAAGAGTTTGAATTATTTATGCTATTATTTACTTACCTACATTTATTTTAAAATATTATTATATAAATATATGTACATTCATTTTATATGCATATAAATATAAAATAGATAATTGAGTTGATATTCTATTAGCTTTGCTTTTAAACAGAAAAGGTTTCCCTTTATCATCTTTCTTTGTCTATCACAAGATCACAATTCTTTAGATTTGAATTCTTAAGTAAGATTCTAAACTATGCAAAAAATTTACATATAAGCTATTGTCTGCAAGAAACAATCTAAACATAGTTTCCTTTTTTCTTAGCTTAGGTTTATAATAGTTCATAAACTATCCATCTGTATGGAGGTAGTTTATGATTACTTTTCCAGGTTTTTTTTTATTAGTACAAAGTGTTTAAATCAGCTGGGGTTAAGTCTTCTTTTTGTTTGTTTTGTTTCATTTAAAAATTATTTTTTATAATTTTAGGTTTAATTCCTGGAGGGAAGGTGAAGTTAGTACATAGTTCTACCACAGAATTGAATAAAAGGTAAGAAAGTCATAGCTTTTATATTTTGCATGTGTATCTCACAAAGCTGCTTTTTCTGTATCTTGTTAAACTGCCCTTATGGGGAACTGTAAAAATATATTAATTAGTTTTAATGTTTTTAATGCGTGCTTTTTCTAGAGGTGTCTATAGATAATTTCAACATGCTTGTTGAAATTTGTAACAGAGAGGCAAGTTCCTATATATTTATATCATCTTCTACCTATGTATTTTTCTATTTTTCCTAGCCTTTTCCCAAAGGATATGTGCCAGAGAATGCCACAAACACTGTCAATTAAATTTCTTTCTTCTAATCCTAATCATTTCATTGTTGGAACAAACATTGTGAGTAATACTTCAAATTAATTTCATGGTTATTTTCTGGTTTTGAAGGCTGTCACATGTACTTTAATTTTTAGCAGCACAGTGTATATTAAATTTGTAACCTGAGGCTATTATTAAAATTTAGTCACATTTTCTTGCTATTAAGCAATTTTTCTAGGCAGCAGCTGTGTGAATTGTTTGACTTTTTATTGTAATACTGATAATGCATAATGGTTCTTTTTTTATTTTCTTTATTCATAGGGCCTGGTAGGCCATGGTACAAGACACAATTTAAAGGTTCCTCCAAAGCTCTTCAGACCCCAGCAGAGTGGACTAAGATCAGTATGCGTTAATGCAATAGATTTCTCCCCTTTTGGAAAGCCATTCTTTCTGGTATGACAACATTTTAATTTAATGAGATTTTCAGTTTTTTAATTACTTACTGAGAAAGGATTTGCAATTTAAAACATTTAGCTGGATGTGGTAAGTGGTTTATTTTACTAATTCAGGTCTGTCAGGCAAGCTGACAAGCAAGTATTATGCTCTGGTATTTGAACCTTGCTTTGAAAGAAGGAGTATTTGGCTCACAGAAATGCATGGCCACCTTATTTTAGCCAGTACCTTTATAGCTTATTCTTTGTTTTTACCGAAATTACTGAAATTTACTAAAACAGCCTGTCAGGGTTTGCCTGACCAGCAGCATACCCATCCTGTGTGTGCCCAGGTGTGTTCACCCAGGTTTGGCTCATCATGTTTAAATCTGAACTGGATAGACTGAAATACAGATATTTGTCAGTTGAGTCATGCAATTTGTTTTATTTTTATGGCTGATGTTTTCCAGAACAGGTTTGTCTTTTTTTTCCTGCTTAGTTTGTTTCTTTCCCAGTCAATATTTTACTTTTGATTGTGGTATCTCCAGGTTGGTTGTTCTGATGGAAGTATCAGATTGCATCAGATGACATCAGAGTATCCCCTCATGCAGTGGAATGACAGCACAAATGGACAGCCAGTTATTGCCCTGCAATGGGCTTTAACAAGACCTGCTGTGTTCTTTGTCCTGGATGCATCATCTAATATTTATATTTGGGACCTTCTGGAAAATGATTTGTTGCCTGTGGCGAAGCAGGCTGTTCCATCAGATAAGTAAGTACACTATACTTTTCATTTTTATTTTTTCTTCAATGATATTTTGATATTATCTATCTTTTGTTTGTTTAGTTTGTTTAGTTTTGTTTGTTTGTTTAGTTTGTGGGATCTTGCTCAACTTCAAACTTCCATTGGAATTGCCTTTCTAAATATATGTGGTTTTGGTGTTTTGTTTGTTTATTTTTGAACTGTTTCAGCTGTGGAAAGAGACCTTATAGCAAGCTGAATATTTTTACACTTTTTACATATTATTTTACACAATATAGCCAGATGTAGTGTTTTTAAAATCAGATACAGTGTTACAGTGGGACCGGTGGCTGAACAGTCCACTTGTTTTAATGGGAACAAAGCTTTTCTCTACAGCAGCTGTACATACAGAAAAAACAGTTTTATTCTCACTAAAGTCAGTGGACTCTTCCAGTTCAAAAGTAGCTTTGTTGAGCCAAGATCAATCTTTAAAGCAGTTAAAATACAAAGATTTGGAGATTATTTTTCAGTGGTTATATGTAATGTATTTAACAATATAAAGCAATATATTGTGTTTATTGTCACAAATAAAACGAGGATAGTTTTGATTGTTTGTATTCACATAATCAAAGACTAGTGTAAGGGTCATCTCAGAATACCCGTTCACCTTTACAAGATTGAAATAATTGTAAAGGAAAGATACAAATAATGATGATTACAGAAGCTGTGGAGGAATTTTCTGTCCAAGTATACCTTCATTAAGTAGTTGCAACTGATTATCTCCTGAAAAGCTAACTAATGTGCTAAGACTCAAAATAGGAATGAATTTTACAATATGACAATAAACAGAAGAAAGGAATCAGTTAATTGTAAGTGATCTGTTAAATAGATGTTTGAAGGGAAAGAGAAACAGCAAAAAACAATTTCTATTCATTTTGTCTTGACTAAAAAAACCTCTCTTTTGATTTCAGTGTTGTAACTATGGCTGTACTGGGAGAACCAGAAAAAACAACTGGTCTACTAGGAATTGCACTGGCCAAAGAGTCTGGACTGATAGACATTCAGTATGTAAAGAAGAAGTGGGCATTACCTCAGCCTGGGGAATCTGAAAAGCTGCGTCTGCTGCTATTGCAGTCTTTTTAGAAACAGAACACTTGTCTGAGTGTACAGATTACTGCAAAATATTTAGATTATTCTAACTGTAATTAAAAGTTTTATAATATAATTTTGTATTTGTATATACCTTGCATATATTTTAAAGAGTATTGGTACAGTATTTCAGCTGAGAAGATTTATTTTTGATGATTGAAATGACTGAACCTTATTTAGCAATACTGTTCTCAAATACGATAAACTGTACTTCATTATTGAAGTAGCACTAGTAGTGGTTCTAGATGTTTTTATTAAGAAAAAATTCTGAAAATACATTCCTATAAATGTCAATGCTGTTTCTCGTTATTCCACTTTGAAGTAAATGACAACAGTCATTTGTCTGGTCAGCATAAACTTGTGCCTCAGTATAAGCAACCTGAGTGTTCTTTGGGCCTTTAGCACACTAATGCTTGAGGAAAAGCTATTATATATTCCTCTAATAATATGTAGGCATGTCAAAGTACAAATTTCATGTACAATGTTCATGATACATCACCTCAGATTCTGACCCTGAAACTTTGCAAAAGGAATACCCAAATACCTTGAGTTCTCCATACACAGACTGTATGACTCAAACAGTGTAAACATGCAAGAAACATTTACTGCAAGTCTAAGTTCTTTCAATTTTGGGGTTTTCTGGTGCAAAAACAAAATACTGACCTATTTATTATTGAAAATCACTTCTACTATTCTTGTACTAAGTAAGAGGATAGTTGCCTTTATGACTGATTTCTGTACTGTGTTGGTAAGGTTTGGGGACCAGTCTAAGTGTAGAACATGTCTTTCATTTCTCCAGTGTGAAACAAGTTCTTATTTAAAGATAATGAAGAAAGCCATGATTAAATAAGGACAATTGGAGGACACTGTGTTTAGAAGTCAGTGGATTAATATTTATGATGTGCACAGTCTCCTCGGAGTCTCCTTGTTAATTAGAACTTACAAATTATTTTAATTACTTAATTTATTGCAGGGTTTTCTAAGCAAGTTTTTACTTTAATTGAGCAAACTCAAAGTGGCCACATGATGGAGCCAAGTCACAACAGTAGAAAATGAGAGTCTGCTGTAAACCATGTACACTGCTTGGAGGACAGATCTATTACAACCACTTACACATTCCTGTTCTTTCAAAAGCAGCAGCTGCAGTCCAGGCAGCCTGGTAAAGTTTTGGAGTGATGTATATTTTAGAGAACTTTTTCACTGTCCTAGTTTCCTGGTCATCCATACATTTTTCTCACCTGCATAATTAACTAAAAATCACTGTCCTCATCTTCAATATTGAGTTTATATAATAATAATCTATTCCTCATGCAGGGAGTCTAAGCAGTGGTGGCTTTGCTTGCTTCTTGTTAAGTATTCATACTGAAGCATATATCCTGAACTGGGATGCTGTGAAAACTAAAATGTTGCAGTTTCAGGTTAGATGCTTCAAGATGGACAAATCTCTTTTCTGTACAGCTGCAGTAGGTGGGAAGGTCACTGACTCTGAAAGTTAAATCAGGCTTGAATTAAGTTAAGTAGGTTTATTAATCCAAACACACGTTAGATGCTTCTTATATTAAGGTTATAAAGCAAAAACCAAACAAACATATAGGTGTATACACAACCACATGCCCAGGGCGCTTCCCCTGCCTCCCCAAATCTGAGGTCAGAATTAAATCCTGAAATGACACCACATCTTCTGAAAGAAAGCTCTGCTTTAATATTTTTTCACTGTTTTCAGAATTTACTGTCCTGATTTTTTTCTGCCACGGGGTTTTCTATACATATAAAGTGCAAGTGAATATTTTTATGTGTCTTGTGCTGTGTGCAGTGTTTTTGCTTTTGTTTTTTTACCTGCATATAGAATTAATTGTCCCTGCTTCTGAACTGTTATGAATGGGCATGGTTGAATTCAAAGAGCCAAAGATTTTAAGCCAGATATGTTTGCATTTCTGGGAGAGGGGGAGTTTCGTGTAAGACAGTTCCTGCCCTGTGCCACTTGCCTGAAGAACCTGCTTTCTTTCTTGGACTTTGAACTCGCATGATACCAGTGTATCCTCTGCAAACAAGTGCTGTTATGAGAAGGTGAAGAAAAACTACTTTTTTTTTTTTTTTTTAACGTTTTGTCTCACTGCATAAATACAAACCTTTTCAGTGAAACTTTGTGCTAGCTTAGCAACTGGGTGTGGGCAAGTAGCATTTTTCCTTATTGTATATATAATCAGAAAAGGAGAAGGAATGGTATGCTCTAATGCAAGGAATGTGCATTAAGACTTAACATTAACTGTTTCAAGCCAAAGACTGTCTGCCATTAGGTTATTCTGGTGAACTACTATTATTAACATACCTTGTTTTTTTATTAACATACATTGCAGTAAAAAACAATGTTTCACAAGAAAGCAACTTTATGATTACTAATGGAGGATTGTATATGAAAGAAGAACATCCCCTCACCCTCTTAGTTCCAAAATGTTTTCATTTTTACTCACAACTCTGATATGTGTATATATACGCAGAGATATTCTACTTAAAGATCTTCACGTAGAACCTAAAGCCTGCTTTTATAAAACATTCAGATATTATTTTAATCTTTGAACAACTGAAAAAATATTGTGTTCTTACACATATGATCATTCACTAAATGAATAGTAAGTTAACTGAGGAACAGAATTCTTAAATATATGTGTTCTTACAACAACAATCCTTTTATTACTCTCTCAGCCTTGTAGTGAGAACAGGAATATATATGGCCTTTTTTATACCGGAATATTTCCTTTTAATTGTACTAAAGGTGACCATCCTGCCCAATGCAATTTGCCTATATTAATTATAGCTGTCATTGGGTTAAGATCTCCTGAAATTTCCAGCAGCATGTAGATCCCGTAACAATTAGGGAATATGCTGTCAGTATATTTTTAACTCTCAGGAAATGTTTTAATTAAATTGTAATAAGTTACCCTTTAAAAGGCAGACTTTTCTTTTTTTTTTTTTTTTTTTGGTGAAGGGATTATTCAGTACATTTAGGCTTGTTTTAGGTGTAAAAAATGGCTGAATCAATGCAAAGAAATACTAAAGTTTAATGAATTTTGTAATAAGCTGAGAGAAAAGCTTTTGGCTTTGGGATAGGCCTATCACCAATTTTCACTTAGTGGCGAAATAGCCAGAATTTGTCCATCAGTGACAGGTGCAGTGACATATATACCAGGGAAGGGGATTGAGGATGCTGGGATAGGAAAAGAGCTAATGCACACTATTCTTATTGCTACCTTCATTTCTAATCAGGCTTATCAAAATTGTGTTTATAGAGAAGTGCTGCTTTGTCCTTGTGTTTCAGGCCTAGTAAAGCTAAGCTTTCCCTAGCAACACTGTGATTCATTTGGCCTCTCTTTTGTGCAGCCTGCAGCTGGTTGTACAAAGCACTGTACTAGTGATTAAAAGATGCCCATTAATACAATCACCTGGTATCTTGGATGACTAAAGTATTCTAATAGCTGACACTGAAAATTGAAGATTATTACCCCCACAGGAGGTGCTGCATTGGCAATAGAAATGCAGACTTCATCTGTTATGTCTGAGAACATGCAACTAGTTCATAATGTTTTTATTTTTTGGACTGAGCTAAAGCCAATTGAAACAAGGAAAGATCTGCCATGTTTATCTTATAAAGGCTATGTAAGTAAATGTCTTCCTGTGATTTTTTTATTTTTCATGTACAAATAGCCATGTTCATTCATGTCTGTGTGCATGAGCATTGACCAGCTTTATCCCAGACACACCCACTTTTTAATATCTTGTTTCCTTTCAGAAACTATTTTGTTTTCTCTTTGGATAGACAGCATTAACATTTCTTTGAGGCCAGCAACTGTAACACTTGAGCAAGGTAAAAACACTCAATTATTTTAAATAATTTAAGGTGATTTTAGGTCAAAAATTCTGAGAAACTGTTGAGGGAAATAAATTTATAAATCTGCTAAAATGCTCAAAAAACTTAGTCAAGTGTGAGGCATGAGGAAGTGTAGTGGTTTAAAAGATGCATTCAGCGTCTGATACGCACCACACAGACAAGCGTGGGGCTCAGGATGGCCCAGTCCATGGAAGAGGAGTTGGCTCTGGGGTGCTCCTCAAGCGTTTAAGAACCCTGGGTGCACTATGACCGGAGTCACCACGCTGTGGGGTTGCTATAGCCTCCCAATGGCCCCATGGTGCTGTGTGAACCTCATCAGTAAAACAGAAGTGACACCAGAGTCACACCACGAGCGTCCAGGTACTGTGCAACTTGGCACTTGGTTATTTGTTGACCATAAATAGCGCTATGAGTTGACCCTACCATAGACCATACTGTTGACCATACGGCTACTACCTGAGGCCACTGGGTCTGCTTATCCCATGATCTGACACCGTTTGATTGGATAATGAACCAAGCCCAGGAAAGCTAAAAGCAAGCAAGCCACATCCCTCTGGTGCGGACTAGGCCTCACCTTCAGCCAGCCCGAGGACCCAACAAGGCACCCATGAGCAGGGGTGCCTCGACGCCAACTGCCAGCGAGAACCTGGTTCATGTTGGTGCAGCTCAAGTGTGGTGGGAATAATCAAGGGAAAACCATCCTGGAGGGCTGGCCTATAAGGACAGGGGAATGGTGAGCGTGGTTTTTGTACCCGGCATCTGTACCCTGCTTAACCATAAGCTCTCACGTGTATTTTATTCGTAGTTCAGTTATCTTTCTAGCTTTGCTGCACTTTTTAACTTTGTTATACTTGTACATTGTCTGGTGCTGATTATTTGGTGCTGTCCAACGTCTGTCATCTGTGTAAAACTGTTTACCTCTAAAACATTCTTGTAGTTGACAAATGATGATCTCTGGAGTTCAGAGTAATTAAGCGCAGGATCTGTAAAGAATCCCAGATGTCCCTCTGGTGGCATCTCACAACTTTCATTTCTCTGAATTTCCCATGTTATAAGGAACACCGTCTCTCTCTGACCAGTGGCTTTCCATCTGTAAGCTGAAACATATTCTCAAAATTTTGCATATTAATCTCAGTGGCTGAGTGCAGTGGGGCCCAGAGTTAGATGGGTCTGAGGCAGGCATGGGGATATCAGACCAGAGGGAGGCCTACAGATGTAGACTTACGTCTACATCTATGATATACGCAACGTTGTTGGGCATGATTTTGAATCTAAAGATATCAGTGCTTTTGTATTCATGTTAGTTGGACATAATGTCCAACTTAGATGCCAGTAAAAGCACCAAACCTTGTACATAATCAGCAACATCTAGATTTTGCATGAACACAGTTTAAACTTTCCAACGCTGTGCCATCAAACTGATCAAATTTCATCTCCAAATAATTCTCATTATAAATTAAAGAGGCCTAACTGCCTTGTTTTCCACTTTCTCACTGGTGCAATCCAAATCAAACCAATGATGATATTCTAATAAAAGCTGAAATAAGGTTATTCTGTAATAGTCCATACAACCTATTGACATTTACAGCATGATTATTTTTCTCCTTCAGTTAAATCCTTACATGAGATTCATTAAATTTCTTAATATTCTCATTGCCTTTTTTTTTTTTTATGTCAAGCACTTTTTGCTTCCAGAAGTCTCAAGTATAACAGCTTCATTGGACCCTAATCCCTTGCACAGGTCATTCTGTTGCTACCAAAATAGGTTTAGTAACAAATTAAGTTCAGTTAGAATATATTATTAGCCATGCCGGGAGATGGCTGCAGTGTTAAGCAGTCTTTGCTCTTAGCCAAAGTTTGTGCATCTCCAGCTGATAATTTCACTACTACATCACTTTTATGTTGTCTGGCTTATGATCAGACAAATCGTTGAACTTGTCTAAACCACGTTTGTTACACATGCAACCTGCATGCTGCACAAATAGAAACCTCAAATACAACTGCAATGTTCTTTCTGTTAGAGCAAAAAAAGGCATAACACAGCAGCTGGTTAGACATATTTTAAAAGCCACATTTTTGACCCACTTGAGATTTCCTGGTGACAGAAGTGCAGAATGGAGAGGTGGGTAAAATACCACTGGTTTTTAGGCAAGGGTTAGAGAATGGTTTGTCCGAAGTCAAATGTTCACTATCAAGAGTTTTCCCACTGCAGTAAGGTCATAATTCAATTAGTTCAACACATATGTTACTACTTATGTGGTGGCTGCATGGAGTCCGTGCTGTACAGTACTGCTTTCAAAAGTGTCATTTGGAGGTTATTGAATAACGACTAGTGACTACTGTGGTTTTGAGGATGGAGTGCAATGTTTTTTCCTGTTTTCAAGTTCAAAGCTCACTACCAGCAACCAGGGTAGTACAGCCGAACTGTGTCAGTAAAACCATTGTGTATTTGTTCCCCATTTCTATTCTGTAGTTGATCATTTGTTGGTCAAATGTTGGCTGTTTATGTTATGATTAACTTTTTGCTTTCTGATCTCACTTGTGGATCAATTGTTTGGAATTTTATCAAATCTTTAAAAATAAACAATCAAAAAAACTATTAAAATGTACATAAGTCCTTGCTCTCTATCCATATATCACATTGCAATACCCTCCAAGAACACCAGTAACTTGGTTCAGTTTAATTCCCACTGCCTCAATCCAATCCTAGCATCATTAATCAAAATTTGCTTTTTGAGATCTACTCGATTGCTTTTCTTTTTGGCTTCTAGGATTTCCCCTGCTCTCAATGCTCATTCTAACACTCCAATAAGTTGTCTTTTCGTCTTTGTAAACTTAGTTGCTCAGTCTTGAAGAAGCTCTTGCAAGCCAGCAGATACAGTTTTAGAGAGGAGGACGATACGTAGACAGTATGGGAGGGGAAGATGGGGATCCAGCTGAAAGGTACGTATAGCTACTTTACTGAAAGCTACGTAAAGCTACTTTCAAAGCTATTAGACAGCAAAAAGGCTAGTGGTTTACCTCTGTGTAAACTCCTATTTTCACTCTTTTCATGTTTTACAAAGATAAGCACTGCACAATAAGCTACTTTTTCACATCTTTGCATACACACTTTTTTAAAAAAAATCATTTCTTTAGCATCTTTATTGATCTGTGAAATTTAAGGTATTTTAAAAAGAAATTATGTATACATAAAAATAGCCATATTGAGACAGCAGATCTATCTTATTCCACCCACGCTGGCCAATAGCAAATGCTGAGGGAAGAAATAGAGAGTAACACAGCAAGCATGCAATGGTACTTTTCTTCCAAGTACGGTATGTCTTCCAGGCTTCTGGCAGGCTGTGGCACTGGAATTTTCTGACTCAGATCACAGTAGATCATAGTGCTTAAGACAAAAGAAGACTTTTTTCACACTGAATCGCCCAATAACATTTTAAGCTATTTTTATTACATCTTCTAGAAAATTGGTGGCAATATATTCCACCAAAAAATTAGGCACTGTATAAGTAAATACTTCCATTTGTTTTAAGCCAACTGACCATTTCATTAACAGCATCCTAAGCGTAGTATCATCTGAAATAGGAATTTAATAATTTCCTATTAATTTTCTCTAAACTTTCCATGTTTATAGATCTCTTT
Organism: Eudromia elegans; assembly: GCA_003342815.1. Classification (NCBI taxonomy): domain Eukaryota; kingdom Metazoa; phylum Chordata; class Aves; order Tinamiformes; family Tinamidae; genus Eudromia; species Eudromia elegans. The sequence continues at coordinate 912,400 of PTEX01000252.1, forward strand.
GATATCATCCTTTTTTCAAAATGAATGGCCCCATGTGTTAATTACATGTGTCCTCCTTACAGAGGACCGTTCCAAAACCTCATCATCCATCTTTGTGTTGATTTGTTGTTGTTGGGGTATGGTAAGCAGAACTGAGACTCAAAAAGTTGGCTCACTTTCATCTTGCACAGTAGTACAGTGGTGTTTTCTGCTTTCTGTAATGATTATGCCTTCTTTCTTCTGCTAGGAATGCCAATAAATCACTTCACATCCTGCTCCAAGGACCCTGCTCCCTATTGCTTTATGTCAGTAATGCAGATGTGTGTTGAAATTAGCCTCAAGCAGAATATGGCAGCCTCAGTAGTTCAACTGTGTAAATGAAGTCTATTTGACTCCAGCAGTAGTTAATAACAGAATAAGTCATGACTCTTAAAATGAGCACTTTTAAAAGGAAGGAGTGCACGTTTTTGGTATAGAATAAGGCCAATGATAAGCCGAACAATTTGTTCCTGACATTGCAAGAGTAGGCGTAAGTACGCCATGGTCGATCCCCCAAGGGCATGAGAAAGGCAGCTTCCATTTTTCGACTTAAGACCCAGAGCAGAGGAAAACTAAGGAACGAGCCCTTAGAGGGACCAAGAAAGGAAGGTGCAGCTGGGATGAGAAAAGCCAACATTGAGGTCGGTGGAGGGAACTCCATGTCCCATGGCTACTGGGACTGTGTAGCACCATTTTGGCACAGTTTAGTATGTACAACTAGTTGTATCCTATAAACTTCATCCATTGGAGGAGGAACTGCCTTTGCTCTAGGTGTTGACTGCTTGACTGACCATTGCACACATTTGTCATCTTGACAGCAGTAAGTGTGTGTCCTTTTAATGCTTTGTTTTTATATGTCTCCGGAGAGATATTCCATTTCGAAGCTGAAAATTATAAACACATGGATATCTAAGACCGAGCAAGTTATAGATGGTTTGGTAGTGAATGTCATGGGAATGAATATTCCACATGATGCAGTGGACAAGCTGCTATTATTTACAGAGGAACAGATTGTCTTTGACTTTATGAAAATGGCAATTCTGCTTTTCTTAATTATGCTGCAGTATGAATCTGTTTAATGTAAATGTCATTTGTTTGATTTATAATATTATAATTTTGAAACTTTCTCGGTGGATATTATCATTTCAGAATGCCTCGGGGTCTAAGGCATTAGCAGCTAACAGCTATGGAGCCAAGCTGCCCTTTAACTTGTCTTTGTAGAAAAGTGACATACCCAACAAACAATTTACTGCTAGTATCATCTTTGAAGTCACAGGGTCAAGGAAAACAGAGACATCATTCAAATTCTGAGAAAAAAAAACTTATTTTAAAAATCTTTTTTAAAAATGTTTCAAATAGACTGCTCAAATACTGATGTAGGAAATGAATATGGAATACAACAGTCAATTGATTTTTAAATACAAATACTAATTAAATAAAATAAATATATACATATATTTATCTGTGTCTAAAATTTATATACCTGATACCTACTTTTAGATAATATAGATATCTAATTGAGATATCTAAAAAATTCTTAATCTATATGCCTACAGACAACATGTCTGATAATTATTTTAATAAACTAGGACCTAGTGAGTAGCTTTTAAAAGCTGCCTTCTAAACATAAGCAAGGGAAGCTCTGCCTGCTCTAGGGCCATCACCTCCTGCAGAGTTAACCCCTGCCCGAGGGAAACCAGTCCAGAACCACCTGGGGACTGCAGCAGTCAGGAGATAGATGGGTCTTGCATGTGGTAGGAAAACAGTCCAGATGTGGGGCTCAACATTCATCGTTTCTTGGACTGACCCAAAATAATGGACTTTGAAGTGATGCATTTCAAAGAGAGCAAAAAATATTCCTCTGTGACATTTCTTAGAGCTTTTTATGGCATGATGTGATTGACATGATTCAAATAAAATTAAGACTGAGGCAAGACTAGTCACTGTAAATCTCACAAATGCCTTCAGCTATGTCAATCTGCTCTTCCCAGCCCATGCTTTGCGTGACAGCCTATGAGTTTCCTTATAAAAATACAGTTCGCCTCCACTCTAAACTGGTAGAAACAAGGGGCTAATTTCACAATAAAAAAATCATTGTGGAAAGTGACTGAAACATTCTTTTATTTTATTTTTGTCCAGTTTGTTTGCAACACACTTTTTAGAGATGAAACTCATAATACTGCAGTGCTGAATGATCAACATGGGCCCAGAAAGGGCAGCCCAGCAACTCAGTGCTTTGCCACACATCTGTATTGCTCCATGTGCATCCTGGCCCAGCAAATGGGTCTTAAGGTATCTAAAAGGCTGATGGTGCCATGAGGAAAAGCTGTGCTGCCAGCTTATGTGTCTCTGACTATTGATATTTGGGTCATTGACAAAATCCCCGTATCATTCCATAAATGAGACTTTATGTGTGCTCTCATGGGGGACCACTAGTGTCTCATCCCCAAGACCACTGTGAGACGTTCCTCGTAAAAGTGACATGATGCAAATCAAACAAAGAAATGCTGAGGCAATATTATTAGATACCTCTTTCTCATAAATATCTTTATTTTATTATGAATGTGGTGAAATCTCCCTTATTCCATCACTAGTCTGATAGGTTGCCTTATCATACAAGACTTGACAAGGGAGGATAGGTACAGCTGTGTCCCAGAAACAGAATGAAAATTGGACACTGATTTGGGATATTTCTATGGGAGTTGCTCTGCATGAGCTCTGCTTGGGTAAGTCTTCCCCTGAAAGTAATCCTGACATCACCTGTTTTTACAGAGGCGTCTCAGGAAGCCGGGCTGGCTCGTGGGGCACTTTCTTTTTGTGATATGTTTGCATCGGTGACTGGAACAGGACATGACGACTCCAAGGTCCTAGCTGGCAACATGCGTCGTGTGGTGTCCATCCTCCTCAAAGACTCCTTCCCCATGACAGTCCTACCACGTCACACGGCAGGAGGATACAAGCAACAAGACACTCGTGCTGCTGTCGAAGGGGATCAGAATCTCACAAACCCTCCTACTCCAGGGTTAATGAGAGGGAATCAACCCCGGGAGGTTGCACTTGGAGGGAGCCCGAGGAAGAAGGCAGCAGGGAGAAAGGAAGGAAAGGAAAAAATAACACCAGGCAAATCTTGTCATCGAGTGACTTGCAGTCTGAGACATCAAAGGAGAGTCATGTTCACTTGAAGCAATGTTAAATTCCTCAGTGTCTTCATGCATCGTTACTGCATTTTCCAGCATTTGCCTTTTCTACAAAAAAGGATAGAAGGAAATGCAGGAAGTGCCAAGTAATCGGCTTCAAATCAGCGAATACAACAAGCTTAGATACACTTGTTGAATTGAGCTGGAGCTGAACCCTGAACCTCAGTTGCTATAACGATGACACAGAAACATTGGGTGAAAACAGAAAAAGGCCAAACATCCAAAAATACTCACAACTGCTCAACTTGAAACGGTACTTTTTTTATATTTTATATTTTTATTTTGCATTATGTGGCTTGTGGGTACTGATGTCCATGCTTGACAGGTTATTTATCCTTTTTTCATTTGTTGAAATTCATGCAGAATCTTGCCTAGCATGCCATCAATGCAAGGTACGGCTGGGGTGGTGCATGGGCGTTATGTTTCTGATCAGGTTGTACTTCCGAGCCTCTTATTGAATTCTGCTCTGATCTAATTAAAATGCCTTTATTCCTCATCATACCATATTCAAAAATACCAAGCCATATGTTGCTTTCTTTAGGCATAGTGGTACTCCATCTCCTCCCAAAATTAAAACTCAGTTTACCCTCTCATATCTTAGCTGTTGTTGATAACCACACTTGACTGCTCCCCATTAGAAAAAATATTTTCTTTAATTTAAAGGCCTTCCTTATTTTGGTTTACAAATAACTACACTCAATATTTTATCAATATCTGTCATACCTATTGTATTCAGAGCATAGCAACACCCAAACACCCAAACATCTGTCAGCAAGTTTGGTGCTTGACTTAGAAAAAGTATTACTCATAAAGCTCTGCGATGCTAAAAGCATTATCGACTGCTGAAATTACTTTCAAGTAATTTTCTTTTCCAAATTAGAGTGCATATTCTCAACATAATCAAGCAATTTAATTTACAGTTGCACTTATTATTTATGCTTTATCATTCATATATTATAAACAGTTTGCTGCCAACTACATTTTTAGCTTTGAAAAGTACATTCACATATATAATTTAAAGGGATACATTTTCAAAAGATGAACACCCCTGACAACTTACTTGACAATCAAATCCCTGTAAATGACTTCCTTAAATAGGTAGTAATCAAAATTGCTGTGATTGTCCTACAGTTTGTATTATAGGACATCATTTGCAATAGTAGCAATAAAATCACTCAACATTTTCTTTTAAAAATGTTTCTTACATAGAATAAAATCATCACAGAAGCCTGGAAAGAAAAATAAAATGTTTTGTGTGGAAATATTCAAGGATATCCAGCTATATCCAAAGATAAAGACTTGCCCAGAGAGGATTTTGGAGTTTTGAGAAATGCTCTTTGACATATGCATAGACTAAAGAGACTTTCCTAATGGTTCATGCATAAAAAGCATCATGGATTTACCAACATTTGCCTTGTAAAATTTTGTACTTCATTTGAATGAAAATCTTTTTATCTCTTTTCAACCCCTAACTCCAGTAGCTTTGGAAGGTGCTGCTGGAACCTCTCTTGCTGTATTTAGTACTTAAATACCATAGAAACAGCTACCTCAGGAACGCTTTATGTAGAACAACACAGGCATCCCTGCAGATCAAATCAAATTTTCCATAATTACCGTCCAGTTGTGAGCACACAAAAATGACTAAGCGTAGGTGCTAGAGCAATGCTGCACCAGAGGAAAACAAATACGTTAGAGGTACAAAATGCCACCAGTCTTTCTTCCTGTAATTTTGCACGGATTCCAAGGCCTCGACCAAGACAGGGGCTGTGGCCTTGCTGGTCCCACAAGGAAACGTTGCCAGAGTTTGGGTCAGACGCAGACTCACGTATGCGGCAGGCAAAGCTGTGGGACCAGCCCCACACGCTGGGCTTTGCACAGGCTTCCCAGGCCCATCACCTGTGTTCCCATGCTGGCAGCCTGGCCATCTGTGTTTTCCCTCTTGGGTGTGGGTAGGACATGATAATCTCATGGTTTTATGTGCCAGCAGCATAGGGAGTGATGCCCAGTTCCAAGGTGCTTTGAACCTTAAGCATTCTGTGATTCTACAATTCTATTATGGACCGATGTCTACTATTTTCTCAAGCAATCTTCTTGGTTCACATTCTTGATTTTGCCTCCTTTTTTCTTGGATGAGTGCTTGTCAAAGTGATATCACTTTGAAGCCACTCTGAACTCCCTATAATCCTTCTCCCCCTTCTTCCTCACAGAGGAAGAGCTCCTCCTTGCTCTTCCTCAGCCTCCTTCCTTCACAGTCCTGTTGTGTCTTTCAGTCTGGTCAATTGGCAGAGAGACTGTGTGCAAAGCCTTGAGATCTCCAGCGTTTTGCTGCAGCTAAAAAGGCCTGGCTACAGAGACATGGAGATTTATACTGCAAGTGCTAACAAAAGCTTCAGAGAAGAATAACAGCATCATAAATTACAACACTGCAACAGTCTGTCTGGGGCTTTCAGAAGATACTTGGCAGAAGCTGGAGAAGTAACGGAGATAAGAACAATGCTGTTCATCAAAGCGACTCTGTTTATCTTGAAATAAGCCATGCTAATAGCAGGATCAATGACGGGGCGCAATCTTTGTGTCAAGAGCTGGGTGGGGAGACAGGCAGGTTGGAGTGGAGGCTGGGAGCTTCCTCGCTGCATGAAGCACATGGGACGTTACTTCTCGCTGTGGCTCTGATGCGCTTCCCGGTGGATGAACAACCACATACGGAGCTGGCCCTGCGAATTCTCAGCAAAAAATTTGGAGCCTGAGTCCCACCTACACCCTAGCCAGCTTCTGAGATCACCTAGTCCTCAGCACCGCTGGCCTTGTAGGTCCCTAAGCACCTTTTTGCTTTGACCTGAGCTTCCCGGGTGTCTAACTCAGGGCATACATACAAAACCGTGCTCCAGGCCAGGCAGGGAGAGCTACGTCTGGCCCCGCATCCATTGAGTTTATTTGGAGAAGACCCTCATGCCTGTGTCTTCCAAGGAGACCAGGAGACACTTCCCAAGGAGTGGGGTGTTGTACAGCTCGTGACGGTGACGGCCTTTGCATAGGGCACTTTGAACCAAACCCAAACCTGACTTTTATTCAGATTTCACAATATGCTTGTGATAATTTTCTCCTACATAATGCCTGACAGCACTGACCAGAGGCCAGAATGGGCCACCGTGTTACTGCAGGGAAACCTCCTCCTGCAATATTTCTAGCTCAAATGTCAGTAGTAAGGACTAGATACAGTTCATTTTTTATGGCTGGCTTGATTTTCATTCAGCTGGGTAGTCTTTGTGCTTCATCTGTCATGAAAACAGCTGCGTTTTGATTGTACTTGCCTACCTAATATTCCATGATTGAAAACCTTTTACCTCCAAAAATTGCATTGCTGTTATGAATAACAAGAATGATGGAGGATGATTAATTGTGCTGAAACTAAAGCACCAAAATGGCTCGACTAATTCAATGAGCTCTTATGGTGAAACCACTTTTTCAAAATGTTTTTCATACTATGCAGGCTGCTTTTGAGGTGAAAGGGAACTAACAGACTGTACTTACACATGAATGTTTATTAACTCTTCTCTGGGACTTTCAAAGCAGGAAGGCTCAGAGTGAGGGCACCAGGGCCACCGCAAGCCCGTGGTGACAGAGGAGCTGCCTTCACGGGTAGGGTGGGTGCCAGCTCCAACGGTGCCTCCCATAGGGACCTGGGCTGGGTTGTCACCACCTGGTTGTGTCCTAGCGAGAGCTCCGAGTGCGGCTCCCCAGCGGCAGCAGCGCTGGCAGAACAGCCTTGCAATTCAATATCTAGGACAACGAGCCTTGGGCTAATGACCTGAGAAGTAAAAGATTTGTGATAAAATGGAGAGAGGTAGAGAAGCATTGTCTTTGAGCATGGAAAGGACAGAAAGCAGGTAGGTGAAAGCAGGAGTAGGAGTTGCAAAGGTGTTCTAGGGAACATCTCAGTATCCTGCAAAAGTGGATCTTTTGCCCCATTGCAGAGTGCTACAGTATGCAGAGCAAGACTGCTAGAGATGCACGGGCATGCCAAGGTACCAGGATTTACATCATGGTATTCCTACAACTGACTCCCTCTGGTTTCTAATGCTGTACCCCACTCAGAGATTTACTGTACTGTCTTGTTTTTGCAGGCATCTGGATTTTCATCAGAAAGCTTAGTTTTGTACCTAAAATGCTGCTATTTTTTGTCTTGGCCAAGCAGATCTATCTCATGGTTAAAATGTTTTGGGACTTGAAACAGGGAATTTCCAAATGTAGGCTTCTTAAGAGCAGGAACTGGCAATCCCAGTGTCCACTGACAGTGCTAGCAGCAGCTCAAGCCCACTCATGGTGGCCACATCAAAGCAAACTTGACTGGTGGTACCACGGGATTCCTGGCTGGGCTCACTGGCCTTCTGTACATGTGCACCGAGGGCTGCAATAGTCAGAGCTTTCCTTGGAGCACCATGGTCAGAGGGGAGAAGTCCTATGTCAAGATGAATCCAGTCCCAAAAATTAATGCCTGCTCTACTACCTGTGTTTGGAGATATTATTGTAAACTAAGGAAGAATGCTAAAGATAGTGATTATATTCTAAAATAAATAGTAGTATTCTGAAACATATGTTATGGTCGTGATATTTTGATAAGGTATCTGAATTGGTAAAAGTTACTGCTGGCTTTATAATGCAAGAGAAATAGTCTGTTCCTCCAAAGCAAAAATGAACCAAGTCTCTTGCCTGACATCTCAAACAGCTTCGGAGGCATCAGCAGTTGTGCTGAGAGTTTTAGCCATGCACAGACCGAAACGCTCTGGCTAGCTTATTTTTATTATTATCGTTATTTAATACGTGTCAGTATCTTTATGGCTGTTTCTAAAAATACATGTGTTCCAACAAGCGCCGCCGGAGGCAGCTGGAGGACATCCCCGCTCCCAGGCCGCACAAGGTGCGAATCCCTCCGGAGCGCGATGCTCGGCTCAGGCCCCTGAGCATCACACTGGGGCAGCCTTGGAGCACCACAGGAAGCGTTCACAGCTGCGTGCAGACCTACAGCTGGGGCGGAGGGCAGTGGGAGCTGTGCTTGGATGCACTGGGACACTCCTGCGTCTTGGCAGAGTGTCCGGTGTCTCTCGGGCTCGGGGTTTGGTGGGGAGCAATCCTGCCAATCTCACTGATCCCACAGCATCTCTCCAGCGCTGGAAAAGCCTGTCTCCCATTCCTTCCACCTGGGCCACTCACAAGGTTAACACAAACCCTCAGCTCTCCTGACTGGTTCTGTCCTTCCTAATATTTTTTTTTTCTTTTTTGCAAAACAGTGAAGGAAGTTCAGAGTTATACTGTGAAATTTAAAGCTTGCTTTTGTTTTATTAGATCTATAAATCTCTCCCTTTTAAAAATACAGCTACAGGACTACACACAGGACTAGGCAGCTGGCTTTTAACTTCTTCTGTCAGCAAATAGCTTCTTTTTTTTTGTAGTATTAGAGTTGCATAACACAATTTCCGTGCTTTCTTTCGCTCGCTCTTAGGTGGAACGGTGCCGCTGGAGCGAGGCCATCCTCAGGGGGAACAAAGCGCTGCAAAAAAGATCATCACAGTAGAAAAATCCTGAGCCTGTTAAATGGAGGAAGGAGGACAGGAGATATTTTAGACACCTCTTTCAAAATAGGACAGACTTCCCTCTCGCTGTTCTTTGTTGACTATAAAAAGCCAATTGGCTTTGGATTTCAAATGGTCAAAATCAGAATTTACTCTCCAGAGGCTAGACTACATTTGTGGAGCTCTAAAAGGTGCAGAGCACTGTTTGATAGTGAATTACATTTATTTGGTTTTTCAAGGCCCTTGTGGAAACCAAAATACCAAGATAATGCAATGAAGAATGAGATTGTGGCCCTAAGTTGCTAGAATGCAACTTAAAGGTTTTGCACAGACGGTGGAAAATGGATAATTGTCTTGATAAGTGAGCATCAATGTGGAGAGACTAAAAGCTGGGACTAGCATCTGGCTGCCGCTCTGATGTTAACTTCCCGTCTGTTCCACAACCCTCCCAGGAAGTGTGAGTCATCCCTAAATTCAGATCCATTTGGACACAAGATTTCTGAGAGATAGCAAAAGAGAAATTTTTTTTTTCTAATCCAGGAGTTACACGTGCAGAGGCCATAGTGATTATAAGCGGTATTGGAACCACATCTGAATTTCACAGGTATCGTTTGAAATCAGTTCAAAGATGTCCATACGCATGAGAGAGACCTCATTTGATTTATTCCTCTAAAATTTCTGCCCAAGGGACAGGAGAAGATTTCCTCCACCCAGAAGGACCTGCCCTTGGGGACTGCTCTGGAGCATTTCTAGAGCTGAACCACAAGAACCTGTTGATTTTAGAGTATAGGTGCTAAACTCGGCTGATCTCCCTTCCACACCTTGGTCATCTCAGTTACTCAGGCATGTGGCCCTGAATTCTGCTACTGACCACTTTCACAATTTGGGAAATAGCCTATGTTTTGAATGCTTATACATTAATATTAGTTCTTACTTGGGTTTAACTCATAATCAATGCCCGACAGGGACTGTCACCATCGCTTTTAAAGAGGGTGATGGATGTCTGCACAAATGTTGTTTTGGGTAGGCAGCAGCAGAACACGTTTCTCTCTGACTCCTGAGCCTTCAGAAGGAAGTTGTCTTTCTCTGTTGATAATTCAGGGAAAAAAAATCAGCAAACCATTGGTAAAGTTAGATTTTATTGGCTATCAGTGGATTTGAACATACACTTGAATGCAATCATGTGTTTCCATGCATGGCTGTATAATAGTTCATTCTCTAACAAGTCTCCAAACTCGCCTCTGAGTGGCTTGGTCCTTCTGCTCTGCACAGTGGTCTGGTGGTATCCACCACAATGCTCCATCCTGTGGGATAGGGATATGCTCACGTATGCTTACATGAGGTATGCTTACAATGCCTACATCCTGTAGGATATTTCTTTAGGACTTTTTTTTTTTTTTTTTCCTTTTAAACTCAAAATTATAATAACTTTTTTTTAAGGAGAGAAATCCATCCTGTAGCATTCTGTTCTGTGTGGTTGGTTTCCAAATACCTTCATCAAGGTTTCATACCTTTGCTGTTGCTAACTGGCATCAGCAGCAATTAACTTTCCACGGCAGAGGTGGTGGGGTGAAAGCCTCACTTTCTGTTCCTGCTACTTTGTTTGGCCATTGGCCTATCTATTAGAGTGCTGGGGGGGTATTTTTAGCTGTCAGACTAATGTTTAAAGTCCTATCTTGCTGCTTTTGATTTTGGTCAGTCATGAATTTCTTGTTAGTGATTTCCATCATCCAGATATCATTTTGCCAAGCTGATCCTTGAAGACTTAATATATTGAATTATAAAACTAACATTTCACGATTGATAAACAGTGTCTGTGTCTCAAATTATTAAAACAGCAATTTATAAAAGGCATATAGGGAGTTCAAATGCACAGCTCTTGTTAGAGCCTCAGTTAGAGTGAAGTTTACCTCATTATACCTGGTTTAGAAAGCTTAGGTGTGAAAATGAGTTGATAACATATTTCTGACAGTTTTGGGAGCAAAATACCATTTCAGTCTCCCTTTGAACATGTCATACTTCTTGAGGGCCTGAGAGGAGGGAGTAATCTTTTCAAACAAACAGTTTTAGCCCATTTGGGGAAGAATTGTAGGAAACTTTAAAAGCACTTAGTGAGGGTAATGACAGTTATTGACTGACTGAATGCAACTAATAATAAATAATAAGCTGTATAAAAACATGAGCTGCATAAAAGGAGTGAATATGTAGAATGATTTGGTCTGAAAATATAATTATTCCAATATATAATTATCTATTCCTATCACACATCTCAATAAGTCTCACTTTGTTTAGTCTCACTGAACAAAGCATATCTATCATGGACTGATCTATTGCCAGTAATATAGTACCAGATAATATACTATTATTTAAAAGATGATTAATAAAACAATTATACCATGCAAATTTTTTTCTGTCTTATTGTTCTAGGCCAGCAAGAAACTTCCATAGCTTTGATTTGGAGAGGTGCTGATATTTGGCTGCTGCTGAGGAAAAAGGGTCCGTTTTTCTGCTATGTTGGCTACTGTTAAGTCCTGATTTATTTTCTGTCTTAAGTGCTGGCAGCATCTTTCAGGTCTGATACTCCTGCAAAGACAGACGGATACACAAAGTCTCACCGTATTAATATCCGAATAGAAATTCTGAGCAGTCTGGTTGCCAGTTGCATGGTTGGGCTCGCGTCTGTGCCTAGTTTCCCTGGGCATCGAGGAAGGGTTGCATGTACCACAGCTGAGAGCAGACGTGACACGTGGTGTAACAGAACGGCAAGAAAAACAAGGCCTTGTATCCCACCAAAGAGACCCCGCTGTTGAAGATGAGGGCAGATGTTCCTTGGTTGCTAGACTGGAGCACCAGCTGGCCACCATGGAAGACGTTTAGCTTGAGACTCCTGGTAGCGTGAAGGAACTTCTTCAGTTCCGTTCAAGCACAGAAGCTCCCATGTGGGATTCAGACTTTGAAATATGCAAAGGAGGCTTCTGTGCAGTGGGCCTGGAGCCCTTTCCAGCTGTGGAATTGGCGGAGCTTGTGGAATAGGAAGTGATTGTTTTAAAGCGCGGGAGACTCTGTGCTGGCTCCTGATACAGGTTATGCATCTTCCCCTTCCTGCAGGCTTGTGCTGCATGCTCGTGGCTGAACACACAGTCCTTGGACACGGTGGAAAGGAGCTGTCTGGATAGCAAAGGAAATGGAAGATTTGCTACTCGGCGGAACAGTCATTCCTCACGGAGCCGCTCTTGTCCTCAGTGACACCGCAGTGTGCTTGGAGAAGGGAGGCCCCAGGGCCCCGAGGAGGGAGCATTAGCTGAAGGATTCAGTGCTCCGTGCTCAGCCGCTGATAGCCCATATAAAATAATTAATGCCTCAGCGGATGAAAGGAAAATCATATTTAAAACTTATGAGGGAAACATTGTCTGAAAAAGATTTCTGTAAGCCTTTCTCATTCCAGACTAAACTAATCCTGCTGACACCAAGTGCAAGCTTAGACCTTCCGCTTCTCTTCCTCTCATGTATATTTACATTGTTGGCTAAATATAGGTCTGGTCTAAACCCCAGGCCCATTTACTCTTCCCATCCTCATTGGCATGGAAACACACACGGAGGCTCAACCATAGCCTGGGTCCCCGTATCCTCTCGAAGAAACAGTTGTGTGTGAGAAGTTTGTTGCTCTCTGATAGGCAATGCAAATGTAAATTCCTCTTTTACGTCTGCCATCAACCACGAAAAATGCTGGAAGCTGTCGTCTTGCCCAGTCAGCATCGTTTCTTGTATCATCTATTTAAATAGGAATTTGACAGAACAAGCAGAGGAAGATTACAACGCAGAGATTAACACTTATTTGTTTGAAAAGATGGTAAATATGACCCAATGGGGCCATTGTTTGCAAACCAGCATGATCTGCTAACTTGTTAATTAAGCCTGAACCACCATTAAGTGCAAACATAATCCCTAGATGAACGTGAGAGAGCAAATGCGTGGAGCATCTTCAGTGCAGAAGGGAAGCCAGGACAGACCAGCTCAGCTCTAGCAATGAAGGGAAATCCTCCAAGCCAAACAGAACAAGGGAAAAAGGCAAAACCTGTCCCCAGGATGTGGATACGAAGCTGTGTATTCTGCATCTTGGCCTCTTGAAGGCTGCATGGGAAGTGTAATATTTCTACAACTGTCTGGGAGATATATGGTGCATTTGCTACATCCAAGCCCAAGCTATAAAGTGTAATAAATAGAGAAGAGTCATTAAGAAAGCACTATCTCTATTTTAAATTAGGGGGTAGTCAGATTATGGCAGTGATACAGAACATATTCCTGTAAAGCATGAGGCTATTTCTCTATCTATAGTAGGGTTTGTCCTTTCATATTTCATCGTCAGAGAAACATCCTAACTGCAAAATATTGCTTGGACCTCATAAAACTATTCTCAGCTTTTGAGTGCTTTATTTATGGGCTATACAACACAATGATATTTTAAATCATTTTGTTTTAAATGGTAACTATGGTCTGATGATTATTGAGGTGATTTTCTCAAACAGATTGAAACTGAAATATGCAGAAAGTATTTCCATGTAAGTGACAGTTAATTTCTTCAGGTTTCTCCAGAAGACTGAGGTTTTCTTCTATGATTCTATAATCTATTTTCAAAACCAGTTACATCCAGTAGGATGAATTAAGATACAAGAATAGAACGTGGACTATGATCTCTTTTTCACTCAGATCTCCTCTCTCTGTGAAGATTCTAGGGTTTGAATATAAGCTCCTTATAGCCAAGAAATCTGCAAATAGGGCTCGGGTGTCTCTCAAGGTCTTATTTTACACTAGTGTCCTCTCATACATTTATGTCTAGTTTCGAATAAAATAGTTATTTTGTTTCTTGGGAGATTTTGGCCATGTGCTTGGTGGAGATGTAGCCTGAAAATCAGCTAATGAAAATACCATTTTTCAACACTGTCTTCCCTAGGCAGAAATTCTGGGTGACTGCATAGCATCATTGGTTGTTTTTGTATTTCATCAGAGAAGCGCAAGTCAGAACTCTGTAAGACATGAGTAAAATTCATGATCATCTTCCTAGGATGTTTTTCAAATTTCAAAGTGTTTATCATTGACAAAGCCTCGTTCTGTTCCGAAATATTGATAGAAACACCAACACAGTGCTGATGTATCCATATGTTAATCCTTTCTCATATATGACATACCCTCACCGAATTTTCTCAGATTTTCTCATTGGTCCAATTGGACTAATTTTCACATTGATCAATTTTCTATATGGCAGCATATCTTCCACTAGATGTTTTTCCCTCCTGCTGAGACAGATATCTCTAAAGCAACATTTATCACCATTGGCCACAGGAAGCATTCTTGAACTGTGACCTGTCTACCAGTTTAACCTCTCTTGTGATACCTTAATTTGCTGTTTCTGCTTTTAAGATAAAGGTATATCTGAAAGAAAAATCTCTTATCTGGCTCTTCACTTCATATTTTATGAATATTTTGATTAATTAATAGGCAATATGTAAATAATGGTTCTATTGATGAAATTGGGACTTCATAGGCTTTCTATTTATTTCAGCAGACACTCTACTAAACAAAAGTAAGAAACCATCTGTTACAGGTCCTTTTTCTTCTATTGCTAAAGGAAGTATATGAGTGTATATTGTAGATAAATGTATGTGGATATATATTTGTATATTTAAAAAATAAATAGCATTTTGAATAGGGAGCTTAAAAGACTGGCACTTCTGTAGCTGCTCATATTTGACATATTGGCACTTCAGTGTGCTGCCATAAAGGACAGTAGACATCATTCCAATGCCGTAGCCTATGACGTGCTACAATCTCCTTGCTAAATGTGGAGGGTCCTGATTTCATGGGAGCACTTTCCAGGTGGGAAAGGAGCACGAGGTGCCAGGCTCTGGAGTGGGTCAGACCACCATGCGTGCAGATGGGAGCCACTGGCTAAAGAACAAACACTCATAATAATGTTAACTTTCCATCAAAATTTGTTGTGATTTAGTTTGCATTTTGTCAAGTGACCTGCTCTCTAAAATGTCTTCCTGCTCTCATTACTGTTTTTATATCTGGAAGGATGAGTTTTCTCTCTGGGGTGCCAGTCATCCACCAGCATCTGCTACCATATTTGTCTCTCTCCAGGGTCACAGGCAAGAGTCCTTGGCAAATGCCTTGATCTGCAAAGCTGCTGAGCAACCACAGGTTCTCACCAGCAGACACAACTTGCCTGGTACTAACTAAATCCGGTGGTCCATTTCTTTTAGGCTATTCCATATGGATGTTTGCGGTTCAGAAAAGAAAAACAACATTGTGAAGCAGTGATTTTGAAAGCTGAACACTGCCTAGAAACTCTGAGAATGAGTAATGGATAAACGATCATCAGAAATAAATTCCTATGAGCAGATGTAATGAACATTCCCATGGGCAGCATCATACAGTTAAGGCCACAGAATTCTGTATTTTGGTCCCATACTTCAAGTAGTCTGCAGAACTATTTTGTCACTCCTATGTTCTTCACTCCTATGAAGTCACTCCTTCGTTCTTCAGATTGATTTTGGCCTCCTCAGGTAGCACCTTCTGGTGATATCTCCCCGTGGAGACCCACCATGCTCCAGACTGTAATTGCACATGAGCAGCGGATGAGCCAGGGAGCTGGACACAGAACGAGCAGATTTGCTCTGAAATTCCATTAACAGAAAAAACTCTGGTGGGAATGTCTACATCCATAGCAAGGAACTGGAGCATAATGAACCACTCAGGACCAGCAAGAAGTACTTTGGGCTCAAAACAAAATAAATGTTTCACTCCGTCATCTCTTCTGTTCTCTGCACCCTGGCCATGTCCGTGGACTTCCCAACACTTCTGAAATGTTCTCCTTCTGCCCTTGGTATAGTGATAATATCCCTCGCCCTGTATTTCATTTGGTCTGCCAAACAAACTACAAGGCCAAGAACAAAAGGTCTTCTTTCTGTCCAGTTTGATGTTAGTATATTCTCTTCAGTAGTTTCAAAACTCTACATATTTTATAAACATTAGCTGGATTTATCGCCTGTGACTTCATGCTCTTCCAGGAATTCAGCTTTGAAGTGCTTTCCCAGAGACTATTGCAACCAAGATAAGTCTGTTCTCTTGTAAACTTACTGACAGTGCTCTATCTTGTCACATACTTAGAAACATTTCCAAAGCTGCTAGAGTTTAAACTAGTCCCTTAAGTATGCACTTAATCAGTGCATAGTGAATAGGTATCACTATGTTTTGGAGTCTCCAAAGCCAAAGGTTTCTAAGGAAAGGAGGAGAATGTATGAGGACAGTATCCCTCCAGACCCAGTTGCTTATTTCAGCACATCCACTGTCCAGCTTCAGGTGCTGTCGCTTATGGCCATGCTGGTAGAGAGTGTAAAAGAACTCCAAAATTAGGCTGGGAATTAATCCAAAGCATATTGATAAATAAGGATTTTGTTTTTTTTCAAGATATATGATGTTCCAGGAAGAAAAGAATGAGTCCAGGGTTCCTGTTTTCAGGATGATGACAAGAGACAGCCCTAGAGCCATAGTCTTCCTGTCACTCCTGCCCCCGTCCAACTGCAGCTACACAAACATGGGACCCTGTTTTGTACCACACTGACTTCTTTTTAGTTAACAACTGTTTGGACAATATACTCACATACTTAGGGGCTATCACTCCCTCTGAAGGACCAACAAAAGCCAAGTGGGACAACTATCATTGCCCTAGTGAAGCTGATCTTCTAGACTGAAATGGCAAAGCAGAGCCCCCCAACAGGAATAAACATGTTGTATCTGGAGAGCTACACGTGAGCAGGCATGAAATATCAGGCGATGGGAGTAGGGCCTGGAGCACAGGTAACTTCCAAAGCATCACTTCCCCTCTTACTTTCTGTATGAGCCTTTGTCCTTTGTGAAAGGAAATGGGAAAATTCTCTTAAACGGAAAAGGAAAAGAAGCTTTGCAGGGTAAAACCACTGCTCTAGAGAGGGAATGAATATCACTCAAAATATTGGAGAGTTTAGTATCAAAGGTATAAATATTCTTTGTACTTCAGAACAGCTATTTAGAACACTGAAAAGCCTTCCCAGATTTGAAAATTATTAGAAATTCAGTCTTCATGTTTATCTCGAATGCCAGTCTCCCACATCGTTTAACCTTTGTCATTTGTGTAAGTGCCCTCCACACTGCTATTAATTATAGCATCCTTCTTTAATGATTATTCACTCCATTTTCCTATTAACCAAAGCAGCAAGTGGGATATTAGCTTCTCTCCTCCCTGCTGAGCAAAACACTTCATCTACTTTCCTCACAAGAGACAACAACAAGGGGAAATTCAGAGCAGTTCCTGTGAGCTGCTGCATGGATACGAATTTCATCTCTGTCACTGCTTCAGGACTGCACAAAATGATTGGTAGTCTATTAACCAAAGTACATGAAGGGTCCCAAGATGAACAAAGCAACTGGAATCATGAGACTTAGATTTCCTATTGTAGATATGCATGTATGGTAACATGCATGCTATACTTCACAGTGAATATTCACATTTATTAAAACTTTAAAAATTGAGAAAGCTTCACTTGCCTTCTGTATTTGCCTTTGCTTATTAGTCCTCTAAGACAAAATTGATTATTCTTTCTTGTTGTTTCTTGGAAGAGCACTTCAAAAATATTTTTTCAAAGACAAAATCTGTGGGTATATAATGTGATTTAGTCTATGACTCCAGACGTGTGCATGAACTGGTCAAAGATTTCAATATTCTGAAATACGGTTTTGTTACATTGTGAAATATAAACTGAAATCCCCAAATATGTATTGTGGAGGAATTAAAGCCCTAGCCAGGTTAGAATTAGAAGAAGGGGACAAATTCAGATCCGAGACAATTTCTAAGTGGATGCCTTTAGATGTCTGACCTAGCACATAAACTGTTTTTGTGGGTGAGCTATGAGCTGGAGAAAATAAAAGTTTCTACTGGAGATTTATTGGAGTCAGATTATCTCGAGGATTGCACTCCTTTTAACAAATTAATGTTTCTAATAAAAATGTTCAGTAAGTATTTCTCTGTAGAACAACAAATACATACATAAGAGGAAAGTAGGCTTTAGCACTGAGTATAACTACATTCCATATAATTACAATGCATGTCTTATTATAGTCCATTTTGCAGGACTAAATGTCAAAAGTCTCTTCTCCCAGAAAATGATGTAAACTTCATAACTAAGACATATAAAACTCTTTAGTGTAGACATTCATAAAAGCTGACAACCTCAGGGACCATCTCTAAAATGAGAACAAACATTTTGCACAAATATAAGCATTCGCCAACAAGATATCAAAAGTTTTCAAGTAGCTCATTAAGCAAATTCATAGGAAATGTATCTCTGATATTCTGTATACAGTATTGCTTAGGTTGTTGATAGTTATGTAAGTCAGTGCTATTTTACTACAGCACACTAAAGGGCACATGCCACACATTTGGATATTGAACATGTAAGCAAAAAATGTTGGGCCAAATATAAATATATATATATCTGTTGCATATATAAACTTGACCCAGGTGCACATGGACTTCTGCAGGCTGAAAAAAACCAGCTTGAGGGCCATGTTTTTTGTACATACTAGTATCAAAATCTCACCAAAGGTTTGCATCTAACATCTATCTCATGGTATTCTTTGGTACAGCTTTTGGGGCCAAGCCATGAGCACAGGGGAGATGTGAAAGACAATATTTGTAACACAGCCTGAGAGTATTTTGTGGGATAGGAAGTAACACTATAATAATTTGTGGAATGCTGCATGCATGCCCTCCCTTTGCTCTACTGAGTAATATAGCCCTGATAAAAGACCATCCAAAGCCCCTTCAAATCTTTTATAAAAATGGTGCTGATTGGGCATGTTAGTGAAGATTCTACAGGTAGAAGTATATCAGGTGGATGCTTCATCTGTATGGGGCTCTAATACATACAAACACCTTACCAGAGAAGCAAATGAGTGATTTGTGTAGTCGACAGATGAGAAAACAAATGAGACTGCTCTGTCAGCACATCATGGAAATTACCTTGTGCTGCTGGGCTTTACAAAGGCTTTGTAGCTTGAACTAATTCAATACTAATTCACTGAATACTCTGTACCAGGAATATTGTGCCATTCGATTAATGTAAATAGCTTAGTAGTTACCGGGCAGCAATGCAGCTGGCATTGCATAGATCTTCATCATCGGCTATCACTGGTGTCCCTGTAAACTGATATGTTTCACTGGGACTTTTATTGCTGAGGATGCATTGCTTAAATAGTTGCTACGGAGTGTTAGATCAACAACCCATGCATTCAGATTGTTTTCCTTGGGAAGCTAATGAAATAATTTTGAAAAATTAATTGCGTCTTTTCTTCCCCCAGTGTTTGATCTCAGGGTAATCTTATTAACTCTGGGATATGAAACGCTCATAAAATGAAGCTTTGTTTCAAACTCATTGAACAGATTTTGAGGCCATCCATGAAGCAATTTAATTAGCAGCTCTACAGGTAAAAATGGCCCAAGCCAAGCAATGCCGCGGCGTGCAGGACACTGCACGAACATTGGCTTTGCTTTTAGCTGTCAGGGGAGGTAGGTTTGGATCTATTTGAGTGGATTTATTTATTAACTTGTCGATATATACTCAACCCAGTTCACTGGAGTGCTTTGCAGATGGCATGTTTCACAGCCATCTTTTGGAGTATCCATGCACTTGAATTCAAGCCCAAAGATTCATAAACAAACCTCTTCTGAGAACACAGGGCATTTGGGAGGCCCCTGGAAGAAGTGCAATGGGCTCTGGCTCTGAGGGACTCATCCAGGTAACATTTGGCTTCATTTCACATATTTAACCCCTATTAAGTCCGGAGGAACCTAAAGGAGCAAGTCAAGTGAGTCCAAGAGAAATTAAACCTGACAGTTTCAAGTTAGTTGGAGAATTCTAAATCACATAGACAAAGTCAATGTAAAATTACCTAGTGGGGAGAAAATTGCAGTCCTGCTCTGTATATGTCAGCAAATTGTTTATTTTTGGGGACAAATTGGGTAGCAATAGTTATCAGAGCGGAAAGACTGAAACTCGTGTAATGTGAAGCCAGGGTCCTCGGGGCCTTTCCGAATGGATCAGGCCATGGCAGGCAGCAAGTCTGGGTAGCTTTGCTCTAGGCTCGCCCATGGTCCTACAGAAGAGGCATTTACCGGCCTTACAGTGTTACATATGATTACGTGTTACATTACATATGAGTGCAGTGTTACATATAATAAATACACGTATTAGTGAAGAGAAAACCAGCAGCACCTAATCAGTTAATTAGTACCTCTCTAGAAAATCCATCATTTTTAGCAATGTGATTTAATTAATTATTTTTTTTACTTTAAGATTCTATAAGATTGTTTGCCTTTCTGCATTTCCTAGGTTACCTTTGACAGTCTGATAAGAACTACCCATCCTTAACTGAAATTGCTCTCAACCGGCTTGGAGAGTGATAGTTAGTGAAAAGGACTCATGGGTAATATCTGAGAATTGTCATTCCTTAATTTTCACCTATTAAAGAAAAATAGCTCCACTGAAGGAAGAGCTTTTCTGTTTAAAGGTTTCTAGAGTCAGGTGTTCCAAAAAGCAAGCAGCTAAAATAACTATTTTTAGCTATTTGGTTTCTCTTTTTTTTTTCTTTCCTTAGGAATCAAATTATTATAATTAAAGGCTGCATTGATTTTATTTGACCGTAATGGTAGAGTTTCCTGAGCCACAGAAAAACCATGTAACAAAAAAAGTGAGAAGCTCATCTGGGGATGGATGTGAAAAGAGATGAATATTAAATTGAGCTTTTTATGCCCTATTTTTTTCCCGTGATTACAACTTACTTCTTTTCAATCACCTTAAAATATTCCTGCTATGCCATATAATGAAAAGAGAGACCCAACATTACAGAAAAGAACATTCTGCTGAGAAAAGGATTCAGCGTCACGTTCAATTGTTCTTTTTTGTTCAAAGATTTTGTGTAAATCTGTAGGACTTCTGCACTGCAAAGAGAAAGTGCCTGCTGAAAAGAAAAAATTGAATAGGAAATTATGGTTGGGATTCAGAAATTACTGATATATTCTTTTCTGAGGTGCATTTGGGTTTATCTGAGTTTTATTGTGGCATCATATCGGTAGCTTTTGCCCACCTGACAAAACAATTTACCTGGGAATGAAGCCTCTTGCTGTCCTTATACACTATTATATCCCCATATATGTTGTCTATAGCCTCTCTGAAAGGTGCTGTTAAATAATTTTGTGGAAATATTCATTTTGGGATCAATGGTAAACAATTGTAAATGAAAAGATTTGAGAATCTTTAATAAAGACTCTTTAATATGGATTTCCGAACAAACATAGATCATCACGAAGTTGTTACAGAAATCAGTGGTGCACCCAGCTCTTCATCACTAATCACAGCTCTGATTCCTCTTGGAAAGGGGATGTAGCAAAGCTAGAGAAGATAAAAACAGAAGGAAGATCATGATCAGAGGCACAGGCACTCTTCCATATGAGCACACGGGGTAACAAGAGACTAATTATTCATAGTTTTTCAAAATATAAAACATAAGAGACTCTCAATGGTATTGTTGTTAGACACCAAATTAAATTGTTACATCGCAGTTTAAAGAATTAAGAATTAAAGAATTACTTCTTCAGACAAAGCACGACCAAATTGTAGACCTTGGCCTCAGGCAATGCTGTGGGGGGTATAATGGTGTTCAGAGAGAAGAGACCATTAACGGAGGACAAATCTAGTGGTGAATATTAACCACATGAATGACGTCCCCCATATCACATCTTTGGCAAAAGGCTAAAATACATCTGCAAGTATAAAGCTCTGTGGAGATAGAAAATAAGCAGTACTGCCTCAGTGAGAAAATCTTTGGAAGGATAGGGAAAAAAACCCTCTACCTTATTCATACATTTATATCAACAGCAAATATAGTTTATGGAGTGATATTATCATAACCTGTCCTCATACTCATGTTGCAGATTTCTGTATTTGCCAGGGCAAAACACTGCTGTAAAAACATACCGATAACGGCACAGTTAGATTTAGTCAACCATCTGAATGTTAAAACTCAGTCTCTGAACCATGCAGCTCATAGGATATGAATGAGTCATAAAAACTTGCTATTTAGGAAGAAAATTGCAATTGCTTGGTTCTGGCTTTTCCCATTACTTTTTATATCAGCTGTTTCCTCCCAGTATGCAGCTTAGGTATCACTGATCCTCATCACCTATACCAATGTAAACATAGTTTAGATGCCTGGCAACACGGCTCATGCCATTTCAAAGCAGCCATGAGTTTTCAAGCTCTGCTGCTTCAACTTTTGTTCTTTATTTACTGAGTCTTTGAAGAGGAACTCCTGCTTTCCCAGGCTGGGCCGTGTGCCTTCCCGCAGCGGGTGGCCAGGTCTCCCACCTTGTGCTCCCAGTCGGGAGCCCCAGAGCTGCAAGGAGGGCACTTTGGGGAGCTCTGATCCCAGAGCTGCAAGCAGGACTCTTTGGGGAGCTCCAATGCTGCGTGATGCCCTCTGCTTCAGTGGAGCCCAGTCCACCTGCCAGGCTGTGCTGGAACTGGGCTTGGTGCCCACCTCCAGCTATATCTCCACCTATACACATCTTCTTAGACCTTGCTCCTTTTGAAGCCAAAAATAGCTCTATGTATTCACCATCTGAAACAATGAAAAAAACCGTGCAAATACTAATTTTTAAATGATAGCCTGAACTATCAATGTGTTGACAGCTCTCAAGTCACACTCAGCAAATCACTAGAGTGCTTCCCTCCCAGGGTGGCCTTGTGCCATTGCCAGGAGGGCTGGTAGATAAATGGAGTGGCTTTTGGGTGGACACAGGCCAGCTGGAGCCAGAGGGCCCTATCATGAGGTTGCCATAGGACCCCAACTGGTTCCAAACTGGATGGAGAGAGGAGAAGCCAGGGAAACTCTTCTTATCTCGCCTCTGCATATGAATCCTGAGACACCCCTGTTTTTAGCTATCTATCTGGTGTATGTGGGATATTACTCATGGCTCTTGACCACATGAAATATCTCGCTTGCAGGGTCAGCAGTGCTGCTGCGCTTGAAGTGTTCCAGCAAAACACGCCCGTTGCCATAGCTGCATGGGAGCTGAAAACCCAGCTTCACCCTCCCTTACAATAATATACATTCCAAGGACAGCACTGATCTCAGTAAGCAAGGACGTGATGCTTGAGACTTCAAAAATTACCCCTTCTTTCTGGCCAGAGAGAACGGTGCAAACGTCCAACCACTGGAACAGTTATCAGCACATGGCCATGCATGTTTCCGAGAAAGACTTTTGAAAAACTGCATTAAATTACTTGTATTAATTCATCTGCACGATAGTCAGAGTGCCACTTGCCATTAAGAGTACCAAATACAATTTCGTATTATTAACTGAAAAAAACCCTATTATAAATCTATAGTATGAAATTGATATCTTATGTCTGGAAGAGAGTGAAGAGTAACTACATATAAGGAAGGAAAGGAAAACAGGCAGCTACATTAGCATGATTTAAATAGAATGGAAAGCTTTAAAATACTTCTTATGGAAAAAGCAATTTAAGGCATGGAGTAAATACAAACTAGAAGAAAATAAAATATGAATTTGCTAAAGATAACCATGCTGGAAAATCTCATATCCTTTTTAGACAGCGGTCAGTCTCTTAGGCAATGGGAATGTTTCATGTACTCATATCAATGCAAAATACTGGACATGACCATATAATAATGTGAGCTAAAGAAGACAGGACTAAGTATAAACAATGCAGAAAACTGACTGAATGGGCAGGAAATTCCTTCTGGGGTGAATGGAGGTGGAATCAGTGGAATTCTGCAGGAATTGGTGTTGTGACTAAGCTTATTTAACAGCACTGCAACTAAACTTATTTAACAGGAATAATGTAACAATTTCTTAAGACTTGGCCCCAAAACGTTGGAATTTACTGAGGAAACTTGCTGATGACACAAAGTCAAAATAAATCACCCATATGGTGGGAGCTGGTCTGTAAGGAGGACATTATTACATGGCCATTGAGGACCAAAACACTAGAAAGGGGATTCAACACAACAGTGTGAAACAGAGGTCTGCTGGCCAAGAGATGCTGCCATAAATTCTGGCTATAAACCAAGATAACTTCACCTCATGGTGAGCTACAGTCTTCAAGACTTTCCAGTTGAAATAGGAAATGACTTGGGAAAATGCAGTTTCCAGGTGGAATGCTTTCCTGTGCTCAGAAAGGATTATTTTTAACTCGAAAACATGCTAAAAAAAGTACAGTGAGACTATGAGTCAGTCAGGATTTGGGATGCATCTGCCTAGACCATTTATTTATGATAAGATTTATGAAAATACTGGGCTTTAAACATAAAGACAAACTTTTTAGTGGAGTAGCACTTAGAACAAGTAATTAAAAAAAAAAAGAAAGTAAATTTTGTCTCCCGGCTCTCTGCATGATGAGCAGCTTCTCTCCTTCCCCCATGCTCAGTTGCTCCTGGGGCCAGGGACGGTCCCTTCCTTCCCTTTCTCTCCCTGGTTACCCCTGAGCCAGTCAATATTTTGAAGAGGTTGATGTGGGAACATAAAGCAAGGGAACCAACCAGCAGCCGTCCATCACGTCAGGCTACCAGGAGGATGAGAGCAGACCTGAGGGGTTTTCTGCTCCAAGCAAAACTTCCCTCTTTGGCACAGGTAAATGCCCTAAGACAATCCCATTGCACAGCCTAGCTCCTCCACAGGGATGTCAGATGGACAGCCCAGGGCAGCCTTAAAACTCTTTAAGACTTCTCGAGGAGGAGAGAAGTGGCAGAGAAATGGTTGTTTTGCCTCTGTTGTCATCAAGGATGGGGTTAATGCCGGTCTGCAGTGTCCCGGGACACTTTGTGTTCAGCCCTATAACACAATCAACATAAAACTTTCCAATGTTGTTGACTTTTCTGTGTTATCTTGTCTTTACCAGTGCTAAGGCAGGCTGTCTGCTGGTAAACTGGACACTTGTCTCATCACAACTTTTCATCAAAGGGCCTAAAGCTCTCCGAAAGTCAAGTGTTTAATCTCAGTTGGATGAAGCCTGATTTTTTCCCTTTTTCAGAAGAAGAGATGGGACCCAAAGCAAGCCAAGTGTAAGGAAGGCTGAACTCATGGCTAAATAACAGGGCTGGGATTCAGAAGGTCTGCACAATATCCTAGGCTGCCACAGATTTCCTGTATGAACTAAGCATATTTGCAATATTCATTTTTCCCCCTAGGAAAAATATGAATGGTTCTATCAAGCTAGTAAACTGGGAGAATTTATGTACTAACATTTTCTAAGTGCTTTGACACACTTCTTTGAGACAGTATGGAGCTGCAAAAGATGAATATGAATAGTAATTCACTGCTGCGCATAGGAAAGTGTCTCTACCTGGAGCTTTTTCTGTCTCTCGTAGGAGTCTAAATTATTCATGCACAGCAGAGTTTAAATGTGAAATATTGGCTTAATGCTATTTTTCACTTAATAAATTCATTTACATCTATTTTCCTCTTCATTATTCAGTCTTAATCCATTCCCTTCAAGCTGTTAATGCTTCCCTTCCATTCAAACCTTTCTAATTGCTCCTGCTTTAAGACACTTACCAAAATTAGCGATTGCTAATTAGCTGCCTGATGACGGTGTTGCTGCTTCCCAACAAGACACTCGCACTGCTCTTTGAGCCCCAAGCACAAGTCAGCTCCTCTCCGTACGGCGCTGCCCATCCTTGGGGTCTGCCGTGCTATCAAAATTCCAGATGTCCCCCACAATTCCGAGGAATAAATGCTGTAAATTGAAGCTGGCAAATATTGCCCGTGTGCTTGGTGACTCATTCATGAAGGGGACAGGACGTCCATGGAGTGAGGTCCTAAGCAGTGTGTGTTAGGGGAAGGGATGTTAGTCAAATCAGCAGCTTTGTTCCAGTTTCACCACCTGTGATATTGTCTTCGCATCTTTTTACAGCCTCGCAGGGTGAAAATAGCTTTGAATCTGTCAAAAAAAGAGCTTTTATAAGTATTCATATGATGATTCACCAGGCTTTACTAGTGTATTTTAAAAAGGAGGTAACAGTTGAGAGCAGATGATATGTGAAGCTGAAGTGGGCAATGTTACAGACTTTTAAGGGAAAAATTCTCCTGTATGGAAAAAGAAGTGTCATAAGGTGTTCCCGTGCAGCTCCAAGAAATAAAGAGCAGTTTTATAAGAGACACATGAGGCTTTCTAGCCCGAGGGACACAGCAGGAGGATTCTGGCTCTCGTGTCCCGTCCTCACAGGGGAGGAAAGCAAAGGCAGATGGGAAGCAGCCGGCACTTGGGACAGTGACAGGCTCCATTTTAACCTCAGAAAGCTCAATTCCACCTTGGCTGAAAGCGAGATGAACGTAAACAAGGAAGGTTTCTATTATTAAACACAACCCTATTGCTATTTTTAAATTTTATTCATTATTGCGAATAATGAATAGCCTTCTGCAAGGCTTAGGAACAACAGAGTCTGAGAAATGAAGTTTTCCATTCCTCTGGGAGTGGAAACCCTGAGAGAAGAGTCCTGGGGCATCTCCATGGTCATGGTTGTACCAGTGGCCTGGAAGTTCCTGCCTTTAGCGCTGAGGAAGGGCAAGAAACCTCTTCCAGAGACCTGCACTAAGGAGAAAAGCTCTTGGTGTGCAACAAAGCTGCATGACACAGAGCAACCCTTGAGCAGAAAACAATGCAGTAAGGAACTGCAAACTCTTGGTTTGGAAACTTTAAGCTACTGGAATCTATATATTACATAGCATGGAAACCTTACACTTACAAAGTGCACTGGATGGTGCCCCACTACTTACAGCACACTAGTGCTTTTAAAAATGATTGTAAATGCATAAAAACCCCTCAAACTTGTGACCTCCTGAAATCTTGCAGACATGTGCAGTATTTTGCATTTACAACAAATCGTTGCAGATCTTTACTATTTTTTATATTGATTATTTATTTTGCAGGGAAATTTCATAGAAACCAATGACATGCTTTTGAGTAAAATGATATTGAAAATAAAGTTTATCAGAGTGTGACTTCATGCAGACAAAGAGAATTTCAGTCCTCACCTGTAAGTTCATGGAGTTGTCCATTCCTGGAACATTAACTTTTTCTGAGGGCAAACCACAGGTTTTCAGTGACTGATACTGTTGACTTCAGAAGAGGCCCAAATTAGAGGTTTCTTATTTTCCTATCAGTGACATAATTTAATATGAATTATGTCATTTGGATGGGATGAGACCCACTGGAGATTCTTAGGTACTTAATATACTCTGCAAAACTCTCAAGCATTATCATAAATTGCACATAAACTGCTGCATTAATTCAGTGCCCTGTGTCAGCAATTTACATCACGGATATTCTGTGTCCAGACATCATCTCTGGGTTCATTAATTCCTTATTAACACTGCATTTGATAAATTGCAAGCAATGTTGCTGTGAGTGGGAGAAAGGATGAAAGGTGTTATGTGAAAGCAGTGCTGTAGGAAGAAGCAGGAATCATTGTAAATATCATTCAGAATTACTCGTCTGTACGAAGAGTGATAAGGACGACTGTCTTTATCCATAAAAATAAAATAGTTTTTAAAATAGGATTTCATTAAATGTTAGAAGGAAAATCTATTGGATCCATCTCTCCGCTTTTTTGAATTACTCATCTGCATTACTATGGCTGATTTTTAAAGAAAGTGGAACCTAGATGGACATTTAAAAATGCTTACTTATTAATGCCAGCTGAAATCAAGTCAGAAACTATCTCCAAAATATTATTTGCAAAGAAAAGAAGAAACTAAATCTGATCTAGTGACACCTCTGCAACTTCTTTTGTCTTCCTTATTTCTCACGTACAGCACAAGGTGTCCCATATCTTCAAAATCTGCCCAAGCTCTGTCTTTCCACACTAACATAGTTATTGGCCCAGTAGACTCTACTTCTAGTAGTGCTATATCAAACCTGTCAACTTCCTGGTACTTAACTATGATAAAAACATTTCGAGTTAAGTAACTCATCGTATTCTGAAGTCGTACATCAGATCTGTAATTAATAGTCACTTTAGTACTTGAAAAGCCATGTCAGAAGTTAAAACAAACATTTGCGAGAAGATACTCTAAAGAATAAACAGAAATCCTGTGCTTTAATAGTGAGATGTCTGGGACAAGGCTGGACTCCACCCTGGGAGGTCACCCGGCAAGGTCAGAGCCTTCTGCACTGCAGAGCGGTGGCCCCGGATGACTCTGCTGTGCCTAAAACTCACCCACGGAAGGAAGCAGACCGAAGCCTACGCGAGAGCTCCTTAGACATCAGCAACGCAGCTCTAGCCAGAAGAGCTTTGAGTTCTTCTAGTCAGGTATCAATTAAAGTCAACACCAAAACCACAAGGAGAGGATTTCATAGGGCACTATTAGAGGCTCTGCCCACATCTCCTTGGCTTTGGCCAGGTCTCAAGGCTTGTTCCTATAGTGCATCGATAAGTTTTACTGGTTAGGAACTGTGCTTTGGAGCTGGAATGAGCAATGGGCTCTGCCTTCTGTGGAGTTACCCAGCTCGGTTTGGGCTTTGTATGGCCATTTAGTTTAACATATTTAAACATCCATAGGTGTACACAGGAGGACAGCAAATATTAAGCTGTATTAAGAAAGAAAGAAAATGTTAACAGTTCACAAGTAGAGACACAAAGGGCAAACTAATGAGTCACCAGCAGAGCTTGCCCCTTTGTTTATCTGGTTATGAGCTGTGCTTTGGGTGGTACATGCGCTGGTCTCTGAGCTCTCCATCTCCATGATAGACACCACTTAATGTGCCCATCTCCGTTTGCTGCCCTGAGGCCTGCCCGTTACTGGGACATTGTCACTATTGAATTATTTGCAATCAGACAGGTACAGTCCAGACAGCTGAGAAGGACTGACGGTCAGAATCGCTGAGTTTTGACTGCTAATGGAAGAATAATAAAGCCGGAATGGGTCTGGAGACAAAACCAGAAACAATCTCTGAATCAGTGGAACGCTCTGAATCAGCCCCCTGAAAATCTGGAGGGTTTTCTTTTTCGTTTTCCCAGAACTGATTCTAACTTCAGAGACAAATCAGGTGTGATGAGTGACTAGGGCAGTCTGGGGCCAGGCAGGGCACGTTCATAGGGTCAGTAGCCACCGGGCACGCGCTCCTGCTAATGGGTGATTTTTGTTACATAATGTATTTAAGTTAGCAAAAACACGGGTGGGATTCACAATTTACATATGACACAATCTGACATGGCTGATTTACAGTAAATGCCTCCCAAAGATGTTGCCTTACTTGTCTATGGGTGTAGAAATGCTCTCTTGGTGTGATGAAAGGCCTTTGTGCTCTCTGTCTAGAAGATTGACCAGGGTTTTCTGATTCTATTCCCTCTTCAGAAAAGTGTTGGTTTTGTCATACGTAGAAAGCTAAGTAAAGGTCCTCACTTCAAATATGTAAAATTTCAAATTAAGGGGACTTCCTAAGATCTTCAGTGATAGGTGGTTTGTTCCTGTGTGTCTAAACTTAGCAGTTGCTATAGCCTAACTGGAAACTATTTGGAGAAAAACAGCAGTCCTTTTTTCTGAAAATCCAGCCTTATACATACACAGGTGAAAGCTGCTTGGAAAATCCTTGACAGTTCCCCATGGAAATGGTCCTCAGGGAGCAACTGACTTGCAGGGATCTAGACACTCTTCCTCCTATTTCCAGGCATCTCCTGCATGTCTTGCCCCAGACCAGGATCCCTTGGCACTTTCATCTTCCAGTTAGAAAACCATATTTCCTCAAAATAAGTCCCAGTTTTGGCTCCATTTATTCTCCCAGACTCTGAAAAGTCAATCCATATGTTTTTCTTTCGATTTGTCATTTTGTATTAATCATATATTTTTAAAAAATGTCTTAAAGTAGTCAACTGCAAATTAATTATGAATATCCGAAGCCACTTTCCACCAAATGAGCCAACCGAATACTTCAGAATCCAGATTGTCCAAAGAAATCACTATTTTTTAGGCTTGATGACACATGGCATACTGAAAGTTAAAACCATCCAAATACACTGCCAAATGCTGAGATGAATAATTGCAACCCAGAGGAAATAAACTATTCACCCCAGACGTTTTGAGAACGTATATAGATGTACAGTTGTGCTATTCATGGCTCAGTGTGTAGCTAACTGGGAGAACTTTTCTGGGCTGTGGATAAATGCAGAGCACAACAGTTGGAGAAGATGTACTAAAAATCAACAGAGGAGGCCGGGCACTGGCACTGGGGCTACATGGGATTAAATCTATAGCTGAAATATTAACATTAGCTATCTCAGGATAGTGATTGGCCATGGGTCGAAAATTTAAGGATTTTTGTCTCTCATTTACACTTTTAAGCTATTAGATGTAGAAAAGTTCATGAAGTTTTTGGTTTTTTTTTCCCAGAATATTGGAATATTGATGAAGTTAAGATCCCCTGCTTGTACAGGATTTTAGGAAAAGTGGATGGGCTATGAGATCTGATCCTCTGCTGTCTGAGACTCATGCCATATAATTTCCCCTAAGCCTTAGAAGTATGAATCTAAAAGTGGCATTTTTTTTAGGTGCCACCAAGCTCTTTCACCCTCTCAGTCCCCCAGTGATTACAAATCTTGCCTCATTTCCAGCCTCAGTGGTGCCAGATGCTATATAGGTGACACCAGTCTCTACTGGTTTTAAATCATTTCCCATGGGATTTGGCAGAGGCGGCAGAACCTGGAGCTCCATCACTATTCCCTCCTGAGGTTCCCACCAGTGGTGTAGGGGGACACCCAGGAGACAAAACAGTCTCGTTTTTCTGCCTTTGAGTTCATCCAGAGACTGGTAACCTGAACTGAGCACTTAAGTGAGATGGTTAAAGTTAAATAGAAACGATTTGGGACTAAACAGGGAGAAACTAGGACTGCCTGTGTCTTCCAAGCCGGAGTCAGCCTGTGTTCGAGGCATCAGGACAGGGAAAAAGAGCTATAGCTTGAACAAGGTACATCTTGAGCTTTTAAAGTTTTTTTGTTGTTTGTTTTTCATTTGGAAAAATGTAATTCCATATGTTAAGAGCCCTTTCAAGTATCTGGATTGATAAATTATTGTCCTGTTCCAAAAACAGGATGTTGCGGTCTTTTTAGTCAAAATTATTAAAATGATTCTTTAAAGATGTATTTTTGAGGGAAACAATATTTTTCCCTTTGTTTTTTCTTGTTGAGCAATCAGGTCCAGTTAAGTGTTCTTTTTAACACAGGCCATATGGCTTGGGCACTTATCTGAATACCAGAAGCTAGAATCTGCAGGAATGATTAAATTAGCTAATTCATCACCTGACCGAGGCACAATCATTCTCTACAGCACCATTTCCTATAGTATCTGGATTAGTTTTTAATTTCGAAATCGCTTCTTATGAATCCAGCACAATAACACATCGCCTAACAGTCAGGCTCCATTATGAATTATGTCCTTCTGGGCACCCTCATCGATTCCTTCATTACTCGCAAAGTATTTTCTTCTTATCCTCCTGAGAGAGCAGCCGAAGCCCCCGGGCGCTCATTGGGAGCAGGTGAAGAACGCAAGGAGGAGGCCGGGGACAAGCGGCGGCCGGGGGCTCTTGCTGAAGCCTCTCCCTTGGAAAGCAGCCTCAGTTACAGAGGCACCAGCTCAGGAATGCAGGAGGATTTCAGCGTAAAGCACTGCTCTTCGTTTTGCTCTTTGGTTGCCTCCCAAATTCAATGCTTGTATTTAGTGTATACACGAGTTTAATTGAGGCTGCTGGTGGTGATAGTCTTTAGGATGCTGCTAGCAAAACACTTATTTTACCTATGGGAAAGTCTACAGATAGTTAGATACAGCATGTGCTTAAAGTGGTTTGACATGTAGTTGAACCTAAACTGCATGTCAGCTAGCTTTTCATCTGTCCCTGTCTGTGTTCTAGGGAAAGATAAGGGTATTAAAACATAGACAGTTCTAGATGATAGAACATAATTAATGGAAACCACTGAGTAATGAAGTAATAATTGACTCGTATTGACAGGGTCTGATTATTTACATCTTTCTATTAAGACAGGAGGCTTGTACAGCCAAAGGAGCTACCTGTGCTGTCCGTGAGAATAAAAGCTTTAGAATACACACCATGCAATAGTTTGAGAATATCACCCAATGGGAGTTTTGATTCTATAAGCTACTTCTTGAATGTAGACACCATCCTGCTTCCTCCCCTCCTCCCCACTCCCCAAATATATATATACATATATATACACACACATATACATATACATGTATACGCTGACATGCATTCCTTACATGCGCGGCTTTTCTCAGCCACAGAACTTCTGAAAAGGGGGGGCTGAGTGTATCTTGTTTTGTAAAAGACAGACAGACACAGGAATAGACAGATATCTTTGGGGGCAGAAACGCAGGATTTGTGCCGTTCCCTCTCCAGGAAAGGTTTCATGGCCTTCCATCCTTCCAGCTCTGTTATACTACACTTGTGAAAGACACTTGGGCATACCTGGATACTTGGATACTTTTAAGCAAGATGGAGTAAATGAAATAACTAGCAGCCATGGTGAGTACAGGACATCCAGGATGACCTGCCTTTACTCTACCGGTGTGTCTTTATACCCATGTAAACTCAATTAAGTAGCATTAAGCCTATTCCTTAGTGGAATCTATCAGGTCAGGAGCTGGTTTTCCTTAATGGCCAATCTTACAGCTGTTGAACTAGAAAGGGAAGTATTAACTTAGTCATACCCTTTAACATGGCCCCGATCCACTGAATCAGTGAGAAACATTAACAACACAGATTCTGTACAAAACCTTTACATTTGTTTCCTCTGATTCCTCTTCAGTCCATTATGGTGTTTTTAACTACTATTATCACTAATAGCATGATGATATAAATATCTAATTCTTCACAGTTTCATAAGCAACACATCACAGACAGGCTATTATGGATGGGACATGAAACAAAAATGACCAAAAGAGGAAACACAAAGGACAGGCTTGCTGTGTTACAGTATGAAAAGCAAATCTATTTACATACATTAATCTATATATCTATATAATCTATATAACATCACAGTTTGTACATTTTGTAGAAAATCATCACATTCCTTTACATCATTTTAATTTTTGCTCTATTTGGCAGATAAAAAAAAATCAATAAAGAGAACAAGAGAATTTTGAACTAATACTCATTACTAATGCTCCAGAAAAAAAAAAAATGCAGCATATAATAAGCTTACTTTGGGAAGTAACCCAGTTTGGGGCATTTTGGTCACTGTCTTAACTGACAACAGAAGTGTTAGGGCAGTTTTGATTAATAAGCAAAACAGCCCTGCAGATGAGCTCCTGCTGCTCGGCCACGTCAGGGCGCTCCTGACCACCCCGCGTTCACCCGGGCACTCCTGGCAGTGTAAAGGCATGCACCAGACGCAGCGATGCGCTCTGCAGCACCGCTGTGCACAGGCAGTAACGGCGCCAGCAGCACCCCCTGCATCCTCAGGGCCTTTGGCTGCACGTTCCTCGGCAGTTCTACCTTTCTTAACAAACACGCTTAGTTTCCATGGGAGATGTGAGAAAAAAATAATCCGCATAATGTGAATTTAGTACAAAACCGAAATCTTTTTAAGGTTTAAGGTAGGTAATAATTAACGGAAATGATCTCAGTCCCTCAGCTTAGAGACACTTGCACTCGGGGAGGCCTTATCTCGTCAGCAGTCCCTGCTTTGCCACTGCAGGGCTGTGCGCAGTGCCCATCATGGTGCCATCGGGGCGCGATACGCGGTCCAGCTCTGCATGGAGCCCTCGCTGAAGCGCGGCTCAAATTCCTGACAGTTCTCAAACAAACACAGGCACCGCTTTCAATGCCTAAAATGATGCTCCCCACCTCGCTAAGGCTTTTTTAGCAAGGAAATGAGAGTCTAGATGCCCAGGCCAAATTAAAAGATTTGAGTTCAGATGGCAGCAAAAATGCCATTAATAATCTCACTGTGTTGCCATTGCCAGCTGCTGGTCAGCAGTTAAAAGGACCAGGTGATCTGCAAGCACAGTGAGATCTGCAGCTGATCAAGACAAAAAGACCAAACACCCCAATCAAAGCAAGAAACGAATGCTGAAAACTAAACCCACATAAATCCAAACAAGCAATAAGGCCCCTTGGCCCTCCTGGAGGGCATGGGACACCCTACCAAAAACTTCACTGCCTCTATTTGAAATTACCCTGCAGGTTTTGCTGCAGGATAAATTTGGCCAGTCCAAATTACTTGGCTTAAAAGAGATATCTGGGCATCATCTGTCAGGCAGAAAACCTAATGGTCTTCCCCGGACATAAAATCAACAGGAGAGATTAATCTTACCTAATTTTAGATAGAAAGAATTCCAAGTACTAGCTAGCTATCCCAGGATCACTCATGAGAAGTGGAGAAAAATCGTTTTTTAAGAGGATGATTCACTTTACCTACCTCAGATGCCCCTCTGAAAATGGGATGAATCATCTCAAACTATCTCTCTATGATGACTATGGAAGGTTCATAAAAGGCCACAGCTAAAAAGCAGACATCTAACTTGCCAATATTAGGATAAGAGAATTTCACCCGAGTTAATAAAGAATCCAGCTGAAATGGATTCTGCGGAGGAAAATTAAAGTAATGTAAATACATATGTGTGTATATACATATATATATAGATTCTGGTCATGTTTCCATATGTCATAAAAATGCAAAAAGTGTTAGATTGATAAAACTGGTTTGCAGTTTCTGCATAAATGTTAGTATGAGGGGTGTCTGTGTGTGCAAAGGCATCTGAAATTCCAACAGGCCTCATGATGCTGGGGTGGATGCTGGGGCTTTGCATGACGTTCTGGGGAGGTCAGAGTTTTCTAGCAGTAAAAAGCAGTGAGCATTTTGCCTTCAGGGCCTTCGCAGACTTGTACAGATGCTTGTACAGAGCAGTATGAAGCAAAACCGCCTCAGAAAAAATGTTATCTGTATTTAGATTCCATGATTTTTAAAGGAGGGATAAGGCACTTTTCATTGGCTTGAAAGAAAAACACACAGAGCCTCCCCTGTGTGCTGCTCTCCCCTTGCCTGTGAGGGCACTGAAGTAATCTGAAAAAACAGTGACCCCAATTCCGTTCTATGACAAATGCAACTTCACTGTCTCCTATGGCACTGCTTGCTGCAGGAACAGCAGGATACTGCATGTCTGAATTTGCATGGCAACTCCAGATGCATATTTGCCCTGCTGAAGAAACCTCTGGTCTTTTGCTGCACCTTAAAATGTATTCCCTCATTTATTTAAGTGAGGGTGACAGAGCACTGGAACAGGCTGCCCAGAGAGGTGGTGGAGTCTCCTTCTCTGGAGATCTTCAAAACCCGCCTGGACACCACCCTGTGCCACATGCTCTAGGGGACCCTGCGTGTGCAGGGGGGTTGGACTAGATGACCTCTAGAGGTCCCTTCCAACCCTAGCCATTCTATGATTCTATGATTTACTACTTTGTAATCTAGAAATCATTAAAATGCAGATTTTTTTCCCCCTGCACTCATCTAATTAAAGCAATGACCATTTTCTCTAGGATACACAAGGAATTCTAAGACCATAGTGGGCAATGGATCCTGCAGACCACGCTAATGGAACCACTTGCTTGATAACTCCGTTTCCACACCACGGTTCCCTCTGTGTTCCACCTCCCTGCAGAATCCTCTCCGAGCACAAAGAGGAGTCCATCTGGATGCCGGTCAGTTGTGCCTTTCCACAGCTGGGTTGCAGGGCAAAATATGAATTCTGCATTCAAAACACTCTCCCATATATCCAGACACGATCTACTTTTCAGGGAGCTGAGCATTCCTGATGACGTGTAGAGAAGCCTGGCATGCACAGAGGTATTTAACTCAGGAATAGCAGCAACCCCTCAAAAGCTCTAATGTGTCTTTATATATTTGCAGTGAGGAGCTGGTGGTTAAGGTTGTTCAGGGATGCAGGAGAAACACCAAAGGTTAGCAATGTTTCTGGGGCTACAGTCTTTGGGTACAGTTAGTATATATAAAATACAACTACAAATGTAGGTTCTATCTTTAGATCCCACTGGGCAAGCTAGTTCAGTAGCTTATTGCTACTGCACCAAATAACAGCAGAAAACACCTGGAATGATTGGAGGTCTCCGATAGCCATAAAGCCAGATCTGACAAAGTAAGAATTAAATAATTATGTTTTAACTCAAAAACTAAAAAAGACCAAAAAACCCTGTTGCATAAAGGCAGGTGTCACGCAGTTACACGTGTCATAGCGTTACTAACTCTGTAGCATGCGTGACCATTAGGGCCCTCCCAATTTCTATGACCCCAGCGTAATCCCATTAAAATAAATGGTATTTGACTGATAAAAAGGTAAAGTAAAAGAGACCAAGGGGTGCCTGGACATTGTGACAGCTGCCAGTAACGTTCCCAGCCCTGGTAACATTTCCAGGAATGTACAGGGATGCCAGGCCAGGGATCCTCCTTGCTGCCGTGGTTCCCTGCTCCTGGAAATGTCAGGGGCCTTGGATTCCACCAGCTCCACACACTCGCTTATCTGAAATACCAGGGCATTTCTCTTCACGGATCCAGGGCACTCATATAAATATATATTATTCACACTTGCTATTTAGAGTGGACATGGTCAGCTGTGACACAAGAAGTAAACATCACTGGATTTATTTCTCTAAAGATTGCAAATGTTCTTTGTATATTTATAGGAACTTGTCAGTTCTGTATCTTTTTTTATAAAGTGACTACATAAAGGGCTTGATGCTGCTGAAAATTCTTGCCATTTATGCCTTTTATGGTAATTTTTAGGGATTGTGTCTTTTTTTTTGCTAGACTCATGTCCAGGACTAAATTTTAAATCTACTTGGACACAAAATGGAATTAAGCTAAAATATTTACATTATTTCTTAAATGGGAGCTGTGACTTTATTGCCATAGTCTGTGTTTAACTGTAAAGGACATAGCTCTAGAGGCATACTTTAATGAAAATATTATACAAAAGCATTATTTTCAATGGGTAATAGGCTGCCCAAGCCTCTTTATCTTATGCCAGACTTTTCTAGCGATAAAGTACCTCTTCAGGAATCATTTAATATAAGATCAACACAAACCTGTTACATTTTAAACAAAGGAGCACCACTGGTGGCTACGATAGTGCTATTGGCTAATGGTGATGTCTTATGCATAACTATTGTAGCAGGCTTTCCGATAGGGACTGCAAAGGTAGGACTGCTCTCTGCATCAACATTCTGCTTTTGTTTTCCATAATTCGTGCCTATATCCTCAAAGAAAGAAGCATTACTCTAAGTAAAGTGCAAGCAATTTGCTTGCTTCTTATTCCATCCTTCATATGCACCAAAGCACTCTGCATTGATGAGGGTACTCGTCAACCCAGACAGAATGATGAGAAAGGAACCACTATAGTAAATCAGTTTTTAAATATTTATGGCTAGTAAATGACAAGAGAACATCATAATTAATGTGAATGGTATAAAAAAGCACAGAGCATCCATGGGGCAGGTGTCTCTGTTATTACCTGGTTGGCTGCACAAACCGATTTCCCAAATATCAATACGTAGAAAAGCAAAGCACTAAACTGTACATCTTAGAAAATATCACAGTAAGCCACATAATGATTGATAAACCCCACAGTTTTTTTGCTCCCCCCTCCATTAGGGGAGCGAGCTGCTTTATATCATGGTGGTCTCCGTCTGCATAAAAGACTGAGCTCGCGAGTGCCGGTGGAGCTGGGAAACGCTCTCCGACCCGTTCCGAGAGATGGAGGAGCTGTGGAAGCGGTAGTCTCGGCCCGCCGTCTGCCTCCAGCACAGACTGCGCCACTTCCTCTTCAGCTCCCCTTGCACCTGCGTGTGAAACAAAACAAACCACACCAGAACTGAAAACACTTCTCGCTCACGGGAGCAACGTTCCCACGCGCACTGGCTGTCAAGCGGGGACCTCTGGGAATAACTTCTAACCCGTTTTTACAAAGATCATAAAATTGAGGCAAAGACGGAGTCTACAGTAAGTCAGGAGAAACCCCAAGGCCACTCTCAAAATCAGATCTGAAGCATTTGCACTGGAAAAGAAGCTCTTGGCGGGGAGCTATTAATCATACATATTTAATGCACAGAATCAAACGATTAGGCCGAGATCAGGCATCCCACAGATATCAGAGACCAGAAGAGCACTCCAAAGACCAGGCTTCAGTTCCCGGTGCAAGCAGATGTTTTCTTCAGGCAGATTCCTTCTGTCTGACACTGTATAACTTTTAAAGTATATTCTGCTTTAAGAATTGGCTGACATCAAGAGGAAATCCTTTCTGTTCCCTCATTTCAGATTAGGGAAGCTGCTACATGCTGAGAATCTGCTGCTGTTCTGGGGTGAGATTCAGCCAGAAGGTTACCCCGAATATTTAAAAAATCCTGTTTACAACTTTGGATAAATTCCTGGACCTGTTGCACTTCAGTTGCACAATTCACACTGGTTTTAACAGGGCTAGAATTAGAGCATATTAAGTAACAGAGGATACATTTACTGACATGCCCTCAGTTTGCAAGGATTTAGATTTCACTTAGCTCTTAACTCTCCACCCAAATACACTGATTTCTCCTACTGCATGCAAACTACAACATACATAGTCTGTGAAATGGAATGCCAACGAGCTCCTGATATTTGAGTGGAATTAGAGGGGAAATCATTTAATGAAAACAAAAGTTACATCCTCAGTAGGAAGTGGGGAGACTTACTTCACTGTTCAGAAAGCAATACAGGACTGCAACAATCAACCCCTGCAAGCAGATAATATTCATTAATTAGAACACCATAGTACTAATAGTACTTAGTAGTACCAAGTCAGTAAAACTTTTTTTGAAGAAAAGCTTTAATATTTACCTGAAAAGACCCCAAACACAACTCAAAAATTATTTTATAGTTATTGGAACTGCGGTCAGGAAATAGAGCAAATACTGTGTAGTGAACTCCAAATAACGGAATAAGCAACAACGTGGATTTTGCAAGTCTCCTAAGTAAATAAAACAGAAAAAGACAGATTTTAATGATAAGGCCTTTTTATTAAGATTCAGTGTTGCTTAGATAAATCCACAAGACTTCAAATTTATAAACAATTATAGTAAGAGTCA
This sequence comes from Eudromia elegans, assembly GCA_003342815.1. Lineage (NCBI taxonomy): Eukaryota > Metazoa > Chordata > Aves > Tinamiformes > Tinamidae > Eudromia > Eudromia elegans. The sequence continues at coordinate 951,442 of PTEX01000252.1, forward strand.
TTTGTACATATTGAAAATTGTTTTCCTTTCAAGCTTGCTGTAAGATTAGCCACACAGCAGCCCCACAAGTGTGCAATTCCATGCTACACTTGGCCTTGCTGACATAGTCCAGTCTCAAATGCCGGTAAGGAGCTGTAGGACCTCTCTAAAATCTGGACCTCCACAGGGAGCTGTGCCCTGCTACATATCTTTGACACAAGTCTGGTCCCACTCCCTCTCCATGTCACACATTTTTGGGGTGGGGAAGCTGATTGTGATATTCCACAGGGCCATGGTCTACAAAGCATCCCTAGCTGCCAGCAGATCTTCTAGGATACTTCTGAAGCACAAAGGGCTCAGAGTAGAAAGAAGTATTCCCTTCCTACAGAATCACTCAACAGTTCCTTTTTTATGTTAAGGTGCAATCTATATCTTGAACTTATTACACCAGTGCTGGAGTCCTCAGGAGCTACAAGTGTGTGGTTAGCCTGCACATTTCATAAAGATGGAGTGTAAACAACATGTAGGTCATGCCATCAACAATGTCAACTATGAGACTTCCATCAGCAATTTTTGGTTTACTAACAAATCAAAAAGCTCATTAACTAAGTGATGGCATTAAGCACATAACTTAATTGGAAATTTGATCAATTATGAAACACAATTTAGCATAAATTAAGGAAAATATAACTTTAAATTATTAAGCAGAACAGTTTTGAAAAACTGCTTGTGAACTACTGAAAAGATGAATTGCTAATTATCCCTTATCTGTCACTCATTTCACTTGAATAACATCAGCTTTATACATTGTACAGGGCCAGTCATGCATGATAACAGAGGTCTGGTACTGAAAAGAAATCAAGAAGCTCTTGTGTTGAGTCCCGCAACCTATCACTGTCTTGAGGAACTTGATTCAACAATGAAAGGAAGCTGTTTTGAAGCAGCCTATTTTAATACAAAAATCAAGGTGTTTCAAACAATTTTAATTTTTCCTGCGTCTTCCCTTTGCTCATAATGTCTCAGAGACTGCATCTGCTTATGTGGAAATAAAGCATTTCTGACAGCAAAGTTTCTCAATAATAATAAAACCCTAAAGGTGATATCAGTAAGTGAGAGAAACAGGGTTTGCTTGGCAAAGGAAATTCACTTTTTGTAAAAATTTACAACTGGAGGCAATCACGATGGCAGCAAATTTCCTGCTTTCACAAGAAAAGTAGAAAATTGCCAGTTTAACCTTTCCCAGTGCAAAAGTAAAATGAAGAACAAGTATGGAACCAAGTGCAGGTAGACAGGAGAGCGGAAGAAAAGCAAAATGGTGATTTGAATAAGCACTATTTATTTTAGCCTCTTATTTCACTTCTTGTTTTAACAAGTTTGATTAGCTAAGGTTACTTGCAGTATACTGCACTTACATTTCCATCAAGGAAAGATCCAGACAAAAATAGATGACTTTTTTGTTAGTTTTGTGGTGTTTTTGGTTTGTTTGTTTGTTTGTTTGTTTGTTTTGAGACCTTCAATTTGCTCTGCAGAAGCAGTAATTCTTGGGAAGATTAATCTACTGTTCCTATGGATATCTGCTAAACACCATGCAATTCAAACTTAACCAGACAGTCAAATGCTAAACACAAAGAATTTAGTGTGCTGAACACTGAAAAACATGCTTGCTTAAAACGTTGGACACTTTTATACCATGAAACTCTACAGCAAACTCTGGAGCATGATGGGCCTGATATGAAGGGAATGCCCCATTTTCATCAAATACACAAACATCAGAGGAAGAAAAGTTGCAGCCACCAGATGTAAACTTCAGCAGATTTCCTGCTCATGCATCAGATATTATGCTAAACAATAAGGCACTAACTGCATAATTTCATCTAGGTTCATTTAGCTTTCCCACATATTCAACTAATTCTAGGAGCAAACACAAAAGGAACGATGCACCTCCCTGCAGCCCAGCCCTATGCCAATCTGGTGGTACCTTCTTTTCACTGATGCATCACAATTCTTCACTTTTTGATTCTATACCAACTTATGTGTCTATAAGGGGAATATGCACTAGAACGGGACTAGGAAAGTGTGTTACTTCCTTCTGTACTAGACAGTGTCTACATCTGGACTCTAAAAAAAACATAGTGCAACAAAGACTTGATTCTAGACCGCAGTAGGAAGAAGCTATTACAACAAAAGGCAACAAGTGACATGATGGCATAATAAGGAACAAATTCAGTTTGAGCAAAGTGTTTAAATTCCAGCCCCTCAACATTCACTGATGATGAAGTTTTGTATATAATGAATATTGATTTAATGATCAAGCCAAAAAAAGAGGAAAGCTTAAATAGAGAACAACATGATCTAAATATGGAACTCTAGATTGTTGATCTTCATTAAAATTTCACTGAATTTGACAAAATTTATGTTCATCTCTATTTCAGCATTTTTTTTAAATTAAAATACATCTAAAATAGATGCTTGGAGTTAAACGCAATTACAGTATCATACCAATTGTTGGCAGCAGGCTTCAGCAGAGTAAATCTTGGAGAGATTATTTTGGTTCTGAACATAGTATCTAAAAATACAACTCACTTGTACTGTGATTGGTCATTTCCTCCAACATCAGGAGATCTTAATTTCTGCAGTAAGATTCTTATAATACTAATGAAAAGTATAAAATTCACCTGCAAGAAAATAAAAAGAATAGTGATTTCTGACTTCTCAATTGAATATGCAGCACGAGGAATTATTAATTGTCAGACTAATCAACTTGACAGTGAGCTTTGTGTACTTGCCAGAACACATTAAGCTTTATACTGTCAAACCTACCGTCGCTTCCTGCTCCATTAATAGTTGCATCCAGAGCACCTCTGCAAGGCCCCGAGTGAAAGTCCTAAATCTCAGCAATCCCTGTTTCCCAAATCTCAGTTGCAGACAGGATTGCTGGCATGAAGGTATATTGGCCAAGAACTGTACTAACTTCTCAGGTGGATTCACCACTGCACTCCAAAGGGTAATGGGAGTCCTACTCTCTCTAACTCCTCACCTTGACTTTCTCAATATTTTCTCCCTGGATCAGAAGAGAGAAGATGGTTGCACAGGTGATCTGATCACTCCCATCAAGCATGGAGAGGGCTTTCGCATGCATCTGTGTGTCTCGGATAATGCTGTGGGTATTATTAGCTCTGAGCCATCTCAATCCTGGCAACCTAACACTTCATTCTCATAGCAGTCCTCTGAACCAGAACAATACTACTATTACCTTATTTCATAGACAGGGTTTGGAGACACTTGGGTAAACAAGGCATAAACTTGGAGTTACGATTAGATCCTGATCAGTCTAGGAAATTTAACACTGAAACTCAGGAGATCTCACATCTGACTCTCATAATACCTCCATTTTTGGCATCTTATGAGCACAAGCTATTCTGGTGCTGCTTTGTTGGTGGTCTAGGATGTACCATGCTCATTAAAAACGGTCTGCTGTACTAAGGTGATGAATCCATTGCACCTGCACAGCAGCAGTGTCAGCTAGCTAGGAGCAGGACTGCACAAACAGCTGCATTCCACTCTATATTTGTTAGCCACAAAGCAGGAGAACGAACAATCTTTACTCGCTATTTGCACAGGTTGGCACAATAGCTTCTTGTTCTTGACAGATTCACATCTAGTTTCTACTGTAATAGAGGAAGTTGTTGTCGTCTTGGTTTCTGAGGCACCAACTCATGCAGAATTAGACTTAAGTGACTCCTTTTGGGTTGTCATTCACATACTACATTTAAGTCTGTTTTAAAACAAGTCTATTTTTCTCTGTAAGCAAGTCTATTTTTCTCTGTAAGCATAATAAAATTAATAAAATTAATAAAAACCATGCATTTTTTCTTGGAGTTTTTAAGTAATATTTCTTGGCACAACTAATCTTCTAAATCCAACCAGAGAAAACTGGTGTTAGGCTCTGATGGTGGAAACTGTCACTGAATTGCTACAGTACAGCAAACAACTTTCTGTAAGGTTTTAATATATTATTGATCATTTGTTAAAATCCTTCAAAATATATATCTGATTTAGAATAATATAGTTCAACTAAATATAAAACAACCATGAGATTTTAAAATGTGGTAATGTCTTTCTTTACTAGCTGACTTGTTCTAACAGTAAGTTTCCAAGCCCGAACACGTTGCCTTAGCTTGTATCATCATTTATAGCGTCTTCATGTTACATCTTTCTTGCTGTTTAGCCACTTACAGGAGATGCAAGGTGAAATACCAAGAACATTTCTCATTCACTTTGATGTGATAAAAGTACAACCTCCAACTGAGCAACCCCTCCTCCCTAAATGAGTGTGGTATATATAAGTATGGAGAAGGCAGTTGTGGAGACAGTTGCCACATGGAGAATACAGGGGATACTCCAAAGCAAGTGCTTGACAGCACACCCCTCCGGTTAAAGATATCTAAAATGTGTACAACACGAAGCGTGGAGGTCTGCCAAATCACTTCTCTCAGGCCAAAATTGTTCAGAGGAGATGTCGGGGAAGGCCTCTGATGGACTGAGTCAACTGAAGCCATTTCTATGTGAAGATGCGACTTCAGAAATCCCTCTGCCAATGATATTTACTGGTTGATAATAACATTTTAGATAATGTAATCTTCTAACCTGCTAAAATGTTTGGAAGTAACAGACTGGAAAAGAGCACATATGGCATGAAGATCAAGTGGACTTCCTGTTAAATCTAATGTAGTTAAATCACTGCTCCTTAAAATCCTCCACTTTATTTCCTCCTTCTTCCAACAGTGTATTCATGACATGCTCACAGAAAGGCCCACGTCTACCTTTTCCAGTTTGCAGTCTCTGCTCTTGGAGATTTTCTGGATCACTGTTACTCCAGACCATGCCATTGCATTCCACCTTCCCTCGCGTCTCTGGAATCTAGCTTCCTTACAGTTTTCCTGTGCTTCCTTTCTCTTGATACTTACACATAGATCTTTGTCCTTCCTAATGCTGAAGCCATGTTAGAACTAACCATTTCTCATGAATGCTGTATTTTTTAATCATAAACACTCAATTTTATGTGACATTTCATTGGATGCCTACTCCTACCCTATGAATGTACATTCTGCACAGAAGTAAACCTGCTTGGTATCCCAAATGCTACAACAAATGATATGACTGTAGCCTGATGCTCCAAAAAGCTACATTATCTATGTGTAGGTAATCCAGGAAAGGACTGCTTACAGATTTATCACTGCTCTTGTACTTCTGAATTCTCCTTTCACAGTTTAACTTTCCAAATGCAAAACAGAGTTAGTCAAACAGCTGGGAACCATCTAATCAGAGAAGTGATTTGGTATGCAGCACAAGCTGCAGAATTACTTGGCCATCTTTTGTAGCTCTCATCCCATGAACATACAGAGAGGAAACATCTCTGGACGGAGAAAGCAGATCCTAAACACGTGCAACTGGCAAGCTATAAAAGGTCATTTGCAATTTTTTTCTTTATGTCTTACAACTCCATTACATTACCCAAAAATAGAAAGAGAAAAAAGAGGAGAGGAGAGGAGAGGAGAGGAGAGGAGAGGAGAGGAGAGGAGAGGAGAG